>PVJH01001981.1:0-184457 GCA_004026705.1 Nesogale talazaci
CTGTCTCTCTTGTTCTCTGGTAATTGGACAAGAGTGCTGCTGTGTTAGCCAACTCTCTGCCTCAACCTCTTGACTACACTACTTGTGTGCCAAGCCAACCTGAGGATCCTGTCACTAGAGTGGGAGGCTCCTCCAAGACCTGCTTCTTCATGCTGCTGATGTGCAGTACATCGCTGAAGCCGGAGGCTGATGGATCCTCTCAATGTGCATTGCTTGAGGTCACTATTCCTTCTGGGTCTCCTTCTCTAAGCTTCCATGCTGCTGACTGTTGCTGACCCACCCTGCTGCCTGCAGGCAGACTGTGTTGTCTGCTTCCCTGACCTTGGACTGAAGACTTCCAGTATATTAACTCTTCCACAAAAGTGGCTTGAACTGAGCCCTCTGTACAGCTGCATGGACTAATTAGTATATATACAAATATATAATCATGGTTTCATTTATTTAGAGAATTATACCTAACAAAGGAACAGGTCCTGGAGAAGAAACCTGTGCTTGGTAAAGCAAAACAACAACAACAACAGCAAAACCAATTCCAACTCTTGTAACTCTAAACGCCCAGGTAGAACTCCTCCTTTGGAAAAAGGATAGCGAATATTCAGAGGATCAAGAAGATTCAAATAGTGGCTACCACAATGGGCTCAAACTTAGCCACAGACGTGCGGAAGGTCCTTACATCAATTCAGTTTTCACTCATAGCCATCCTGTAAGACGGGGCAGAGCTGCTCCTGTGTGTTTCTGAGACTGTGATTCTTCTTCTTTTGTTAACAAATCATTTTATTAGGCACTCTTACAGCTCTTATAACAATCCATACATCAATTTAATCGAACACATTTGTGCGTATGTTACCATCATCATTTTAAAAACATTTTCTTTCTGCTTGAGTCCTTGGGATCAGCTCTGCCCTGCCTTGTCACCCATTGGTAAGCTATAAATTATCATTATTATTTTCATATATTGCACTTTGTTCTGCTGTCTCCCTTCACCCATGTTTCTGTTGCTCTCTTGTGATTGGCTCCCCCTACACCACCCTACCTACCCCCAGGCAGATTTGTAAGGTAGAACTGGGGTCATGATCGTGGGAGGAGGAAGCATTAAAGAACTAGAGGAGTGTTGTGTGTTTCATCGGTGCTATACTGCACCCTTCTTGATTTGTCCTTTCTTGGTGATCCGTCTGACAGGGCATATTCAATTGTCCACAGATGGACTATTGATTTTCTCTGCAACCTTTCTCTTTCCATTGATGTGATGATATTTTTGGGGTGTTTATGTCTGATACCTGCTACTGTAAACACCTTGTGACCACACAGGCTGCTGTGCTTCTTCTATGTGGGCTTTATTGCTTCCCAGCTAGAGAGGCACTTGTTTAACTTCTAGTTGTTAAGACTCCAGATGCTGTATTTTTTTTTTTTTTTTTTTTTAGGCATCACTGCCCTCAGGAGGTGGGAGTAGGAGGACCAGCCTTTGCTTCTGGGAGCTGGAATTGAACCTCCATCCCAGTGGGCCGCAGTCCCGTGCACAACCACTACGCCACCGGGGGCTCAGCCCAGATGCTGTATTTTGTAATTGCTGGACACCATTACCTTTCTTCACCACATTTGATTATACACCCTATTGTTTTCAGCAATTGTTTGGGGAAGGTGAACATCACAGAATGCCAAATTATTAGAACAAAGTTCTTGTACTCCAGGGAGTAATTGAGTAGAGACCCAATAGCAGTCTGCTACCATAATACTTAGCATATAAATATATGTACATAGGCCTATATCCTTATCATCATATCCTATTATGTATACATATATAAATGCTTATCTTTATAGATCTACAAAGTCTTTTGCCTGATTTTTTCCTCTTGACCCACTATCACATTCAACCTTCATTTGGTTTTCAATAATTCCTCTGGGTTACAGTACACTTGATTAAACCCCATCAGACATTCTATACCCGCCTCATCTTTGATTCTAGATCTTTTATTGTTCCCTTGTCCCTGGGTTTGTTGGCTCTCCCTTCCCTTTCTGCCATCTCCTCTCTCATGTCTCCCTGGAACCACTGGTCCCATTATTTTCTCCTCAGGATTAGAAACAATTCTACCTATCATATATATATGATATATATCATATATCACAAACACATATATATAGACATGGATAAAACAAAAAAATACAAAAAGCATAAGTAGTTCCAAGTTTTCATGCTGACCCTTATGAATGGACAATGTCCTTATTATCATTTGTGTACAACATTCTTGTAGATTTTGTTACCATCTTTCATTTCTAAAATTAAGAAGTAAATGGATTTATTCCAAGTGCTTGCCTTACCAGAAGTCTCCATTATTACGTCACCCTAAAAGATACCATAGTTGGTATGGACATCCTGATTTAGGTGAGTATTCATTAAAATGAAATCAAGTCTTTGATACTTTAAAAATAAGCTGACAAAATGGGACCCTTTTCCAGTTAAAATACTTGCCCTGAAACTATATAAAATGGGGTTTTCAAGGATTAAACCTCTATATAATTCTGCTTAAGTGAAGGGATGTTTATGCTTAATGCTTCTCCACTAACCAAGCCAATTTGGCCTGTTCTTAAAATTGGAAAGGAAGAATGTACTTCATGGTGTATTTCTGCCATCATAATGCTATTGCAGTTTCTTTTAAAAACTTCATTCCCAGTATTACTGACTTACAACAACAAATTCATTGACTCCATCCCTTAGCAACTGGCAAACACTTTCCTACTGTGACTACTTCTAAGATGTTCAATTTGGAGCCTCTTTTAGCATCTTCTCAGCTCTTTTTCACTCTCACTTTCTAAAGAAAACAGTACAATTTTACCTGGTAATTTATGGCGTTCCCCTAAGCAGTCTTTGCTAGCAATAACAGCGCACCCTGACACTTTTCATAGGAATTCAAATCTGGCATCCCACTCACGAAATTCTTTTTTCTAGCACATCACTTATTTGGGTCATGTACTCAACTAATTTCCCATCACAAATAGGCCAAAGCACTCCTCACAGGCTTAATTTTGGTCCTAGAAATTGTTGCGTAAGCTGAGGACTTCTATAGGTCTGACAATATCAAAAAACATCTATAGATCTTTTCGGGTTTGCAATGTGAAAATGAGTCCAGAAATCTTTAGGTCTTTTTTGGTGGTGGAGAACTTATTTCTCATAAGCAAATTTCAGTTAGCCCATTTATATTGCCTCATCTAATCTATGGTAACACCAGCTATTCCTTCTTCCATCACTGGGCAATTGAAGAAATAGAAAACACTATCAAAACATTTCTTGAAACAAATAAGGGAAAAAATACTACTTTTCAAAACCTTTGGAACATGGCAAAAGTGTATCTGTCATCATAAATAGATAGAAATGATTAAAACAAAACTTTAGTACTTCAAGTATAACAACTGGAAAAATTCATCAAATTAAGCCATCAGATAGAAGAAAATAAACAATAAAGTTTAAGGCAGAAGTAAATTATTTAGGAAATTTTAAAACCACAGGAAAAAATTCAATAATACAAAAAGTTGGATGCTTGAAAAGACTAATAAAATTGACAAACTACTGACAAACCTAATTTAAAAAAAAGAATGAGAAAAAACGTTCTACAAATAAGAAATGAAACAGATAATGTTACAACAGAACCAAGAGATAAGAACCATAGTCAACTCTCAATCATTAGACTTTGGAGGCCAGATAATTAGGGATCCTGAAAAATCTTTGGCATAATTTCCATCGTTGTTGAAGTAGCTGCAATCCATCCTGATAATTGTTATATTACATAGTCCAAATGCTTGTCATTAAGGAAGAATAATGTAGTGTAGTCTTTCAGTCTACTCTCCAGTGGCAGAGGGAAAAGTAAATGTCCACTCAAACCAAACACAAGATCTGGAGCAAGATGTGCAGTGAGAGGACAAGAAGTAAGATATTTAAGAAGAAAAGCATATTGGTCAGCCTACATTCAGAAGATACCAGGTACTACCACAAGAGCTATTATGAGTCATAAAGTAGGGCAGGCCTTGGCCACTCTGTCCCAGATTTTGATGGGTGTTTTGATTTTTGGAATCATTTGGTTATGAAAGGAGGTTAGACCCAGAAACTAACTTAGTCTGAAGATTGTAAGAGAGCAAGTCAAGCTTGGAGGAATTGGAGAAGGTATAGTAGAAGAAGCTAAAGCGAGAGTCATATATTAAAAGTATAAGTGAAGAGTGTTGTGATTGGAGTTATCATAGGAGTCATCATGTCTCCTATTTTTTATAAACATCGCATATTAGTGACCGTACATGAACCAGTTTTGAAATTTCTTTATGGGGGTAGATAGAAAATTTTATCTAGCTAGCCAAATGAGCTTCTTTTGCCTTGTCCATTTATATCCTAGATCCCGTTACCTAAGGAGCCCAGGTGATTTGGTTAAGTGCTTGGCTACTATCTGAAAGGTCAGTAGTCCAAAGCTACCAGTGGCTCTGTGAAAGAGAGATGTGGCTGTCAATTTCCATAGCTTTGGAATCTATGGCACAATTCTACTGGGTCTAAATGGTCAAAGTGAGTCATAATTGACTAAATTGGAGTGGGTTTTTAATTCATTAATCAATCCACAAGTAAGATGTAGGGACAGATTTCTCTTCTACTCTTGCTTCTTCTTTCCCTCTCCCTCCTTCCTTCTCTGTTCTCCTCCTCTACCTTCTTTTTGAGTGACCTTGAAGAGAGCAATAACCTGTGACATATCTCTTGTTCTGATCACAATGCTCTACATATAACCCTCTCCCAGGGGGATGGACAATAGAAAAGTGGGTGAAGGAAGACAGAGGTTGGTGGTAGACATGAAAAAAATATAAATTATATAGGGTTCATGAAAGAGGGAGGGGACTGGGGGGATGCGCTGATACCAAGGGCTTAAGTAGAAAGAAAATGTTGTGGAAATGATGACAGGGCAGCATATGCACAAATGTGCTTGACACAATGTATGTATGTATGGATTTTGATAAGAACTGTATGAGCCCGTGTGTCAGTCCGGGTAGACTAGAGGAACAAATTCCATAGACATGCATATGGATATAAGGAGTGGGTTTATATTCAAGGGGAACAGGACATTGAGAAAACATCCCAGCCCAGTCCAGCTCAAAGTCACAAGTCAGGTATTAACCCATATGCCTGAAATCGGTCCATAAAATCTCCTTCTAACTTACGAAGTCACAGGTCAGTGGCTACAGAGCCCCGGCACCGACAGGGGTCTCCCCATGGCTCCTTGCTTCCAGGGCTCAGGGTCCATCAACAGCATCCCGTGGTGGCAGAAGCAACTCATCGCTTGCAGAGACCTCCATGTGGCTGCCCCAGCCTCAGAGGTCCGGCCCCATTAGGAGAAAGCTGTATGGTTTCTCCACCGGCTACTCCAGCCTCCGAGATGCCGCCATTCTGTGTTGCCTGTGATTAATCATCTCTGAAACTAACTCCCAACAACTGGTGAAGATAGCTTCTCATCTTCACGAGGGAAACATCGTGAGATTTCCCTGGATTCTCAGGTGAAAGCCATGCCCACATAGAGGCTTCATTGGCTGCTCAATGGCTATCTCCAGATTAACAGGCCAGACTCCACCCCTACATTTCAATTATAAAATTAACATAAGCACATGACTGCCACAGCCCGCATTACAATTATTTTTTAAAAGAACTTTAATTACAGTTTTATGAAAAATTATATCCCAACAAATATGGAAATCTAGGAAAAATGGGAAGATTCCTAGAAATTCATTATTTACTTATATTGCTACAGAATGATACAGTACATTTCAACAAGCCTATAACAAAAGAAGCAATAGATGTGGTCAGAAAATTCTCCCCACACCAAAAACTCAGGTCCAGATATATTCACTAGGTAATTCTATCAAACATTTAGAGACAACTTAATTCCAATTTTATACAAACAATTCCACAATATATAAATTACCGATATACTACTAACCCCATTTTATTAAGTAACTATAACTCTGAGACCCAAACCAGGTGAAGACATCACCAGAATTGAAAATTATAGACCTGCAGTCAACATCTCTAAGCAATAGATCCCAAGATCTTCAATAAAATACTAGCTAACAGAATTCAACTTCATTTGTATCATCAAAATAATAGTATATCATGATAAGATGGATTAATACAAATTATGCAATGTTGGTTTACTATTTATATAAATCAATGTACTTCATCACAAAAATAAAATAAAGAGAATCATATGATTATATAAATCAATGCAGAGAAGGCATTTGATACAATTCAGTATTTGTTCCCTATGAAAATTATAAAATAGGTATAAAGGGGAAATATCTCAACACACATAAATACCATAGATATAAAACCAGTAGACTGTATATCACTTTTTTCTTGGCATCACTGCCTCTGGTGGTTGTGGGCGCAACCAGTGCTACTCCTGAGAGCCGCCCCTGGATTTGAACCACCAAGCCCGCGGGCCACAGTCCTGCACTCAACAACTTAATGCTACCATGGCTCAGCCTGACAGTATCTCACTTAAGGAAGAAAAGTTGAAATAATTTCCTCCATGTGGAACTATACAAGGTTTCAAATTATCACCAGTTTCATTTAATATTTTCTGAGAAGTTTTATCTAGAAGCATAAAAATTCAGAAAGACTTTAAAGATATCCATTTAGGCACAGAAGGAGTAAAAATCTATTATTTAAATATGAAATAATCCTATATATTGGAAACTCTAAAGATGAAATTAAATTGCTCAAATTGATCGAAAATTTTGGCAGTGTAGCAGGCTATAAGAAGTCAGTTGGATTTTTGTATACCGAGAGTGATAATATGGAAAATATATTAAAAAGAAAAGATCATTTACAATAACTACACAAAGACAAAATACTTAGAAATAAATCTTACCAGTGAAACAAGACTTTTACAAATAAAACTACAAACTACTCCTTCAGGAATCTGAAAAGAACTTCCACAAATGGAACAAACTACTATGTCCTGGATCGGCAGACTAAATAGTGTAAAAATGTCACTATTGCCAAAATTACAAGATTAAGGACAACTCTGATCCACCACAGTTTTTCAAAGAAATGGATAGCTAATTACCAACTGCATATAGAATAGAAATAAATGTAGTATAAATAAAATACTATTAAAATAAAAACAGAGAAGCTGATGCCAAGGGTTCAAGTAATAAGAAAATGTTTTGAAAATGATGATGGCAACAAACGTACAAATATGTTTGACACAATGAAGGGATATATAGATTGTGATAAGAATTGTATGGGTCCCAACAAAATATTTAAAAAACCAATAGAAAAACACAAATAAAATATTAAACAACAATACCAAAACACTAAGATGCTTTTCACCCTCAGACCTCAAAACCTACTATAGCCAAAGTAATCAAAACAGCCTGAAACGCTAGATATGATAGACTGATATGATACGCTAGATATGATAGACGCTAGATATGAAGACTGATGAATTACAAGTGAGGGCCCCAAAGTACAAATAAGTACTTACAGATACCTAATTTTGGATATGAAGTGTGTAGAGAAGAAAAAAATAGAACACAGAAACATAACAAGTAGGTTTTAAAAAATGAACTTTCCTTAAACATTTTGAATGCACGAGGCATTGTGATTGGTGCTCCATTTGATCACAAATGAGTAAGATGCAGCTGAATTTGTATTTGCTATGTAATAAGATCATAGAAAGTATCACACCTGTTTCAAAAAGTTTACTTAAGAGAATAAAGAATTGTTTTTCTTGTACTAAAAGCAACATCCAGTTGCATCAAGTGTCTTTGACATATTTTGATCTCAAAATACATGTTTCTCTAATGAATTGTTCATTTCTTTTTATAAAATTCAAGAGCAGTGACAAATACTACAGATTATTCAGGACCCAGTTGGGAACACCACTAGCTACATTATTAATTTATGACAAAACTAAATTGAGATAACTATATATGACCAAAATTTAATTTGAAACCAGATGCTAAATATCTCAGCCATGAGAATAATAGAAGGAAGTATAAATCAATGTTTGAGTTTATTTTTAGAGTTTAACTGAAATTCTCAAAAGTTTGGGAAATATAAATCCAGGCCCTAAAAGCTCTCAGCACATGGAATCCAGGACAGATAAACTTCTCAGGAACAGTAATGAGATTATAATACCATGAGCCTAGGTGGAGAAGAGGGAGAAAGAGGGAACTATTGTAATGATTCAAGTTAAGCCCCCAGCCCAGGGGGATGAACAACAGAAACATGGGTGAAGGGAGACAGCAGATGGTGTAAGATATGAAAATAATAATGATTTTTAATCCATTAAGGGTTCACAAGGGCAGGAGAGTGGGGGAAGGGAGGTAAAAAAGAGAAAGAAATCTGGTTCATTATGCCAGGACAGTTAATCCATGTCAATTTCCCTATTTGTAAATATGAAGCTCAATGCAAAAAGAATATTCTTCACAATGGCCCCCAGAGAAAAGCAGCACAAATGTCCATCAACTAACAAATATATAGACAAATTATGGAATATTGTTTTCCAATACATAGGCAATACTGCATACAAAATAGATGTACTTTGAACACATTATGTTAAGCTAAAGAAACTATTCAGGAAAGGCCACATGTTGTTTGATTCTGATTAGAGAAGACTCCAGAATTAGGAATTCTATGGAGATAAGAGTCTAGCTTTTGGGTACCTGGAAAAGATAGAGCTATCTTTCTCCTTTCCTTAATGAACTTTCTGTGGTCTTCTGTAAAACTGCCTAACTTATCTTTAATGCATACTAAGTCCTGCATCGTGAGTGGGGCTTGCATTCTGATTATACCACTTGACCCTGGGGGTTCTCTTCAAAGGAGAAGCGAGAGCACCTAGCTTTGGACAGTGGTCTAGGCCCTCTATGCCTTGCTGCATCGCTTGCTTTCACTGGAGCTTTCAGGTTCTGCATTCGGCAGTGTGGTTCGAGGACTGAAGGGGCTATAGGCTGCTGGGGTCCCAGTGGGGACACCGAGCACTGGATTTCACACTGTTGACTTTGGGTTTATTTTTTCTCAAGGCCTGCAAGAAGGCAGACTCAACTTTACAGTTCTTTCAGGGTTGAAGAGCATTTCATAAGCCCCTGGAAGTTTGCATACAGAACACTTTTGTCCCTTTCCCCTGCCTTTTACAAACCAAGCCGAGTTTTAAGATGGTAGCACCATAATTGAGATTACCACGTGGGAGCCAAATTCCATTGCTATCTAACTTATACTGAGGTCAACCCATGTTGTAAAAGAATATAAGTGTAATTCACTTAGGGTCTGAGGATCAAACTGGTCCCAGTTTCTAGATTGCTTCCGAGAGGTGTGTATGCTTTGGTTTCCCATCTGAATTAGAGTAGGAGGGATCCTAACAGAGAACTCGATCATGCTCTGACTTCTCCACCATGTAAAAACAACAACAACCACACAACTGGGAGAGACTATCCCCCGTCCAAACGTAGGCTTCCAGAATTAGCCAGTCTGCTGATAAAAGGTGACCTTAGCACGAAGTTGTATGGCAGCAGCTTCTTCCACTCTCTCTGTGTGGTCAGAGATGTGAATCAAAGCTAAGTTAAAATGTATAATCTAAATTAAAATTTCCTACTGTGTTCAAGTCAACTTTTTCTTGGAAAATCATTTATTGGGTTAGTATGAACTTTTGGATATTTCTCATAGTTATAACAAATTTAATTCTAAGTTTGCCCTTTCGCTTAATTATTGGCCTTTCTGTGAACTCCCATGACACTCTCTATGACACTATTTTCATTTCATTGATCTAACAGTAATGATTTTTATCTAGATCCTAACTTTTGTGGACTCTTAAATGCAATGTTGATATTTAAGTCATTTAAATATTTAAGAATATTTATTTTATATATTAGTTTTGTTTAATCATCTTTTGGTTGTTTGGACCATATAGGAATTTTCATTTATTTTTGTTTTAGAATTTGTTCATATGAATAGAGAAGGTATTTGATTATAATTAGCTATTTATTCTTGTAATTACTTCTCTTGTTCATGCTATGATAATAAGCTATTTGCTTCCACTTTATTTGGAAAGTATATATAAGTATTCAAATGATATTTCTTTAGAATTTAGTATTTTGGACATTTTTATAAGGATTAATTGTCAATACTAAACTGAGATTTTTTAAAAGTTAAGAATTTTCACTTCCATGATTTAGGGAAAGTTAAATATTCATGTAAGTGTGTTACATGCACTTAGTTTAAAACTATGAAATTTAATATTAGTAAAATCAATCCAATTAATTTGATATATGAAAAAAGTTTTCTTTAAATATTTTTTCAGGCTAATGGAATAAACTGAAGTAAAGCAAATATGCCATGTTGTCTACTCCTCTGTGCTAATGCATGGACCAAAGTAATAGTTTAAATTGCCTATTTGGCCCTGAAAAATGCCTTAGTAACTTTGAAATATAATAGTAGATATTATAGATTATCTTGGCTCTATGAGAATTAAATCTGGGTCCATTTAATTATATACATAATTTCATCATGAGAATAAGCACTCCCTTCAAGTTAACATGTGTAAAAACAAATGTTGTTCTTCTACTTGTTCCAGTAAAACTGTTAATTAAATAGTTCACACTTCTCTAGCTGCTTTTCCCAAAACTTCATAGGGTAAGTTTTCTAAGGCTGTCTGCCAAGCAAGATTGAAATTATTAGAGGAATGACTGAGTTTGCAACTCAAACTTGAGACCAGATTTGGCTGAAAATACTTATTTTAGGAAGGAGAGACCTGACTTAAATGATGGAATAGTAATAATAACCAGTGGAACAAAAATGCAGGTGTGAACAGTTTATAAAAGAAAAATATGAAGGGGAAAATTACTTAAATTAAATTTATCTTGTGAAAGTTAAAGAAATCTATAATAATTAAATTAATTTATAAGACTAAAATTTTAAGTTGTTATATTTTTGTTCTATTAAAACGTGCTTTCAGATAAAGATTGAAACACATTGTTTAAAAAGGTTGCATTTTGTACATGCTGCAAAGAAATACACTACTTTTTCTAGGAAACATCGGTGACCAAGTTGAGTTATTGATTCAATACTTTATCTGTAAGATTGTAAATTATCTGCATGTCAAATCTATTAAAATACGCTCAGAAAACTATAAAACCAAAATATTAAATTAGGAGTCCTAGTGTCAAAGCAATACAATTTCAAGGTCATCATGTGCCTACTGAATTGCTTTTTAGTGTGGACATGTCATTTATGTATTGACATCAGAAACAAATTATTAATATTTTTATTGAAATGAAAATGTTTTATCCAAAATAGTTATAATCTTTAATACCTGTGGCGGTCATGTGCTTCTGTTAATTTCATGATTAAGATGTAGGGGTGGAGGCTAGCCTGTTAATCTGGAGATAGCCATTGAGTAGTCAATGAGGTCTCTGTGTGGGCATGGCTTTCTCCTGATACATCTGGGAAATCTTGTGACATTTCCCTTGTGGAGATGAGAAGCTATCTCCCCAGTTGTTAGGAGTTAGTCTCAGAGATGATAAATCATGGACAAGACAAGATGGCAGCGTCTGAGGAGCGGAAGGAGCTGGAGGAGAAGCCACACGGCCTTAGCCTGATGGAACCAGACCTCCGAAGCTGGAGAGGTCATGCTGGCCCTGCCAGCACTGAGTTGCCTCTATCACCACTGGATGCTGTTGATGGATCCTGAGCCCTGGAAGCAAGGAGCCCTGAGGAGACCCCTACTGGTGCCGGGACTCTGCACCCACTGACCTGTGACTTCATGAGTCAGAAGGACACTTTATAGACTGATATTGGGCATATGGGCTAATATGGGACTTACGTCTTGGAACTGGACTAGGTTGGGATGCTTTCTTAATATCCTATTCCTCTTGTATATAAACCGTACCCTTATATCCATATGCATGTCTATGAGTTTGTTTCTCTAGTTTACCCAGACTAACACAATACCAGTGTCTTTCAGAGCTTTTAAATTGTGGGTTTCAACCCCATGTGGGATTGGTTAAGTGAGTGTAGGGCATTGTGAAAAAACTGACAATACCATAATGTTTCTGAAAATTCAATGACTAAAAATTAGTTCAAAATCAAGTATGTAATATATCCTAGGTGTTTCTGGAAGCATTTTTTCAGTTGTGTAGAATGTCGGGGGCAAAGAGAGATCATTTGTGGGGAAGGTGCAGGAAATCTGTTTGGCCATTGAGTGCCACCACAGCAGACATATCACAAGTGGGTTGCTCTCATGAAAAAGATGGTTTTTTTCCTTCCAGTAGAAGAAGTTAGAACTCAGAATTTGGGGCCTTGGTTACAGGGAAATTGAGGGAGTTGGGATTTCCCGATTCAACGTCCCTTTTCTCTTTTTGTTGGCTGCGGTTTCTTGCAGAACTCATATGGTTTGAAATTCATCTTCTTTCATATCTGTACTACTCTGCTCTCTGAGAGCATAAAAGTAATCAGTTATAGACACACATTGATACAGTCTACCTATTTCTCTCTCCCCAGTTTGTCTTTCCTTTATGCAAAACTCATTCTACCTACCGCATTAACCCCAAAGTCTTAAAGAAACTTCATGTCCAAACTCTCATGTTTTGAATCATCTAAATTAAACATGATTGAGAGTTGAGCTACACATCATGCTGCAACAATATCCCCTTTTTCGTAAAACAACCATAATGATAGAAATTTGGCTGAATAAGCACAAGGTCAAGAAAGAATGAATGAATGAATGAAAGAAAGAAAAGAAAAGAAAGAAGTTGGAGGGGAAGAAGAGACCATCAAGCAAGTCCAAAACATAAAATAAGAAGCAAAGTTATCCTCCAGGCTTGAAAATAAGCCTCCCCACCCTGAGACAATCTACTCAATGGTTTTTCCCTGTGGATTCCGAGTATTGGTCATGTTAGAAGATTCTGGGTGCAGATATCTTGACCTTGGGTTTTAGCCTCAACTTCCAGGCCCACTGGGAGAGCAAATCTGCTCCCTTAGCTTTGGGTGATCTTATTCTGCAGACAAAGTTCAATGCCATGCCCGTAGCAAACTATATTCTTGTGTTCTTGGTGTATGGAAGCATCAGCCTCAAAGGTTTGAGTTCCAATTTCTTCTCTTGGACGTTGAATAGGGAAATCCCAACTCCCTCAATTTTAAATGATGTCCTGTCTTTCTGTTTACCTGGATGGCAGCTGCACACGCTCACACTGAACTGGTGGAAATCTTCCTCTTTAAAATCCAGGAGGTCATAGCTCAATTGTTTGTAACCCGTGATTGTCATGCACTCTTTCCAAAAAAGCAAAAAAAACAAACAAACAAAAAACTGGGCTTTTAAAAAATGCTGCAGGATGTGTGAAAAATTGTTTAAAATCTGGACTGTCCCGCCAAAAGTGGGAGGGACATTAGGGGAGACTTCATCTAACATTTTTGGACATCTTGTCACAAGAGATTAATCCCTGAAGAATGACATCATACCTCGTATAGACAGCAAAAAAAAGAGAAGACGCTTAAGGAGATGAATTGACACAGTCAGTGGCTGCATCATGGGCTAAAACACAAGCACGATTGTGAGGACTGGGAGTGCTTCTTTATGGGAATCAACTTTATGGCACCTAACCACGACAATGAGGCATGGTATTTAAATTGTTTTTGAGGCACTTTAAAATCTTAGGCTGTGCTCACTTCAGCAGCACATGTACTAAAATAATCGCATGTAAAACATAAATTTTAAGTACATGTTCAATAGGACTCAAAGTAAAACTACATTTCATTAATAAGATAGAAGGTATCCTGGTGTTAGCATACTGAAGCAACTGGTGAATTTCAATCTTTTTGACACTTTTTAAGTGATCTTGATTGTTGTGGGATATAATTGTTTTGTGTTTTTTGTTTCCATTTTAAGTGAAAAATGTTTTAGACATGGATACGTAGAATGAGGAAACATTAGAATGAAAAGCAAAGAGACTTTGTAGCATTTTCAGCTATGTACTAGACTTGTAACTACAGCTTTGGCAGTTCAAACCCGCCAGCCACTTGGTGGAACAAAGACGATTTTACGTCCTCTTATGGAGATCTACAACCTTGATGACTAAAAGGGGAAGAGGATGCACAGAAAGGAGAGAGAGCTCAGTCAGGAGTGAAACATAAAGAAAGATTTTACTGAGGCAAGGAAAAACTCCTGGGAGGGGAACAGAGAACAGACAAAGGAACCGGAGCATTTTGAACTCCTCGACTGGTTTCATAACCCCAGAGAGGTTATGGAAGTCACTGCTTGTCAATGAGACCATGGCTTATGTATAGGGCTCCAGTATATGCAGACAAAAGAAAGGGAGGTTTTTTTATTGCTGCAGCTGCATGCAGAGTCTTGAGTCGGCATGTGGTCCCTGATCAGTGAAAAGTCATTCTATTTGCAAACTTGTTCCCTGGACTGTTGGGGAAAGAGGCTATACAAGCTAGGCCTGGAGAGATAAATTGCTTCCTGTGATGCTGGGGGAAGGGGTTTCGTGGTTCAGCAGGTCATCCATCTCCCTGAGAGGCTAGGAAAAGGGGGCTTCCTGGCTGGACCCACTCCAAACAATCAAGATGAATTGAAATTGATGCTATGGCACTGGGTTTTTTTTTGTTTGGTTTACATTTGAAAACAATTTGCAAAGGAATGGAAATTGGGATTTCAAAAGTAAAAATTATGCAAAGATAAATGAATACTTTGCATGTATGAATAAAAAGGAAGAAGAATAGGAAGTGTTCAGGTACTAGAAGAAACCTTGAACTAAAATAATATGAGTTACACTCTCAATTGCTTTCCACTACCAATGGAAATATTTTCTCTCCTCACTTTACTTCAGTGTTCTAATTTCTTTGCTACCCATAAAACGTCTACACCTACATTAGCATGATTTTTACCCCTTTGGCTAATGTGCTTAATCTATTGTCAAATAAGTGAATGTTTATTTTCTTTCCTTAATTGATATTTAAAGATTTCTTTAAAACTTCTTTCAAGGGCTGAGCCCCGGTGGCATAAGTGGTTGAGTGCGGGACTGCGGCCCGAGGGCTTGGCAGTTCAAATCCAGTGGCGGTTCTCAGGAGCAGCAGTGGGTGGCTCCCACGACCACCAGAGGCAGTGGTGCTCCCCCTATATACCATTCACGGTGGTTCACCATTTACTTATCTCTCTTTGCCAAAAAGGATTTTCTTACAGTAATATTCTTTTTCCCAACTCCAATCTTCTTTTGTGACAACCATTTTTCTCTCTCTTTTGCCAATTTTTAATTTCACATTTTAAAATTTATATGTCTGATGATCCACTTTCTAGTCAACAGTTTTAACTACTAATCAATGCTCCCCCGTTACCCATTGTCTTGATTTCTCTTCTCTCAGTTTGGACTAGGACCTTCCATTGCAATCAAGTTAGCACCTGTCATCCGTCACCAGTCTAGCTTTTGGCTGCATCTTCCTATCTTTGCCCTACCCACACCTGACAGTCTTCTAAGGCTGTTCCCTTTCATATAAAAGTCTATATTTTTCCACAATAGCATTGTATCTGTACGATATTTTCCATTTGGTATAATTTCATTCAGCATGTTCTTTCAGTCCATCCATTTCATGAGGCACTTCCTCATTTTTTATTAGCTATGCAAATTATTTCACTGCACAAATGCACAGGAGTTTATTTATTCACTCATCTAGTGATGGGCACTTAGGATGTTTTCATCTTCTTGCTATTATGAGGAGTGCAGCACTGGGCATGAGTGAGCATATGTCTTTTCATATTATCACCCTTAAGGACATATTCCCCATAGAGGGATTGCTGGCATCAAATGGAAATTTCCTTTTTAGTTGTTTGATTGAGGTAGTGCCATATCACTTTCCACACAGGGTGCACATGCTAACATTCCCACCAGCAGATTAAGTAGCATTGCGGGACATAAGGTTTAAATAAAGAAATCAATCAGATTCCTATATACTTAAAGAAGAGCGCTGAAAAAGAAAACAAGAAAGTAATAACATTTACAGTAGCTGTAGAAAAGATAAAATCCTTAGGGTAAGTCTAATCAGAGAAAGTAAAAATTTGTACAAAGAAAGCTAGAAAACACCACTGAGAAAAAAAATCCCTACATAAATTAAAGAGTATTCTATGCTTATGGGGAAGAAGACTTAACGTTATAAAAATGTCAGTGCTACACAAAATACCCCACTTGTCAGATTTTCTTTCTGCAGCAGCTTGTGTATTGCTGGAATACTGAAAACTGTGTCATTGGTGCTTCAATGGTCACCCCAAGTTTCAATGGTGCTCCCAGACTAAGAACAGATATGAAGAAGGACTCTGCTAAAGCATGAAAATATTGTTAGATATGAAAGCCTAATGAAAGGAAGCACAACATTGTGAGACACAATGCTGAAGGATGGGTCTCTTGAGTTGGCAGCTACTCAAAGTATGACTGGGAAGAAAATGCTTTCTCAAAGTAGAATAGACAATTGTGAGGTGTATGGAGTAAAGTGTGTGGAAGTGGAGACATCTGGATCTTCATTTACTGATGGGGCATAACTCAAAGTGAAAAGAAAAAAACTGTACAAATCTAATAATCAGAACTTGGGAGGTATGGAACTATCCAGGAAAATTGGAAGTTGAAATGGAACATAAAAACATCAATATCTAAGGTGATAGTGAGTTGAAATTGACTCATACTGGCCACTTTGTATCAGAAAATCTTATGGTTCCTATGTCCAGAATGACACAATAAAGAGGAATAGTGTTGCACTCACTGTCTAATGGATCATTTCAAAGTCTGTCTTGCAGTCAAAATTGTCTTGGATAGAAGCTTGCTCTTCATTGTAGGGCACCTAAGGCAAATTGAAGAAGCGACTAGCTCAAAGAGATAAGCAGAGCATTTCAAAGGGTTTCTAGAGAAGACAGAGGAAAATGCAATAAAAATGTGAAGACGTAGAATCACAAAACCAAAAGGAACATGGTCAGCATATCGTATACTGCATGAACTCAAGAAAAAACTCAAATGTCAAGTTGAAATGTTGTCTGATTCTATGAACAAAATATTGAATGATGCAGGAAGTATAAAAAGGAGATGGAAAGTATACACAGAAACACTATACCACAAAGAACTAGCTGCTACTCAACCATTTCAGGAGGTATCATATGCGAATGAACCAATAGTCCAAAGGAAGAAGGTCAAGCTGCATTGAAAGCATTAGCTAAACTTGGTATGTTTCAAGAATCTGCTGAAGCACTGGAAAGCATTGACTCACCAATACCTAGAAATTAGAAAGGCAGCTACTTGGCTAATTGACTGGAAGAAATCCATATTTATACACATTCCAAAGGAAAACTATGCACCAGAATGCCCCAAATATGTGGCAATATCACTGATAGCACACCCAAGTAAAATTTTTTCTGAATGTCATCCAATAATGCTTGCAGTGGGTCATTGATAGGAGACTTTAGGCAGGAGTCAATAGAGGACATGGAAAGGCGATATTATTGGTTTGCTTTGTTTTTGTTTCCATGAGTGACAATTAATAAGAGCTAGCAGCTTACTAAACACTGAAATGTTCAAAATACAGTTCTTGGAGTAAGATCACATTGAGCTATCAAATTTTATGTTGGAAACTCAACATTTTAGGGAAGTTATATTAATAATTTTGAATAAGGAAAATTATTGTTTACTTATCCAAAGTCACTCTTCTTTTTCTAGTATTCTCAAATATTATTGCAGATCAAATTGTAAACAGTTTTATATTTTTTGTTATATGCATTACTGTTTAAAAAATACACTTGAATCTGAAATTAGAGGTCAAAGGCAAGTAGGATGTGCTGAAGGCTCAGGCAGTTATTAGAAAATTATGACAAACATCAGTCATTTGAAAATCCACAGCAATCAGGAGCATTGTTTCACATGAGGCAGCAAACCAAAGACCATCCTTTACAATGAGACATGATCCCATGTTAGTTAAAAGGAAGACCATAGAATACATGTTAATTTAACTGGGGGTACCATTATTTATATCTTGTCTTAAAGCAGAGCATAGGCTGAGCCCCGGTGACACAGTGGTTGAGTGCGCGACTGCGGCCCATTGGCTTGGTGGTTCAAAACCAGCAGCAGTTCTCCAGGAGCAAGGCTGGGTAGCTCCCACGACCACCAGAAGGCAGTGATGCAAAAAAAAAAAAAAAAGCAGAGCATAGCAGAAAGATGTTTACTTGTATTTTATGGACTATGCCAATGCAGTTGATGGTGTGAACCATAACAAATTAAAGAGAGTCTTGAGAAGAATGAATGGGGATACTGGAAAACTCCATTGTGCTCATGAAGAATTTGACATGGATTAAGAGACTAGAACAAGGGAATGCTGGAGAGATGGCTTAAAATCCAGTGGGGTATGCATTAAGCTTGTATATTTTCACCATACTTATTCAAATGCATGCTGAGGAACTAAACATAGATGGTAGCTTATATGAAAAAGAATGCAGCATTGGATTAGAGAAAGTCTATTAATAACCTGCTGTATGCAGACGATTTCACCTTGCTTGCTCAAAATGAGGAGGACTTGAACTACTTGCTGATGGGTTTCAGCTTTCAGTATGTATTACAAATCAGCGTGTGTGACCCCTTCAATAGCTCAGCTGTGGAGCAGAGGACTGTCGCCAGAACTTGTTTGCACAAATCAGTGTAAAGAAAGCCCAAGTCCTCACAATTGAGCCAAAAGGTAACATCATGAAATTGAAGACTAGATTGAAATTTTGTGGATTGCATATTGGGTGGATTCAAAATCCATGCTCAGGGAAGCAGTAACTAAGAGATCAAACAACCTATTACATTGGGTCCTCTTTAGACTGCAGAAAAGCAAGCAGGGCTAGGGAATGCCTCAGCCAAGCTGCAGAATTTTCAGTCACATCATATATTGGTGAAAGTTGGACATTGATGAAGGTGACTGAAGAAGAATACGTGTGCTTTGATCATGGTTTGAAAGAAGAATATAGAAAGTTCCATGGACTATCAAATGGATAAACAAATCTGTTTGGGAAGGAGTATAGCCAGAGTGCTCCTTAGAAGATAAGATAAGAGACTTTGTCTTGCATATTTTTGGACAAGTTATCCGGAGAGACCGGTCCCTGGAGAAGGAGATCCTGTCTGGCAAATCGGAAGGCAGTGAGAAAACAAGGAAGGCTCTCAGTGAGATGGATGGGCACAATGGCTGTATCTAAGCTATATTCCTAAGCTCAAGCTAAGGACTCATTGTGAGGATGATGCTGGCATGGGCAGTGCTTTGTTCGCTTGTACATGGGGCCACTTTGGGTCAGAACTGGCTCAATGACTCCTAAAAACAACCACCACCACCACTCAGAGCAATCTAGAAATAGAATGCAAGTCTGACCCAGAGCCCAAATTCTTTCTTTAAAGAAAAGGAAAAGCTTCATATGAAGAGGGATGAAGTCTGGGATAAGCCAAGAGCTTCTTCGGAAGAACAAAGTAAGAGGCATCACTTCCTGATCTGAAAACCTTTTACATCACCCTAATTGTTAAAGCAGTCAGATACTGGTCTAACGAGGGATAACCTTATCCTAGACCAATGGAACAGAACAGAGAATCCAGAAATAAGCCTCTGTATACCTACAGAGTACTAATTTTCTACAAAGGCCAAAAATATTAAATATGAAACAGTTTTATCAATAGATTGTGCTGGAAAAATTGGATTGCTATCTGTGGAGGAATGAAATAAGACCCACCATGCATCCCAGATTAACAACAACAACAAATAGCTCAATATAGATCAAGCACTTACATGTAGATTCTAGTTCTATAAGTTAGTGAGACAATGTGGACAAACTAAAGTCCTATTGCAAGGCACAGGCACATTACCAGAAACATATACACGGTAGATGGCAAAATAGATTATTAATTTCTTCTAAATATAAGATAGTTATAATAAATACCAAAAAATCATACCCACAGAATAAACAGAGGACTCATGGAAAAGGAAAAAAATTGACAGTGACACATTGGATAAGAAACCATTCTCTAAAATTGATAGAAAGATGTGATATCTTAATAAGACAAAAATGAACAATTAAAAGGTGAGAGGATATGAACAAACCATTCTCTGAAGGTAACTTCAAGTGAGTATTCCACATATCACCAGCCAGCCAGGAGATGCAAATCAAGTGGTGATGAGATACCATCTTCCACTGATAATGACAGCACCATTCAACAGAAGAGACAATCATAAATGCTGAAGAACCCAAGGAGAGATGGGAGCCCACATTGTTCTCTTCTTATTCATTCAGTGTTCCTTGATAATCCATATGGTGAGTAGAAAACAAGGAATTCTTTCCTAAAGAAAGCTATTTGAGTGGCCACGAGGTAGCTGATAGGAGAGATGTCTGCTGCCTCAGTGCTAAAACAATAATGAGAACGGGGAGGAAACTCTAATAAACCTGTTTTTGCTTTATGAAACATAGAAATTATCAGAGATGAAATTTAAAGCTTTTCCAAGTTTCTACTCTTTATTAAATGTTGGACCATAGGTGACAAAAATGGGGTGGCCGTCAAAGTTAATATCTGGAAGCTGTAAGATTGGAGGTGAATACTCAAAATTACTCTTCAAAGAATTGAGTATTATAAATTTTTAAATGCAGCCAGGTATCCAGGCATATACATAAATTACAATCTTGTGAGAAAAGTGCTGAGACAGAATGCTGTACAAGTGCAAGGATGAAACATTAAATCACATTAAAAAATTCTAATAGGATTATAAATTTTTTAGCTAAGTCAGTAGTCAAGTGTCTCACAAAAAGCAGAGAAGATAAATCTAGAAGGAATGTCTCAATGCACGGATGTTATTCCCATTCCACATTCCTTAGGCCAAAAATGTGCAATCAAATACACCGATTACGGGGAAACCCATCATGAAGAACACATAAGTATTGGTAGAGGACACATAGTCTCTGTAGTCTAGGATCTCAGTCAATCAGTCTTAATTGACTATGTGTCAGATAAAGTTCATTTCAAATTTCATAACTATGTTTTGAATTACTGTGAGTGATCTGTAGTGGTGTTATATAGGGACAGGCAGAAAATATACAATGATCCACATGTTTAGTATTCCTGATGAAACAGGTCTCCACAGAATTGTGTACCATCATTTACACAAGAAGATGATTCTCCTTCCTCCAATAGCCTTGTTTGACTTTCTGATAAATTCTGTACCCAGAAAAGATAAGTAAACTTGGCAGCCATCAACTCAGGCTTTCTATGGCTGTAATCTACTTTGTAATTTTGAATTCACTTGAGGGGTTTGACAGAGTAAATATGCCTTTCTTGCTTCAGGGTAATACATCCCATCCCAACAAAAATATGCCTGGAAGAAGACTTATGAGTAAGTTTGTGCTTTTTGTTTTGTTTTATCTTCCTTGTATAGTGATAAGCAAATTATGCTATAAATAGGTTTACATATATATAGATGCTGTTGGATATCATTGAATTGGTTTCAACCTATATTGACCTTATGCACAACAGAATGAAACCAGCTGGTCCCACATCATTCGCACCTTTGTTCCTCTGCTTCAGCCTACTGTTGCAGACACTGTCTCCTTAAAGGCCTTCCTTTTTACCTTGCTCTCCATATTACGCAGCTGGAGGTCCTTCTTCAGGCACTAGTCTCTTATGACAACATGTCCCAAGAATGTAAGATGAAGTCTCCCCATTGATATCTGCAGCACCCTGATCATACTTCTAAGACAGGTTTGTTTGTACGTTTAGCAGTTTATGTGACTTTCAATATTTTTCTCCAGCAGCACAGTTCAATTCATTGATTCTTCATTGGTTTTCTCTATTCAGTGTCCAGCTCTCTCATGCATGTGAAGCAATTGAAAATACCGTGGCTTGGGTCCTGCAGACCTTAAACTTACAGCAACATTGCTGCTCCTCAAGACTCTAAAGAGGTCTCGTGCAGCAGATTACCTAATGTAATACGTCTTTTGATCTCTTGACTGCTGCTTCTGTGAGCACTGATTGTGGATTTCAGTAGGACAAACTCCTGAACAACTTCAATATGTTCTCCATTTTTTAATGATGTTACTTATTGATTCAGTTGTGAAGATTTGGGCCTTCTTTATCCTGGGATGTAATCTAGACCAAAGGCTGAAATCCTTGATTTTCATTGGCGAGTGCTTCAAGTCTTCCCTATTTTCAGCAAAACATGCTGTACCACCAGTGTATTTCACATTTTAATAAGCCTGACTCCAATCCTGATGCTGGATTCTTCTTCATAAATTCAGCTTCTCTAATGATTTGATCAGCATTCACATGGACAAAGTAGGGTAGGAAGAAAAGCTCTGACGATACCATTCCTGATTTTAAACCATAGAATAGTCCCTTGTTCAGTTCTCACAACTGCTTCTTGATCTGTGTATAAATTTCACTTGAGCACAAGGAGGAATAGCTACTCTTCTAAATGCTACCCATAGTTTATACGATCCAGTTGACTGTCTTGCAATCATGTATAAAACACAAGGAAACATCTTTCTGGTATTCTCTGCTTTGAGTCCCTGTATTAGCCATGTTCCAGGTCCTGTTCTGAATCTGGCATAAACCCTACCAAGGTAAGGCTGTAATCAGTAATATTGCTCCATAATTTAGACATTCTTTTGGGTTACCTCTCTCTCTGTAATGAGACCTCTCTCAGTCAGTTGGTCAAGTAACTGTCTTTCAAAGTAGCTATCTTCTGGATAAAGATGGATAAGTGCTTCCAGCGCTTCATCAACTTGTTGAAACCTTTGAATTGGTGTTCCATCAGTCATGGAAATCTTGGCTTTGGCTCATGCTCTCTCAGTACACCTTTGGTGCCTTTGGTTCTTGTTCATATGCTACCTCCTGAAATGATGGACTGTCTACTGGTTCATTTTGGTACAGGGATTCTGTGTATTCTTTCCCTTTTCTTTTCATTCTTCCTGCATAGTTCAATATTTTGTTCATAGAATCTTCCGATACTGAAATTTGAGGATGGATTTTTAGGTCTTTTAGTATAAGATATGATTAGTATGTGCTTCCTTCTTAGTATATATAGAGAATGCTCAAATTAGTGAGGCAGGTGGCAATGGGGAATGAGACAGAAGGAAATATATACAGGATACGGATATGGAATTTGTCACAGAAACTCAGTGAGATGCTGTACCAAATCAGCAGAAAATAATTTTTGTGATAATCAGAGAGTTTCTAAGTCTCCCAGGTGGGAAACCTAAGTGTAGACGACAAATAGCAACTAAAATATATAAACACAAGGATTTTCAAATATGATGATGAACATTTTAATGAATGTCATATCTAGAAGGGAGATTTACAAAAAAAGAAACAATTGACAGGTTCATTATAGATCATATAGTGTGGCAGCTAGGTTGTTGGTTTTTTTAAAAAAATATTTTAAGTTTTTAAAATCATTTTATTGGGGACTCACCGAACTCTTATCACAATCCATATGTATATCCATTGTATGTCAAGCACATTTGTTGCCCTCATCATTCTCAAAATATTTGCTTTCTATTTAAGTCCTTCACATGGGCTCCTTGTCTTTCCTCTCCTTCCCTACTACCCCTTCCCTCATTACCCTTTGATAATTTATAAATTATTATTTCTTTATCATATCTTATACTATCCAATGCTTCCCTTCACCCACTAACCTATTGTCTGTACCCCAGGGAAGAGGTTATGTGTAGATTCTTATAATCCCCTCCCCCTTTCTACCCCACCTTCTCTCCACTCTCCTGGTATTGCCACTCTTATCACAAGCCCGGAAGGGATCATCTGTTCTGGATTCTCTATGTTTCTGGCTCCTATCTGTACCAGTGTATATCCTCTAGTCTAGTCAAATTTGTAAAGTAGAACTGGGATCACGATAGTGGGGAGGAGGAAGTATTGAAGAACTAGAGGAAAGTTGTATGCTTCACTATTACTACACTATACCCTAACTGGTTTGTCTCCTTTCTGTGACCCCTCTGTAAGGGGAAGTCCAATACCTACAGATGGGCTTTGGGGCCACAACCTGTACTCCCTTCATTTATAATAGTAAAATTTTTATTTCTTTGATGTCTGATCCCTTTGACACACTGTGGTCACACAGGTGTACTTCTTCCAGGTGGGCTTTGTTGCTTATCAGCTAGATGGCTGCTGATTTGCCTTCAAGCCTTTAAGACCCAGGTGCTACATCTTTTGATAGTCATGCACCAAAAGCTTTCTTCACCACATTTGTATATGCACACATTTGTCTTCAGTGACCCTATCAGGAAGGTGAGCATCATGGAACATCTAATTTAATAGAACAAAGTGTTCCTGCATTGAGGAAGTACTTGAGTGGAGGTCCAATGTCCATCTGCTGCTTTAATACATTGGTTTCTAGAAACTTCTGGATTTCATCTCCAATCTGTTCAATATCCACTCCTTTTGCAGTTGTTTGTTCTTGTTTCATTCACCATCCTTATAGTGATGTCCAGTCTTATGGACAGTGATCACAGAGAGATGTCTGTATAAGCTCTATGTGCTTGAATTTACTCAAGGTCGACTTGGGTCCCAGCTTGTGGTTTATCTTTGAATATGTACCATGTAAGCATAAAAATAAAATGAATTTTTTCATCCTTCCTTCCAATGTGAATGAAAATGCAACATACCAAAACCTTTGGGATACAGCAAAGGCATTTATCAAAGGAAGGCTGATAGCAATAAATGCACACATGAGAAAAGAAGAGAGACTTGTGCATGATATACTGGCACAAAACTTACACCAATTATAGCAGGGTCAGCAGGATAGTCCTATTAATAGCAAAAGGATAGAAATAATAAAAATCAGAACTGAGATACAGGAGAGGAAAAATAAGAAAACTAATTAATTAAATAATGCATCTATAAGTTGGTTCTTTGAAATGATTAACACAATTTATAGACTGATGGCAAACCTAACCAAATACCTGAAAATACCTATCAAATCAAATCATCCAATCTTGTTGTTTAGATCTGTAGCCTCCCTGTTGATAGTGACCTGTATTGTTGGTGTATTAAAGTCATCAACTATAATTGTTGATCCTGTGATTTCTTTTTTCATCTATTGCAGTGTTTGATTTACCAATTTTGTGCGTTTCTCATTGGGTGCATATATTTATTATGCTGACTGATTCTTGATCTGCGGTTCCCTTGAGCACTATATAATGCCCTTCCTTGTCTCTTGTCCTGTACCTTGAGATCAATTTTGTTAGATATTAAGATTGCTACCCTTGTCTGAGCCCCGGTGGCGTAGTGGTTGTGCGCGAGACAGCAGCCCACTGGCACGGAGGTTCAATTCCAGCAGTGGGACTGGGCCTCCTACTCCCACCTCCGGAGAGCAGTGATGCCAAAAAAAAATTGCTACCCTTGATGTTTTTTCATTGCCATTGACATGGTATGTTTTTCTCCTGCCTTTAATTGTCAACCTTTTTTTTTTCTGTCTGCAAGCTTAAGACATGTCTCCTGTAGGCAGCAGATTGATGGATTGTGGTTCTTGAGCCAGTCTGTGAGACACTGCCTTTTAATGCATGAGTTTATGCCATTGATATGAAGGGTTATTACATCCATATATACTCTATGTGTCTTGTACCTTTTGTGTTGGGTATCTTCCTGCCTAGCTTTCTTACCTGCTTGTGCTGTGTGTGTGTGTGTGTATGTGGTTCATTTTTACCTTCTTTCTACTCTTATACTAATGCTCCCTTGTTTTCTCTTTTTTGCCCTATGGATGTAGTTGCTCTAGGTGATTGTCTCTTATCTGCACTTGGGGAATCTCAATCTTCTGCCCATACAGGATCGGCAGGGATTTTTGTAGGGCTAGGCTTCTTTTTGAGCATTCTTTGAGTTTTTCCTTTTCTGGAAAGACTTTAACTTCTCTATCTATCTAATAGATAATTTGGCTGGGTATAGTATTCTTGGGTTTGCGTTCTTTTCCTTTAATTTTTGGAATATATTATTCAAGTCCCTCCTCTTTTCCTCGTGTTTGCCAATAGATCTGGACATATTCTTATTGAGTTTCCTTTATACATATTTGCTTTTCCCTGGCTGCTCCTTTTCCCTACCTGCTCCTATGATCTTCTCTTTTTCCTCATGATTGGTTAATGTAACTATTATGTGCCTTGGTGACTTCCTCTTGGTCCTAAGTCTGGCTGGTGTTCTTTAAGTCTCCTAAATGATTGCCCGATTTTCATTTAAGCCGGGGAAGTTTTCCTTTAAGAATGTCATTATTTTCACTGTTGTCTTCTCATTTGTGTCTTCTTCTAGCAGTCCAATTATTCTAATATTGTTCCTTTCATAGCATCAGGCATAGATCTCAGGTTATCTTCATCATCTTTGATTGTCTTATGTGGCCGCTTTTCCCAGTTGTTGAGGTTTGCTTGGATATCATCTAGATCACAGGTGCAATTATTTGCCTCCCCAAGTCTATTGGCAAAGTCTGTCAATTTGCCATAGAATTTTGTTATTGTATCCCTTAAGTCTTGTATTTTCCTTTGGTGTGTTGTCTTTTTCTCCTCTATTATTTCACTTTTTCCTGTATTGCTTTCCTCCTATCTTGAATGACTCCAAGCAGCCCTTTGAAAATTTCATTCTACTTCTGGTCAGTATCTGCTTGTTCTTTGCCCATTGTTAGGTTCATGACTTCTTGCTTTTTTCTTGAAGTTCTTAGGGTTGGCTGCTGTTTATGTGTTATATTAGAGAAACCTGGAGCCTTCTTCCAGAGTCAAAGAGCTCTGGGCTCTCTCTTGGAGGACCCTTATGAGTTCTTCTGCAAACTACCTGCCGGTAGCTCTACTTGGTATTCAGACTACTGCTGTATCTTCCTGTGGTTTCACTCTTACTCTGGCCAACCAGTATTTCATTTTCTGGAATGTGTGTTGGATAGTCCTTTCATGGGATTCTAGTCAGATTGTTGCTGACCCATAAGGGTGGCATTTCACTGGCTGATGTATAAGTAGATTATATTGGTTTGTCTTACAATGCTTGGAGCACCTCATGTGGCATATGGTGCTTCCCTCTGTAACTGGAGTGCTGAGAAGGGCAGATGGGTGTATCCTCCCTGGTGTAGAGTGCCGTAGCTAGCAGGCAGAATCACCTTAGTCAGAGAGATCGCTGTGGCAAAGAAGAGAGAAAAAATAGATAGCTCAGCCACAGGTCATGTGTAGGACTGCTTCGTGCTATGTGGAGCACTCCCACAAGGGTCAGGCTGTATGGGTGTTCCAAAGGCAGCAAGGAGCACCACCAGTGGTGGCCAGGAGTTCCCCCAGTCACATATAGGGTTTACCCTGAACTTTCCCCATCCGTTTGAAGGAGAGACCCCCCCGCCCCCCAGCCATTTGGGGTATGAAGCATGGCTAGCATGATTTCCCCAGATGCGTGTAAAGCTAGAAAATACAGACACCTCCAACTGGGCCTTCAGAGTTATACTGGGTGAGAGGAGTAGCCTGTAGTGTGATAGTGACTTGTGAAAAGAGATGGAGAGGAGAAGAAAAAAGAGAATGAAAAAAAACAACAAAGACAAGTGCAAAGATGTCAAACAAACTAAGACCCACGGATGTACACAAAAATGCTAACGCAAAAAAAGACATCAAACATGAAAACTATGAAAAAGGAAAACTCAACCTACTGAGACTGGCAGGAAAGAGAGAAGGGATAGAAGAGGAGAAAAGAAGGAGTGAAAGAAGAATAAGATAAAGGGGAAAATGCAAAGAAGAGAAAAAGATAGCTGAGCACTGTGCTGTGTGCAGGACTGCATCTCGCCATGTGCAGCACTGTCATAGGGGCCCAGCTGTAGCTCTCCGACTGGGTAGGCAGAGTTACATTGGCAGAGGATCAGGGACTGGAAACCAGCAGTTGCATGTGGAAGGAAAGAGGAGAGGAGAGAAACAGAAAGCAGAAAGAGAGAAGAGAGGAGAGAGAGAGAGAGAGATAGGAATGAAAGAAAATAGAAGAAAAAGAATGGGAAAACACAACTGTGTACTCTAAGATTGACTGTGATGGTAAAGAGAGGAGGAAAAAATAAAGTATAAAGAGATAGTTGATCTCTGCTTGCTTGAATGTGAGCTCACAGGTGTTTAAACCCTGCCCTCAAAATGGCATGTTGGTGTGCCCTTTTAGTGTGGGGACCCAGTGGTACTGTGCATAATTTCCCTAATTGGCAAGGTCACCTTGCAGGTCTGACAGCTAGGTTTTACGTCAATGTGTGTGGGCCAGGACTCTTCCATGATGCGATCTATTATTGTGTTGTCAATTCCACAATGAGACACTTTGTGAAGCAACCCAGCAATTAGCCTGTCCAGAGTCTTGATGCTTCTGACAGAGGATTCTTTTGGAGTGTGGCTTACTCTTATTGTAGTCCAGAGGTCCTCAAACTTCAATCCTTGGGCCACATGCAGCCCACCGAGGACATTTATCTGACCGGCCGGGTATTTTTGCCGCCAATGCTGTCCTGCTTAGCAGGCGACTCATCCTGGGCCTTCAGTGAATTTGTTCATAGTTTGTTTGTTTGCTTTTTAACTATAGTCTGGCCCTCCAATGGTCTGAGGGACCATGAACTGACCCCCTGTTAAAAACTTTGAGGACCCCTAACTGACGAGGCTACCTCAGTTGTGCTAGACTTGGTTCATACATCTGGTTCATTGACCTTCTGTTATATCACTTGCCAATCCCAGGAACTGTCAGCAGCCAAATTCTTTTCTGGTTTGTTTTGGGTATCCCCAACACCCTCCCTGCAGCACCCCCAAATACCACTGGTTTTGTTTCTCTAGAGAACCCAGTCTAACATATATAGCAATTGTAAAATTGTACTGGCAGATATGAATTCTTCAGCTATTTATGGACAGTCATGTCTTCCTGGTTTATTGACATCACCGGTTCATTTGCTGAGCTACTCATAATCATCCTACTTGCCTCATATTTTTCCTGACCAACTATGTTTTAAGATTAATTTCTCTGCAGTCTTTACATGTGAGCAGGTTTCAAATATTAGGGAAATTTTCATTATCTTTTATTTCCATTTTCCATGAACTCTTCGGCGTCCCTTTGTATAGACACGCATATATTCATGAATAACATAAGAATGAAGAAGATATTTATATATTTACTTATTACAATAATTCACATAGGAATAAACCAAGAACCTTAACCTGTCTGCCTTAAATGCCATTATATTTCTATCTTCACCAGAATTCTGCCTCCGTGCAGGCACTCCCTAAACATGAGGCAGAAGCTGCCTTTCTGAGTAGTGATAATCAAGGTATCCATGAAGCTTGGTCCATGAGTCTTTTGAAAAGTATCACAGAAACTCGCTTGGTATTTACTGCTGGTTCTCAGCAGACATTTTGCAGGGAAATGACATAATTTTTTAAAATAAATGGTATACATTTTGGAGGTATACATAAATCATTTTTATCAACAATGGTCCAACATTATCGGACAGATAAAATCACTTCTGAATTTCTAATTAAAATCTAATCTAAATGGGATGTCTCACCAACTATTAGTTAAGTTCAGCTTCAGGTTAACAGATAACTATTCTATCGATGCTTTAGAAAAATAGGCCTATCGTATGAACACACACAAAATGACAACCTAGTATTTTGGAGTCATGTGGTCAAATAGCAATACCATCCCTTACAGAGATCCTACCTGGACTATTGCTCCTAAAATTTCAGCTTCCTTAAAAGATAAAAAGATACAGGACTATAATCCCCTGAAAACATGCAGTATAAATGACTGGTGTATATGCAGCACACACACACACACACACAAACCCCAAAACATATCCCAACTGCTATTAAGCTGATTTAGACTAATGAGGGCCTTATGTGTGCCAGGGTAACAATGCACTTCACAGGATTTTGAGACTGAATTTTCTAAAGTGGACCACTTGGCTTCTTTTTCTTTCTTCCTGAGAGGTCTCTGGATGTAAGTACAGTCTTCCAGTAATTACTTTCAATAAATACTCAACTGTGCTAACCGTTTGTACCACACTAGGATTTTATAGTTATCCAACATGATTAACAATTGTTATCATTATTAAATAATTTTTCTATGGCTAGTGGTAGAAACATGGAAAAATTATGACTGAAGAAACCAGGAAGTGGGGTAATGGTGACAGTGGTATGAGAGAAGGAACCTGACTACTCGGCCCAGGGAACAAGGAAAGCTGAATGCATCTGGGCAGGAGACTGGCTTGCAGAGCTGTGTGCTCTTTGGGTATTTTTGAGTGCTAAAGGAACTTTGTAAAACAGCTTGATCAGAGCTGCTTTTGTTGTTGTTGTTGCTGTTGTTGTTGTTGTTTTGGGGGGGCATCACTGCCCTCTGGTGATTGTGAGAGCTACCCAGCGCTGCTCCTGAGAGCCGTTGCTGGATTTGAACTGCCAAGTCCAAGGGCTGCAGTCCCGCACTCAAGAAATTACACCACGGGGGCTCAGCCAAGCTGCTTGTTTTAAGACAAGCCTATCAGATCACAGATACTGTTCTGAGAGCTGAGCACTATCTGATTTCTTCACCACATTTTACTATAGCGCCTATATCATCAGTGTTCTCTTCATGAGGATGTGTATGGGCAGGACTGCTTCATGAGAACAGCCAGTTTTCAGGATAGGGCTTATCGTTAAATGGGAGCTCAAAATCCACTCATACATTTAGGGTTTATATTACGTCTAAACAGTTTTGAAGACAGTGTTTTGATCCTTTCGCCCATCACCAAAGAAGTCTAAACTCATTCATTAAAAAGAGAAACATTTTATTTGGGGCTATTACAGATAAAATTACAATTCATAGTTCCCTTAGATCAAGCATAATTATACAGTTGCTGCCCTCATCATTTAAAATACATTTTCTTTTCTTCTTCAACTCCTTGATATCAGCTTCCTTTTATCTCCTCTCATCCTCACCCTATCCCCCCAAAACCAACGTATACTATAGCATATATTATTGGCTTAACTTACATGATCTCTTGTATCCATTCTCCTTAAATTCTGATTTTTCCCCTCTGAGTGGCAATATACAGTCATCATAGCTATGTCTTCCTTTCTCCCCTCACCCCACCTCCACCTTCTTGTATGCTTAGGCAGTCAATTCTTCCCTCATTGTTTCTGATGGGATAATGTATCTTGAATTTCATGCTTCTGAAGATGTTGGTAGAATCCATGTACATACGCAGGATTAGCAAGATCGGGGAGGTATAACTAGGGCCTTAAAATTAAGAGGAAGAAGTTTTAAAGAAATATAGTTGTGTTTCATCAGTGCTGTCCTGTATCCTGGCTAAAACATCCGTTCCACATGACCTTTCTGTGGAGGGTCTTATTGATTGTCCCATAGATGGGCTTTGGATCTTCATCTTGTCTCTGTTCCTTCTTGTCAGTTTGATTGCTTGATTTTGAACTTCTGATACCTTTTCCCTCATGGACATCTCATGATTACCTAGGCTGGCCTATTCTTTCATGTGGATTTTATTATTTCTTCCTAGATGACTGCTTGTTTGATGTCAAGCCTTTAAGACCCCAGGTGCTATATATTTTAATAGCCAAGCACCTTCTACTTTTTCATCACATTTGTTTATGCACAAATTTTGTTTTTAGTGACCATGTCAAGAACCTGAGTGTGCTACATTGCCACCTTATTAGAACAAATAATCCGTGTACTGATGTAGGGTTTAAGTAGAGGCCCGAGGTTCATCTGCTTTCCCATTATACATATTTATATTACATACCTTGGAAGATATACCTAGTTTTATATATTTATATATATACATATTATCTGTATATAAATTTTACTCCCCAGTTGTTTCCGCTGTTCCTTTTCTCTTTCCTTCTGCCCCACTATTATATTTGCCCCTTATTCACCTCTCAGTAATTTCTCTCAGATACATTACAATTCAACAAATACACACAAGGACACCACACCCTCCTCCTTGCCAATTTTAGATCCCTTACTATTTTCCTGTGTCTCTGGTGTAATTTATACTCCCTCAAATGATAGTTTTGGCATGTTTGAAGGACTTAAATGAACTTAGTGTTCATTTAAAACTTTGTTTTAGCTTGAGAACACGAAGAATTCTACAGGGGCAAGATTAGGCCTGTGGGAAGGTTAGGATAAGTTTTCCCAAAGCACTTGCAGGACAGCACTTATAATCCCTCCAAAATGAGCAGATATGTTGTTAGGCCTTGATGTGACTTTCCTGGACTTTTTCTTAATGATGCAGTTTGAAATTTTCTTGAAATGTCTTTGTAATAAGCTTTAGCAATTGTTATGTGTCCTTGGAGAAAATGTATCATTTTTGCCTCTTTGAAAAACTGTCATTATATTATAAATTCCTCCTTAAATTTAATTGCCCAAAAGATCTCCTTAGAAGCAATGGCTTTGATCAGAATTTTTTTCAACGCACCCTAAGGAGTTTAAGACAAGCGACTTACTGTGAAAAATGGTCTGCAGCCACCCAGTAATCCCCGAGCTATTTTTAAATGTATTTTGCTTGAAATTTACCCCTGCATTCATTGTTTGGCGTGGTCAAGGGTTAAGTGCTGTACCGCAAACCACAAGGTTTTTGGTTCGAACCCAACAACTGCTCCAAAGTTTCTATTCCCAGAAAGATACTTTGGCTCAGAAACCCTAAGAATCAAGTGTACTCTAGGTAGAAGGGGACTGTGAGTCATAATTGACTTGATGGCAGTGAGTTTGCTTTTATGCGTTAGTGTAAACTGAAATCCTAGTTGACTCAGTAGTTTTTTACTCATACCGTATTTAGATAGTGCAAATCTCCCAGCGACGCAGCAAGAAAGCAGATGGTCATGTAGGTGTTAAGTGCCATTGAGTGAATTCTGACTTGTAGCGACCCCAGTGTGCATTTCAAGGCATTTGAAGGGTTGTCTGAGTCATCACACTTTTAGATGTCTCTTTTCAAGTCTCAATGGTGAGAGTTTATTTCACACTTGCTTCATTCTTTTTCTGGAGGAAGGGGCATCACTGTCCTCTGGTGGTCATGGGAGCTACCCAGTGCTGCTCCTGAGAGCAGCTGCTGGATTTGAACCGCCAGGCTCGCGGGCTGCAGTCCCGCACTCAACCACTTATGCCACCGGGGCTCAGCCCTTGCTTCATTCCTTTTAAGTCTAATTTTGCTACACAGGGTCATATATGAAATAGCTTTGCTTTCTGTGTTATCTGCTATCAGCTGCCCCGATCCTGCTTTGTCACTGTAATGTGAAATGAGACATAGGTGAGCATCTTTATTTACAAAGGCTTTATTTACAAAGGCTGTGCCAGATTTAGTATACAGGTCATAATTTTCAGACCCTTGTTTAGAAAATTTCAAATTTCTTTTATTTTTAATAGATACTAGTCTCATTGGGAATAATTCATGTTGCATAATGACATATCAAAATGGTTAATATATGAACATTTAAAAAATGTTTTAGAATATAAAAAATAATGTAAGTTTCCATAATATATTTTAGATTTATAAGTCCAATGATTCCCTGTAGTACTTGTAAAATACGTCTACTCTTTGGGAACTAGCAAATAAAAACATCTCTAAAATTTAATAAGACCAGGAAGTAGTAATACTTTACTAATACTTGGAACTGGTTAAAAAGAACACACACTTATAAATTAAGCATCAGTTGGGTGTACCTAGTAGCTATAGTAAAGGATAATTTTATATTAAGATAAGAAAGATGATCTAGAAATACAATGCCAAAAAAATGGATTATTTCTCACTGCCCTCCTTCTCAAAATGCTATTATTCTTTTCCGTGTCCTTTAAATGTCCATCATATTCACTCACTACAAATAGAGAATTTCCTTTCATTAAGAACATGTGTAAACCGATCAATCAGCACACCATATCCAAATTATCTGACACCATCTTCAGTAGTGAACGCCTTGGTGCTGTCCTTGTACTGCAGTCCAGAGTCTGGAGACATCTGCAGTCTCACCCACGTCACAGTCCTCAATTCTGTTTCACTCACACGCGTTGTCTACTTTCTCTTTCTCCTCAGCTCTTTCTGCCAATTTGCGATTATTTTCTTCTCATCCATCTTCCCTTCTTCCTTAGGTAGAAAGCCCTTTCTTCTTTCCTACATAAGCTTACCACCATGCCCTCCGAGAAGAATTTTTGTGCATTCTCATCTGGAACTTTCTTTCTTATAATCTGAATCATAGAACTCTGTACCACCTTTAAAAATGTAACTTTGTATTTATCTGAGGGATGCTTTCATTGATGTCTGGGTTTGTTACTAAACTTTAGGTCCCACAACCATAAGAAACAGTGATTTTGGCTCACTTAAGGGCCTAACATAATGCCTGTCATATTGTTGGTAATAAAAGTACATTTACCAAGGAAAATGACAGAATAATTAGCATTTATATGATGGAAACATAATTGGCCAAAGAAAACACTACTATAGTTATTACCAGATGAATATCAGTTTGCTAAAATAAAAAAGATTCCTCATGGCATGTCAGGGAAATAAAAAATAAACAAAGGAGAACAAAGTTAATGGATTTGGCTTTCTTTTTTATTATTATATATAAAAGAAGCAATACTCGCTATGAGATTGGAGGATTTTCTAGAAAATTGGTATTTAGGATTATCTAAGGATTTCAAAAATGAGGACATTTAGCTCTCATATTTATGGCTATCAGGAAAAAAAGAACTTTTGCTTTGTTTAAAATAATTCAATTTTGAAAAGTATATTGAGGGAAATTATCCCGTAAACTTTCTCTTAAATGACTTTGATCGTGTCCATCTGTCATCTCCAGTTGCCAGTCTCAAATATATACTATAAATAAATTGTGTTTATTTGCAGTTCACCGTAAGCTCCACTTTGTTTTTATAGCATCCTGAAATATCATTACTCCATTTCCTTCCACTTCACCTCTCCTCTTAATATAAGTAATAAGCACTTATCTTTCAGGACTTATAGCTTCTTATTTTCTCTATTTCAAGCTGTCTCCTTTTCTCAAGAAACTAAAAATTTCTTGGGTGGGGGGTTTAATAGCATTTCTTCATCTCACTGTAGTAACTAAACTCCTTATCTCAGACCCTGGGACACGTTACAACTAAGTAAATACATGAAGAAATGATTCAAAAGTATAAAGAAAATTTACTTTTATAACTAAAATATATTTTAAGTATCCAGTATGTATACAATGCTACAATCCTTCAGCAGTAAGCTAATATGCAATTACTATATTAGCTACATATCAGTTACATACTGGAAATATGCCATTTTTCCTTTTACTTACTTGAAGATTTAACTGAAATTGTTTTGTCATACATTTCCCCCTTAAATATTATTCTGTTATCAAAGGTGCTTTTAGAAACAAAATGGATTTTTTTAGTATTAAAAATGAGTGATTTTCTTTCTTTCCTCTTTCCTTAAATTCTAAAATATCTATTTCTGTTGTCATATGTCCACAAATATGTTTTGGCAATTAATGAGAAGTGACTGATCTCCTAAATGTTCTTACTTTTTATCTAGACTTTTTTCCTAAGAAAAACAACCTTTTTTCTTTGACCATATTCTCCCTGTCCTGATAAAGATGGATTTCATTCCAAATTGTTGCTCTCAATGTGAAAGTTTGCAATGAAGAAAACATTACACCATTAGGTGGATGTGGCAGTCATCTGCTTATGTTAATTTTATGATTGAAATGTAGGGGTGGAGTCTAGCCTGTTAATGTGGAGACAGCCATTGAGTAGTCAATGAGGCCTCTATGTGGGCATGGTTTTCTCCTGAGACTTCTGGGAAATCTCATGATATTTCCCTCATGATGATGAGACGCTATCTTCCCCAGTGGTTGGAAGTTAGTCTCAGAGATTATGAATCATGGACAAGACAAGATGGCAGCGTCCAAGAAGCTGGAGGAGCCAGAGAGACCACATAGCTTTGCCCTGATGGAGCCAGACCTCTGAAGCTGACCTCATGGAGACCTCTGGCAGCGATGAGTTGCTTCTGCTGTTGATGGACCCTGAGCCCTGGAAGCGAGGAGCTATGTGGAGACCCCTGACAGCACTGGGATTCTGCACCCCCTGACCTGTGACTTCGTGAGTCGGAAGGAGACTTTATAGACTGATTTCGAGCATATGGGTTAATATCGGGCTTATGACTTTGAACTGGACTGGGCTCAATGTCCTTTTCCTCTTTTATATAAACCTTTTCCTTATATCTATATGCATGTCTATGAAATTTGTTCCTCTAGTCTTCCCGGACTAACACAGAGGATAACCCATAAGATCAGACGGTTCCTTTACCATCTGATCTTAGAATGCTCCCTGCTCTCAGTCTCTTAGTGTTTACCAGAAATTTAAGAAGGACCAGCTTCCTACACCACGAGCTGTTCTCTAAGACTTGTGCACCTGCCTGGTGAATGCCGATTGATAGACTGCTGGATCTCTTTTTCTCAGGGTGATCAAACATTTGCACCTCCCTTCTGCTTATTCTGGTGCTATCACGGAAAGCATAGGCCTGTAATAGCTGAGGGGAATTTGTCCCGATAAATGTAAATTTAAGTGACAAACCTCATTATTGTGTTGCTTAAGGATGATATCTGTTAATTGTCATATGGATATTCTAGTTAGTCTGCTTCCTAGGAGCATTTGAGGAAATTTCCATATTATGCATATTCCCTGCCAGTTATTTCTGATTCATAGTAACTCTACAGGACAGGGTAGGACTTCTATTTTATGATTCTGAGGCTGTCACTTTTTATGGGAGCGGAGCACCTTATTTGTTTTTTAATTTTAATTTTGCTGTGACAGTGTTTGTCACAATCTCTTTTGTTTCAAAACAGGGGAGTCGTAGAATTATTTGTAGGAGACTCTGAAGTGGTGATGACTGTTTTGCAGGTGGGTAGGTCACATGGTGTCATTCCTCCAGACAAGACATCCACTTACAACAAAACAAACTGTCCTCCAGTTCTGTGCAGACTGGGAAGGGGGATGTCGCTGTGTCCACTGCTGGCTGCAGCTCCTGTGTCAGTTTATCTTGTTGATGTCCTCCACATTAAAAAACTTTTTGATCATTTTATTGCAGGCTCCTACAGGCATAAATATTCCTTGTTGTATCAGACATATTTGTGCATATGTTGTCATTATCATTTTCTAAACATATACTCTCTATTTGAGCCCTTGGAACCAGTTCCTCTTCATTCCTTCCTCCCCCCTCCCCCCCCTCCCCCATCCCTACTCCCATCAGAAAGCCTTATTTTTCTCTCATGGAATGACTGATAGATTTGAAAGGCTAACTTTTCAGTTAACAATCCCAAACATAGCTCATGTTACTGTGTGTGTGACATCTGGAATCATATCTACAAATATATAATTTAGTGAAGTTCATCTATCACAGAAATTATTTTCACTGGTATATAATTTAAATATACTGATATTCAAAAATGTCCCTTGTATTATTCAGTGACTTCTTACACATGTGTATGTGGATGCTTAAAATCATATTCCCGGTAAGATTTCCCTCACAATTTTTTGGGGGGAGTATTCCCTCACAATTTTTAAATGTTGATCTTTCTCTATGGCTTTGAAATTATATGCAAAATACTGATATAGCGGTATGAGTCTAGGAGAGGAAGTCAAGACTATCGGTCTGTCTTAGCCTGATCCAGTGCTTCAGAACCCAAAATGTATATAGGCAGACCCTGGTTTCCAAGGCATTAATGCTATAAAGATCTGCATGTAATAACCTTCAGTGGGTACATCGGGAACGTTGCTTGTTCCTTGTAGGAAATTATGAGAAAGTGCATTTAGGCTAGTGAAACAAAAGATTGACTTTTGTGAACACACCCATTTGTCCACAGCCCTATGAAGAATCACTACACCAACGAGCTCTTTTTGTAGTGTATAGAAATCTGATTGATTGTTGTGCGTTCATCTTGTATGCTGCATTTTACCAAACCTTTAGGTTATTTCCAAAAATATTTTTTCAAGTCTTTGGGTTTTTCTTCCAGGCTTTTTGGTGATAAGTGGACTGTGCTTTGAATTGTGATCATCCAAGTTTGCAGTTTGAAATAACGTTTTTACTAGTAGAAAAAATAGATGCAGAATTTGAACACATTCTGTTGTATTTGCATTACTTTTGGCAATTTGGTACTAGCAGTTGTCATTGTGCCATGCAAGAATTTGCACCCATTCGACTCAATTTCCAATGGAAGAAGTTTTTTTTTTTCTAATTCATTGTGTTTTAAGAAGGAAATTGATGTTATAATTTTCTTTTTGTTTGTTTGTTTTTGTTTTGGGGCAATGCTGCCCTCTGTGGTCATGGGAGCTACCCAGCGCTGCTCCTGAGAGTCGCTGCTGCATTTGAACCGCCAATCCTGCAGGCCGCAGTCCCAAATTCAACCACTTATGCCACGGGGGCGCAACTGATGTTATTTTCTTTAGGGATTAACAAATCCTTTTATTTTTATCTTATATGACCTTTCTGTGTGCTCCGCTTTTTTACTATCATTTCATTTTACCTAAAATGGTGTCACCTTTTAAGTTTGATTCCACTGCAGCAAAGACATTTGAGTGATGTAAAATCAAAAGATCAAATCCACTGTTACAGAGTTCAACCCAACTCACAGTCTCTCTGTAGAGGTTCTGAGGCAATAAGACTTTATAGGAGCTGGTGGATTTGAGAGTAAGTATGAAAAAATTAATTGAAAGCAAGTCTTTGTCAGGGAACTGACAAAAAAGGAGATTATATTCATAAACTAGGAGTAATTTCATTCATAATTGAGACTACGGTCTTTCTTGGCAGTCCCTGCACACAGCTCTACTAGACATTGCATGTTCACTGGACTTCGTAATTCCTTGAATGGCTGCTGATACCTGACAGGGGTATGACGTTACAAGGAGTGTGATAAAATGCAAGAGTGTGATCCACCCGAAGGCACAAATTAGCTTTGAGCAGGACCAGGTACTACACAGACCAGGTAATTATAATGTAAATGTATTTCTGTAGTCAATAATAATAGATCCAAAGAGGTGGGGGTGATTTGTTTTGGTTTGACTCCATCGCCACGTAGAAGTGGGTCAACGAAGGTGTACGATGAGCATGTCTCAGCCACACACTCCCACTTTCTTATGTTCAGTAGACTTCAACATTTTATATTAAAAAGAACTAAGGTGGGATGATAATGATAGATATGAACTGAAAAAGAAAACATGCATTGTTGTCTACCCTCTGTGTGAAAAGTATACATTTATTTTAGTGTCCTTCCATTCGGGGTCCTGCTTTTCCTTGTGTGCCTGCTTGGCATCTAGGAACCTTTGCTTTGGATAAATGGTCCTTCTGTTTTCTTGATGCCTTAAAGTTGTGCTTCACTACTTGATTGGGCAACCTACCCCTGACTGCACTGCTTTTATGCGTCAAATAGAGGGACAGATGTAACAGAAATGGTTGCAAACACATCACTTTTTATCTGCTGGCTCAGCTTTTTGACGATCAGCCAATCTGGCCCCTTGCCAGCAGGCTGCCATCTTACCTGCTGAATTGAAATTCATTCATGGCCACAGGCAATCATCTGACAAGCAGCCTGGGGTTCACTGATCTCTGCAGTTACAGAGCCAGGAGAAGCCTACTGTCTGATATTTGACCCACAGACTTGAAACGTACTTGCCTCTACAACTGCATGAGACAAACCTCTCTGTCTAGAAGCTTCAGGGGGGTTTTCTTTCTGAGAGCACCCTGTCTGAGGCAGACCCTTAAGGGTGATTTTCAGAGTCAGAATTCATTGTTTTGTTTTTTTCCTGAGAGAAGACTTTAAGCTTGTCTGTTCTGGGTTGTCCCTTTTCATAGAAGAATTATGAATACAAGGCAGAAAAATTCTTCAAGATTCTCCAATGGTTAATTTCAAATATGGAAATGAATTAGCCATTCCATCATACCTGTGGGTTAATTATGGAACTTTCTAAATACTCAATTATTTTTTTATAAATCATTTTATTTGGGACTCATACAACTCTTATCACAATCCATACAGATATCTATTGCATGCAATGCACAATTGTACCTTTGATGCCATCATCATCCTCAAAACATTTTCCTTCTACTTAAGCCCTTGGTTTTGGCTCCTCCTTTTCTACTCCCTCTCTGCTTCCACCTTCCTCATGAACCCTTGATAATGATAAATTTTTATTATTTTGTCATATTGAATGCTGTCCTATGTCGTCCTTTGCCCACTTCCCTGATGCTCAATTTTTAATAGCTGAAAATAAATATCTGTTGATGGAAAGGAGCTAGGCTTTCTCATTCATAATGAAACAAATTAAAATGTATAATCAATCAGAAAGATAATGCTATAAAGAACTTTAAGAAACATGAAATTCTCACCTGTCAAGTAGAAGGAATGAAAGATTCACAGTTTTTGTTTTCATTGTTGCTATTTCTATAAAATCATGCATATAATTACTGACAGAATAGGTAGTAAAACTTCAGTCTTTGTGTCTACAAAATAACAACATAATTATGTATAGTGGGTTTTTAAATAAAAATACTTGGAGGAGTTCTAAGGTACTTCACACAGATAATCTCATAAACTTCTGAACCATATGTAAGAAGAACTGCTCTCCAAACTGCCTACTTTCCCTCTGAAGAATAGAAGTTTACTATATAGATATGTAAGGAAATCTTAGTGGGTATGTGGAATTTTAAATCTTTGCTATCACAAAATGTTTCTAGGGCAGAAACTCTACCCCAGAATTTCTATGAAGTTCTAATTCATTACTTCTCCAATGATACAAGTTGTAGGAAGATGGCATCCTTGAAAATGTGTTATCATATGTGTGGAAATGTTCTAAAACATAAAATAAGTTCAATTACTGCATTCCATGGTGAGGTTGTGATATTATCTTGTAAGTGTTGCACTGCTAACCACAAGATCAATGGTTCAAACACACCAGCTTCCCCATGGGAGAAAAACGAGGGTTTCTGCTTTTGTAAAGATTTACAGAGCCTCAGAAATACCATATAGCACAGGGTCTCTATTTGTCGGCATCAACTCAATGACAGTGGGTTTATTTGTGTTTGAGAGACTGTAAGTTTATTAAAAATTGTTAATGTATGGTCCGGAGAATCCATAACATTCAACATTCTCCCTGTCCGTTTTGCCAGTGCTTCTAATTGTCACCATCATAAAAAGAATGCAAAGTGGTCTGATGGCGTACTGGGTTACAAGTGGGCTGTCTAGAGCAAAGTTGGCTGTTCCAAACCATCACAGGTTCTCAGGGGGAAAGAAAAGCCTTTCTCTTCCCACCACAATGTACACTTTTGTACACTTTTGGAAACTCACCTGAGCGGTTCCACTCTTTCATGTAGGGTTGCTGTGAGGGGGAACTGACTGCATGAAATTGAGTTTCAGGGGATTTGTCCTTGTTCTTGTTCCTGTTTGTTTGTTTGCTTTTTAGTTTTAAAAGTATACATCATTGTGATAATGTTTTGAATTTTGAGGCTGCCCAATGTATGCCCATTAAGTAGTTTCAATGGCATATTTTCCTTGAGCATATCCTTATTTTCCTTTTGTATATCCTATTTTGAAGAGGGCCCATTCCATATGTTATCCTGCTTTCTAATACTTTTAGCAGAAATCATACTGTAGATTTCAGGTAAGTATTTATATATTCAGAGTATAAATCATTCATGAAGTGTTTAATTCCCAAATATGTATTTTCTCCCAGTTTTTGGATTCTTTTTCATGTCTTTTAAAAAGCATATGCTTTAACTTCTAATTAAATCTGATTTATCAATTTTTGTCTTCATACAAAGTTTTTGAAGTCATATTATAGATAAGTATTTTAAATATTTTATTTTGAAATAATTATAAGGAAGTAAAACAATGGTAGTGAACAGTTCCTTGTAAAGTGACCAGATTTTAAGCAGGACACCATTGACTAGGGTGTGTGTGTGTGCTCTTGATTAAAATTCTGGTCTATATGAAGCAATAAAAATTTTCATAGAATGCAAAAATAGAATTGTAATATATTTATTTTAATTTTAAAATGCTGTGCGATGTTGTTAAATTGTTAAAAAGCGGGGTGTCTGGTCACTTTATAAAATCAAGATTCTACAAATGATTAATTTTGAAACTAGAAATTTGTCATGCGTAGCCGGCACATTTGCTGTTAGGTGTTTTTGAGTCAGTTGGACACATCATGGCCCCTTGAACAGCAGAAGGAAACACTGCCCAGTGTTGCCTGCACCGTCCTCACAATAGTTCCTAGGCCTGAGCCCCTTGTGGGAGCCGCTGTGTCAATGCATCTCATTCCGGGCCTTCCTCTCTTTCACTTTCCCTTCACTTTATCAAGCATGGTGTCCTTCTCCACAGACTGGTCTCTACTGACATTTCCAAAGTAGGTAAGGGGAAGTCTCACCATCCCTGCCTCTAAGTAGGTTTTTCTTCTTCCAGTACAGCATGGTTTGTCCTTTTATGAGTTCATCCTACTTTCAGTATTCTCCTCTAACACCACAATTCGACTGGATCAATTCTTTCTTCCTTATTTAATGTCCAACTTTCTCAGGCATCTAAGCAATTGACAATGTCATGGCTTGGATCAGGCACACCTTAGTCCTCAAAGTATCAGCCTCGCTTTTCAATACTCTTAAGAAGTCTTGCAAAGCAGATTTACCTAAGGCAAAACAGTTGATGGCTGCTTTCATGAGCATCGACTGGGGATTAAACAAAGGCAAAGTCCTCAACAACTTCAACATTTTCTGCATTTCCCCTGATGTCAAGTTGGAAAGATGTGGGTCACCTTGACCTTGAGCTATAATCCACACTGAGGGCTCTAATCCTTGTTCTTCATCAGCAAGTGTTTTGAACTCTTCTCGCTTTCAGCGAGCCAGTGGTGTCACTTGCAGATCGCAGGTTGTTAATACGCCTTCCTTCAATCCTCATGCCACATTCTTCATATAATCCAGCTGCTCTGATTATTTGCTTAGCATACGGATTGGATATGTATGGCAAGAGGATATAATCCTCACGTACCCCCTTTGAGACTGTAAACCATGCAGTTTTCCCTTCTGTTTGCACAACTGTTTGCCTGACCTATGTACAATGGCACCTTCATGAGTATACAGTAGCTTACCACATGTGTTAATTAGTGTATTCACTAAGGAAATCCAGAGAGATAATTCCACATCACCACAAACAACTTTCAGGTGCTATTATGTTAGTGTCAAATCACTGCTTTAGCCCCTATATAACATATGAAAAAAACGAGTGTATTCTTTACTCTATTAATTTTGTCATTTTGAGCATGTTGTACAAATAGAATTATTAGTATGTGACCTATAAAACTTGACAAAAGGATAAGCTATTTACTTTTCAATGAACATACTACCTTGGACACCACTGTAGAGTAATTGTTTCTGTGATTCTGTAAAAGGAATTCTAAGTCAGAGATCCTGGGGGTGCTGTCTGGTCAAAGTTGATGGCTAACGGGGAGTTCTGCGGTTCCAAATGCCCTGCTGTTCTGTGAGAGAAGGAAGGACACTATCTTTTCTAAAAAATTGCCTCCTCAAATCTCTATATAACATAGCAATGAGATGGAATCCACTTGATGTCAGTGATTTTGTTTTGTTATTTTAGAGGGAGGGTATTAAGAAAGATAGGTAAGGTAATGTGAATGACTCCTTCATTTCTTAGTCTATATTTTTTAATGTTTAGTAAGTAGGTTTCACTTGATACATAACAATCTCTTGATCTCCAAACTATAATTACCTCACTTGATAAATAACCAGCTTCCTCTCTCTCCTCATTCTAATATAAACTCTAAGCCCTTTTACTTTTAACTTTTAGGTGTTTTTCAAATACATCACTTCTTTAAGTTAGAAGAATTCAAACAATTCATGATTGAATTGTTACATTATTCTTCAAACTCATTCTCTCTTGCTTCCAGTTTTATTGACCATGGGCATTACTTAATGTTCTTATATTTTCTTGTGTCCTCCAAATGGCCTGCTTGTTCTACTATAAATCCATTACCTCTCCCTCTTCTCAGGACCTTTGTGTCTGATGCTACTTTTTGAAGACTTTACATTCCAATGTTCTATTTTTACCTATCGTCAGAGAGTAGACAATACAATCTTCAAAAGAATCCAACCCCATAGATCTATGATGTAATCATTCCTTCAATTTTTAGATAATTAGACTTGACTAGACAATTTTTTGTCTCTAAGTTCTTTTGCCAATTCAATCCAACAGTACAGAAAGAGGTATTATGACTAGGGAGTGTTTACCTTGGAAATGAAAGATTATTTGACATTAGGATACCAATTATTGTACTTCACCACATTGAAAATTTTAACATGAAACATCTATAAGTCTTACAATTCATGTCAATTTTCAACTGTTCTAAAAAGAAGGATAGAGAGGTAATTGATTAATCTTATAAAGGCCATTTATTAAAAACCTTCTGATAACAGAATACTAAATAATACTCAGCTAAATACATTCCTCCTAATCCCAGTTAGAAAGCAAGAATAGTCACTTTCAACCATGCTGTTCAATGTTAAACTTGATGCACTAGTCAATGTAAAAATAAAGAAAAGTGAAATTAAACACAGAGTCTTCGGGACAATGTAAAAGGTCTCCTCCTGAGGTAAATATTTATGAATATAATCTGAAACAATTTAAAAAATCTGTCAGAATTAGTAAGTCTATTTAGAAAAGCTATAGGATATAAGATAAATATAAAAGACTTTATATTTCTCTCTCTCTATATATATAAGCATGAACAATTAGAAATTCGAAATCTTAATGCCCCACTCAAAGAGTACCCAAACCCATGAAATAAAACAAAACATTTGTGTATTTTTATGTAGAAAAGCACGTAATACAAATATGATGAGTAAAAGAGGATCACTATAGTAAGGGATATATTTTTATTTGTGGTTTCAAATACAATCTTTTAAATATTACATATCTGATACTCAAATTAAACATAAGTCTAATCAAACACCTCTAGAATTTGTCAAAGTCAATAAGCAATTTCTAAAATTAATATGGAGAGTCAGGGGTGCCAGAATAGGTAACAGTATATTTTAAAATATGGGCACAGTTGGAGGACTAAATTCAAGATTTTTTTTTTTATTATTATTTTAGGCATCACTGCCCTCCGGTGGTGGGAGTAGGAGGCCCAGCCTTTGCTCCTGGGAGCCGGAATTGAACCTCCATCCCAGTGGGCCGCAGTCCCGCGCACAACCACTACGCCACCGGGGCTCAGCCCTAAATTCAAGATTTTTAAATAAATTTTCCAAATCAGAAGAGTAGGACATCTGAGAATCTTGACCAATGGAACAGAATAAAGTCTAGGTATAGATGCAAACATTACAATTAATTGATTGTAATTTAATTGTAAAATACAATTAATTAATTTTTGACAAATATACAGAGTCAGTTCAACAAATGAGAATTAAAAAATTCTCTTGCTGGTAAATTTGGATCTCTGAATTTAAAAAATGAGGCTGAATTAGCATATCATACCATATGAAATTCAATTCAAAAGGATTAATAAATATAAATGTAACATTATTAAGATTGTAGAAAGCATAAAGACAACCTTGCAACTTTGTGTGTAACCTGTCATCTACTTGGCATATGCAGACAGATGGTGCTTTAAACTAAGCAGTCATATAAGACTGCTAAGAATGAGACACATACACTCCCTGGCATGAATTATTACATGATTGCTAGCTTCATTTAGAAAACAACTGAACTTGTGAGATATTTACACTGTTAGCAATGTGATAGTGATGATGATTTATTGCAAGAAAACAGTAAACAATTGCAACAGTTTCTCTAAAGGGAACTGCTTACTCTTCCCCAAATTACTCATTAATTCTGTGTTTGGACATGTGCTGCGTGGTTCCTGTCAGAAGTCATCTGTATGTCACTGTGACCTCTGGCCAGCAGATCCTAAGATGGTCCAAGTGGGAACCTGCAGGATCATTTCAGGTCTGTAGTTGACCCTCCCTGAACCTTCCCTCTTTGCTGGAAAAATGCCTTCACTGCTATGCTGCCCAAGATAGTGGTTCTCTTTTGTGTGTGTGTGTGTGTGTGTGTGTGTGTGTGTGTGTGTGTTGTTGGATGAGGAGGGGGACCCTATTGCATGGAATGAACCTTTCCCTTGCATGGGAAAGCATCACACACTGAAACGCTTGGCTTGTAAGCCAACAACTTTAATGTTAAAACTCTTCAATGTTAAAACTCTCTCTTCTGAGTTTTTGAAGTGAACTCGAGTACAAAATTCTGCATCAGACTCATATGAACAATAGTGAGGTTCTTCCTGAACTTCTTTGATATTGGCCTCCCAGGATGGCAAAAGCAACCACCCATTAAATAGGGCATCAGGTGCTCAGCTATGTTTTAATGAACCCTAGTGCTTTTGCTGGTGCAAGGACTGGCATGTTGGGCTGCTAACCACAAAGTTGACAAATCCAATAGTATCTTACAGAGAGAGGAATGGGGCTTTCTGCCCTCGTATTGATTTAGTGTTCACACACAGAAACTCTGTTGTACAGTGTTATTATAAATCAAAATCAACACAATGTCAGTAGGTTTGGTTTTTTTTTTTTTTTTTTTTGGTTTGGCAGCCAGTAGTTTAAGAGCTTGGTTACTAAATTTAAAAGTCTGATTTTTCAAATCCAGCCGTCACTCCAAGGTGAAAGGTGTGGCAACGTGCATCCCTAAAGACTGTAAAGACTCGTGGGACTCTCCAGATGATTTCTCTGTCCTACCAGCAGAGCATAAGTCACAACTGACTGTGCAGCAAGTATATGCACAGTTAGTACATCAATCCCTTGAAAACTGTGCCCATCCAATCACTTTTTGGGAATTACAAGATTATTACTCCAAAAGCTATATGAAAGGGATTCATTGAACCTCACATTTGGTTACCATTGCTGTCTCACAGACAACAATGACAAATTTGAGCTATATTTTATTAAATTAAGAATATTTGCTCTGGAAAGACACTTCCAAGAGAAATCAAAGGATGCAAAAGCTAGTAGAAACAATTTGGTCACATATCCAGATTACATCAATAGTCAGAAACACAGAAAAATAAGAAAACAACACGATTTCAAACAACAGGACGGTTCTCATTAATTTGAACAGATAAGTCATAAAAATATGTGAATGGCATGTATGCATAAGGAGATTTTTAAGGTCTTAAAAATCTTAAAATTCATGATTTAGGGGGATGCAATTTAAAATCACAACGGGATACTCCCAATCACTTTTTAGAGTGAATTCAAAAGAATCATGTTACCAAATGATAATTAGGGATCTGGAGATGTTTCTTCTCTCTCATAGACTTCATTCTCTCGTACTGAGCGCATACAGAATGTTAGTTACTTTGGCTAGCAGTTTATCATTTTCCTGATAAATTAATCACAGAGATGCCCTTTCTAATATTTTATTCATACAAAATGAATGTTGCAATGGTTCGAATGCTGATATTTATACAAAGGTGCTTCACAGACGTTGTGGGCACATGGAATCGAAACAAAATGGAATTTTCCATGAGTGTTTTGTGATACCTCTCCACCCCCTTGTGGTGATTTTTTTTTTTTTGGAAACAACTAGAATGTTCCTCAACTGGAGAATGGATAAACAAACGGAGGGATGGCTGTGCACAAGAACCTGCTCAGTGACAAGTCTGAACAGGCCGCATAGCCATCAAACGACTTATTCTTAAGACATTCTACTTTTTGAAAAAAGCTACATATTCACAATACTATATAATCATGTTGGAAAAGATAAAACTGAAAAGAGAACGCAAATTGTGGTCAACAGGGGTTTGGAGCAAAGGAAGGCGTTCTCTATAAAGGTACATTCAAGAGTATATTGGTGAGGGCTGAGCACTGGTGTCACAGTGTTGTGTGTGGGACTGCGGCCCACTGGGTTGGTGGTTCAAGTCCAACAGCAGCTCTCCAGGAGCAAGACTGGGCCTCCTACTCCCGCCAGGGGGCAGTGATGCCCCCCCACAAAAAACAAGCAAATAAAAAACAGAAAACAGAAGAAAAGAGTATATTGGTGAGATCGAACTTTTCAGTGTCTTTGTTTTGTATGTGGCTACACAATCATTTTCATTTCTCAAACATCTCAGAACTGCACTTTGCAAAGAGTGATATTTTGAAACTCTTCAAACTAGAAAGAAGGGGAAAAAGTATCCTGGATGTTTGATCGCATAATTATTTTAAAGCATGTATAAGTTTTCCTTTTGCTAAAGTGTAGCTAGCTTTAGGTGGCACAGATTGGCTTCAGCTCATATCGATAGCTGAAGCACTGCCTGCTCCTGAGCCATCCTCACAGTCGCCATCACACTGGCGTCCATTGTCGCAGTCACGGTGAACGTCTTTCTCTTTTGCAACGGACTCTCTACTGTACCCGGCATGAGGTGCTCCACATGAATCTCTCTCTTAATGTGTACAACATAAGTGAGATGGAATATTACCATCCTTGCTTCTAAGAGGAATTATGATTGTAGTTTTTCCAAATGCATTAGTTCTCTGGTCAACAGTATAATACTGTCCAGCTTTCACATATGTATGAAGAGATTAAAATATCATTATTTGGATCAAGTACATCATAGTCCTTAGCATGATGCTCATGCTTTTGGACACTTGATAGAGGCCGTTTGCTGCAGATTTGCCCAAAGTCAAACACTTTTTAATGTTTCTTTTTCATCCAAATGTTTTATTGGCATATATTTCCCATATTGTACAATTCAGTTTTCTGCTGACTCCTTGAGTGTTGGTTGGGAATGAAAATAGAATTATATCCTTAACAACTTTGATCTTTCCTCCCTTGATGACTATGTTGTCTACTGGCCCAGTTGTCAAGATTTTTGTTTTGTTTATATTGAAGTGTAAGCTATAAATGAGGTTGCCTTCATTGATAGTGCATTCTCAAGTTCTGTTGACTTCAGTGAATCAGGTTGCATCATTGGCATATCACAGATTGCTAATGGGTCCTGTGGTCCACCTTCTCAGATTATGCATTCAGCATACAGTCTGAATAAGCAGGAGAGGATACAACCCTGATGTACACCTTTCCTAATTTTGAACTGTGCAGCGCCCTGTTATTTTTCAATGACTGCATCTTTGTGCAGTTTCCTCATGAGCACAATTAAGTTTTCAATTCTTTGCAATTTTATACTTACCTCAACTTAAATAATTTCCCATGTTTTATCAAGTTTTTAGATATATTTCTTCCCACAGTAGCCAATCTTATTAAAATTGCTGGTTCATTTTATTAAAAAATTACTGAAACCCAAATGGAGAGTGAGCATTATAGTGGGACAAGAGGGAAGCAAATGGAAACAGAGGAAGGAACTGGGGGATGATGAACAAATTATAGAGGTTCAAATACAGGTATGTACATAGGGTCATATATTTATAAGTGAGGATGGGGAAAGAGATTAATGTGTATTCTTATAGGGTTAGTAGTAGGACAACAGATGGGCATTGGACCTCCACTCAAGTATCTCCTCAGTTCAAGAACACTTTGTTCTATTAAATTGACATTCCAAGATGCTCACCTTTCCGACATGATCACTGAAGACAAATGTGTGCATAAGCATAGGTGGCAAAGAAAGCTGATGGTGACCGGCTATCAAAAGATGGAGCATCTGGGGACTTAAAGGCTTGAAAGTAAACAAGCAGCCATCTAGCTCAGAAGCAACAAAGCCCACATGGAAGAAGCACAGTAGCTTGTGGAATCATGAGGTGGCAAAGGGATGAGATATCAGGTTTCAAGAACTAAAAAGCACAACATTGCATGCTCATTTTCCAGATATGATCCCTGAGGACAAATGTGTGCATAAGCAAATGTGGTGAAGAAAGCTGATGGTGCCCGGCTACCAAAAGATATAGCATCTGGGGTCTTAAAGGCTTGAGTAAACAAGTGGCCATTCAGCTCAAAAGCAATAAAGCCCACACGGAAGAAATACACCAGCCTGTGTGATCATGAGGTGGTGAAGGGATCCGGTGTCAGGCATCAATGAGCTAAAATTATATTATTATTAATGAGGGGCGTACAGATTGGGAACCCAAAGTCCATCATCAATAGGTGAGGTGACATTCTTTTGCAGAGAGGTTACAAGAAGGAGATGAGCCAGTTAAAATACAGGGTAGGAGCTATGAAATATGCAACCTTCCTCTAGTTCCCATGCTGCCTCCCACCCACTATCATGACCCCAATTCTACCACATAAATCCAGCTAGACCAGGAGATGTACAGTGAAGTTGGAAACATGGGAAAGTTAGGATAGATGATCCATCAAGACTAGTAATAGGAGTGGTAATACCAGGAGGGTGGAGGGATGGAGGAATAGAAAGGGAGAACCAACTTCAGGGATCTACACGTAGAATCCTCTCTGGAACAGGGAATTGAGTGTTGGGACACATTGTACAGTGTACAGGAAGAAAAAAATAATTTGTAAATTACTAAGAGTTCAAGGGGAAGGGGGGGAGGAAGGGTAATATAGGGAACTGATAATGGGGTCCTGGAGGGAGGGAGAATGTTTTGAGAGTGATGATGGCAATGGGTGTGTAAAAGTGGCCTGCATACAACTGATGTTGTTAGGGATTGTGATGGGAGTTGTATGGGCCCCCAATAAAATGATTCATTAAAAAAAAGGGGGGGAGGGGAAAGGGGAGTTTTTTTTTTCTTTTTAAAGAGGACCTTGTACCAAGGGCTAAAGTGGAAAATGTTTGGAAATGTATGTGGCAACATGTGTGCAAATGTGCTTGATACAAATGATGTACTGAAAGTTGTAGTAGCTCTAAGAGCCCCCAATAAAATTATTAAAAAAAATTTTTTAACCTGCATGGTCATACATAAAGTAATGATACTAATTTTAAGTACATTGATGATGAAATTTAATAAAGTCTCTGTGGTAGCTACATAATCTATTGTCAGTTTGGAACTTTAGAGGATTAAGAGTGTAGGGGAGGAGTCTAGCCTGTCCATTCCAAGATGGGGCCACTGTGTGGGCATGGCCTTCTAAGAATTGTGGGAAATCCTGTTTTTTTTCCTCCTTGGAGGTGGAAGATTTCTTTCTCTCTGCCTACTCCCATGGAAACTCACTACTGAAAAGGCTGATCACTGAGAAAAAGATACATACATCTACCATGATGCAGCCCTGAGTGCTAGAGAAGCCACAGGGGGACCCATGCTAGCACTGACATGATTGCAACACCATGGACTCAAGGACTGCCTATCCACTTGCCTGTGATCATCCAGCATTTGGTGTCCTTGTATGTATTTCGTGAGTCTGAAGAGGACTTTCTAGATTGTTATCAGACATATGGGCTAATATTGGACTTGTGGGCTTGGACAGGACTGGGTTGGGATTCTTTCTTAATGTATACTTATCTTTTTTATAAAACTCACTTTTATACATATATGAGTTTCTTTGAATCTGGTTCTCAAGTCTACCCAGACTAACACAGTCTCCATTTGTTTTACTTTGCATAATTTCATTTAGATTGCTTAAACTCCATATGAAAGGCTTGATATTTTTCTCAGAAGCATTTTTTATTTAATAAAAGACAAAAATAATCAAAATAAAGGATGGTAAATATGTTCAACTAGAGATCTAAACTGAAAGCATATTAATCTCAGAATTGCTCTAAAATTATTTCTCTGCTCATTTTCTTTAATGATTCTGTAATACCTGAATGAGAACTGCAGTTGTATGTCACAGAAGTGGCAGGGACTAGACAAAGATTTCTTGTCAGTCCAGACTCTTACTAAAGGTCCATCTCATAATACACCAATGTTTTATTGATCACGTGCTTAGCTGAAAATGGAAGCTGGATGGGTTGAAGCAATCCAGCTGTACGTCACAAGGAAGTCCTAGATATCTGCTTGTGAAAAGTCAGCTATTGAAACCATGGAACACAATTTTACTATGACATATATTGTTCTGCCATGAATTGGAATCGACTGACTGGCCTCTCATTAAAAATATGAAAATTACCTCAATTTCAAAACTTGTAAATCCTTGGTTGCTTAATTAACTTGGAAGATATATTTCTTCAAGATTTCAGATATTTTAAGGGGTGCATATATAATCTTCATTAGTATTGTTGAACCAGAATAGTTTGATCCCTGGTGTTCTCCACTCTGATAGACTGACTATAGTTTTACCTTTTCATTGCAGTAAATGCGCTAAGAATCACGCTTTATTTAAATATATTAACTGTCTTTAAATATATATATATCACTAAGTAAACGCCCCAATTAAAAGCACACACCTATGAAAAAGTACTTTTTTTAATTTTCTAGAATGCGTCATTAAAAAAGGAACATTTATATTAGTATTACACTAATGAACTTAAGGAACAAAGTGACAAGATTTTGTCACAGATATAAATTTATATTTTACAAACATCCACTAAAACAATTTAAAATGAAATAAATATATTTACATTATATATTTCTGATAACATCAATATACAAAACATACCATTTAATCATATTTATAAGCAAAATCAAATCAAAATGTGAAAATAAGCGATATTATGATTTGGAATTATTAAGAAATATGAGTAAATCATAAATAAGAATTTTAGATGTATAAATAACATAATTTCTTAGGATAGCTCACTACCTACCATAGTTTTCATAGTAAAAAATGATGGAAGCTTACCAACATGGCAAAATCTATACTTACCTTAAAAAATTAAGCACAAAATGATCCTCGTGCTTTAAAGCTTCTTCACACTGCTGATTTGTAGCAATGGTTTCTAAATATTCTTATGAGCATGACTTTTCCTCAGTCATAAATCAAGCTTCTCTCAAACTCAGCATTCCATGTAAACCAAGTTTATAGACATGCTTTGTCAGTATAAATAGGGAAATGTCTGGCTATAAAATATTGTACCCAAAGAAAAATGCATCTGTTTAATGGGTCATATGCACTTGGCATTTGTTTTCAGGTAATTAATTGCTTTCTTAGTTGCTTAACAATTGTTTATGAGCAGACTTCCAAACTGTTCATTTGTATGTCTAAATTATTACCTAGAAGTCATTAGCTAATATTTCTTGCCTATAAAAATATTAGATGGCAAATGTTGGGGTACATATTATACTTATATCATCTATTCATGTATTTTTGAAATAAATATTTGTTATCATATAATAAATTTTAAATTCCCTTGCTTTTATACACCATAGCTGACTTGGATTATTAGTCTTTCTCAGGCAAAAGCATTCATTTTATTAGTTAGAATATTTTCCAAATGATATTTTAAATGACTTCTCTGACTGTGCTACTTATAATAGTCCCATTGAGACTGCACTATGTACATTAAAATAAAGCCTTTAATGATGAAACAGTATATGTACCAAGGCACTGGAGAGGTTAACACATAATTAAGCATTCTAGTGTTAAAATATGTTCTATGAAGAAACTAGGATTTCATAAATCTCATGCTGTTAAACCTAAATTACATGAGAAATAAGGATTTATCTGATTTGTTCTCATCTAAAAGTCCTCATTCAAGTAGTTCATATTGTAACAAATGACAAAGACTAATATTCACATATAAACAAAGCACTAAATACTAATTTTTAAATTAATGAAAAGTCAGAACATTTTTCTAACTAATTCTACTAGGCATGTTATGCACTAATTTAAGCCAATTGTTTTGATCAATAGTAGCAAAAGAATAATAAAATGGTATAGTTATTGGTTTTAGTCACAGAATTTACATTAAATTTAAAGTATATTAAATATGACTATGAACTTTATAATATAACTTTAGTGAATTAAGCATGTTTTCAAAAGTTATTAGTGGTGATAATTTTGTCATACGTATGTGAGGTGCCTTGAGTTGGTGCTCCCCCATAGCAAGCTGTCTATGACGAGTACAAAGAAGCATTATGGATGCAGCCACTGTATTAATTCATCTCATCAATGGTTTATCTCTCTCTTTTTATTGGCCCTCTTTTTTACCAAGCATGATGTTCTTTTCCAGGCACTGGCCCTATTTATAACATAGTCATACAGCATAGACAAAGTAGGTGACACGACTTCTCTATCCTTGCTTCGCAAGAAGATTCTATGTGAATTGCATTCAAGATTGATCAGTCCATTCGTTGGTAAACCATGTTACCTACGACATTCTTCACCAACACTCTAGTTCAAGGGAAACGTTTTTCTTCAGTCTTTCTTATCCTTTGTTCAGTTTTTGCATGCATATGGGACACTAAAAATAACATAACTTGGATCAGTCCTTAACATGCCAATTTGCTGTATAAAGTTTAATTTTGAAAATTGGCTCACTGCAATACATTGTTTGAAAGATTGTTGTTTTCATTGATATTAATTGGGAGTCCAAGTAAAATGAAATCATTGATAAATGCAAATTTTTGTCTATCATGATGCACTCGATTGTTTCCAATGTAAGGATTTTTGTTTTAGTACTGAAAGTTTTAGTCGTTGATCTTCATCACCAACTACTTTAACTCCTTTTCACCAGGATATGACATATACTACACATATATGTATACATATGTTTATGCATATGTATGCATGCTCACACACAAAAAGGTAAGTAAAATATATTGGTACAAAATCATATGGACTATTATTTTTAATATGTATCATATTGCGAAGCAATTGTTTCTCGGCATATACTCTATCTAGAACTACAAACTTCAGAAGCTGATATTCCCATCTCTGTAACCCTTCCCCCATGAATTCTGTATTCTTTGATTTACAACATGCCAAATGGAGACTCCCAAGGGTGCCCATCATATTCCTTGTAAATGCTGCTTGTGTTTTGGTAATAGATAGAAGTTTTAAGGGGCATGGTCTGGGTTGGATAGTATACTGTGTAGGTTTCTCAATGAAATTTCTGTAAGACAGACCCTGTTACCCTCAACGAATTATCAGGTGCACTGTGATATAAAACAAAAACAAAAATCCTTGTGAACTGTCTTGGTCTTTTACTCATAGATACAGGTTTTGTTTTCTTAAAATCTAATTAGAATCTCTTGTCATCACCCAGCATTCTTTAAGGAAATCTACCAAGAGTATCTGTGTGGACCACCATAGCCTTCTGAGCTGACCTTTCTGCTTTGAATTTAACTGACCGAGAAAATTCTCTCAGAATGTACTGTTACTTGAGCTTAATTGTGAAGGCACCCTGTGGAGAGTAAGACAAGTATATTACTGAGAAAATGTGTCAGTAGCCATCCATTGAACACAGAAACTTATTTAAATTTTGCTTGGAATAGGCCCATGGTTTTTGAACTGAAGCCTAATAGTAATACTTTTTTACTTACCTTGTGTGTGTGTGTGTGTGTACTCTCACACTTATCTCATAGTGAAGAATTGTATTATCATACACATGAAAGCAGGGTAGTATACTTTATTATATAAAAGGTCATTTAATGAAATTGTCTTCTAAAATGAAAATTTTATAAAATTTGATACAAGATTTTAATTATTCTATTGCTCTAATATTCAATTTTGATGTGTTTCATTTTGTTTGGCTTGTGGACCAAATCTTGTAGACCACATTATTGCACTATGGATTTATTGATATGACCTCAATATGAGGCTTACTAAGCTACAAATTCAATTAGTAGCCAAGATTCATTAAGGAACCAGTAACAACTGCTCAAAGTCCTCAGGCAGACACCTCCTTCTGTTCTCCTTCCTTAAGTTCATTGCTTGTGAAATAAAGCCTGATATAGGGCGGGTTTCTGAGACTGGAGAGCATGCTAGGCTCTCTCCACGTCTATTGTTCATCTTATGCGGGGCTGTCAAGTCAGGTCTTGTGACGATGCCACATAGAACAAAACAAAATGCTGACCTGCCTTGCACATTCCTAACAATTGTTGTTATAGAGAAGCCCCTTGTTGAAGCCCTTAGTTGATCTTGTTCGTGGAGGGGTCTCCACTTTTGTACTGACCCTGTACTTCTAAAGCCATGCTCCACAGGGACGGACCCCTCTCCTGATGACATGCCCCCCATGTGTGAGAGGAAGACTCACACTGCTGGAAGGGACTTCTGACTGTATTTCTTCCAAGATAGGCGCACTCATTGTCCTAGCAGTTGGGTTATTCCAACACATAACGCGCGGTGATTTCCTAGAGCTTTCCTAATTATGCAGACGGATTTCAATGGTGGTCAAAATTAATTGCATTAAAAATTGTATATTTCTCACTTTGCCAGAGTTCTTTTCAGAATGTACTCTAGATCCAACTTAAATCTTGTCTATGAACAATTTGAATCTTCACATTTTATTTTCCATTTAATATTTTTATAATAAACCAGATATAAAATGAATAATTTATGGGTGAAATTTCATACAAATGTTGTTTTAAAAAATGTAAATGGGTATATGTCCTTTTTAATAAATAACTTGCTTTTCCTTTTATGATATTTCCTCTTAAAAGGAAAGAAAAGAAGGAAGGAGGGAGAGAGAAAGAATAAAAGAGGAGGACAGTCATGCAGGCAGGGAAGAAGGTAGGAAGGAAGGAAGTCTAATCACTTTATTGGATATTTAGTTAGCTTAAAATGAAGTATTCAATGTTTGGTCAGCTGGGAACATATCTTTAAAAATATTAGTTTTCTAAATGTATAGGCAGCATTTATTTTTTCACAGCAGATATCCTTAAAGCTATACTGGACCAAAGATTTTTTTTTCAAAGTTATAAAATTAGAATGTAGCACCTGAAAGGTGCATAATATGTGCATATCTCCAATGCCCTCAAATTTCTATTATCTCCACAGTTGTAGTTCTAAGATAACAAAAATGAGTCATAGCTTCTCATAGTTTAAGTACTTTTATGACATAATTTATAAGATTTAAAAACTTTATTTTCAGATCTCACCCTCTTTCTTGTTGAAAATATATTTAGGGACATTGCAGCTTATAATTAAAATGGTAAGAAAGACAGGATAGTAAAAATATTTGTTTCTCTTATCATGTTAATTGATATTATTTCCTTCTTGAGAGTCACTGACTTTGTGAATTTTTAAATTGCTAATAAATCCCATTAGATGAAATATGTATTTCATTGAAATTAAAGAAGAAATTAAGAAGCCATGAATTTCTAGCACTAACATTTTCCCATATTTCATTAACAGTGGCTGAATAAAGACAATAAACAACTAGTGTCAGTGACCAAGAACAAAATAGCACATTTCTCCTACCTACCTTAGGTCAATACAATGATCGCTTTACAATGTCTGTCTATAACTTTTATAATTTTAAAGACTGTAGAATGACAGTTTCAGTTTGTGGAATGAAGATACAGGAACAAGTTATATCTGCAAATGAAAATGATTTTATCTTTGAGAACTTTTGTATGTTAATGTTCTTGCCACAGGTTTGTTATTTTTCTTCTTTTATACCACTTATAATACAAGAATAGTGCCCTAGTTCATAATGTGGCCTATTGTATATGGTATACAAAATAATCTAAAAACCAGAAATAACTATTTGATTGCTATTCATATAGGTGGGTTACAATTTTTAATGTTATTTACATACATATTTGAATCATTCTCATCCTTATGATTTCTTCTGGTTAAAGCAGTACACTGATACAACTTGATAATGTGTGAATAAAGATGTTCTGTTATCTAGCATCATTCACAGATACCTCCCAGAATATAGATGTCTTTGAGGAATAGCCTTTTTTGCTGCCAGAGCTTCATTTGCCCTTCACTGTTGATGTCCTGATTTCTGGTTTCTGCAGGTGGAGCGTGATTTGTCCAACGACTACTCTGATGCACTCATCCCAAGGGACACGGATGAGCTCAAGGTGTCAAGTTGGATACTTCCCTTTGCTTGCTGTTGCAGCGCTGACGGCAGCAGAAGCAGTAGCTTGACTGCCTAAAAAGAGAGGGTCCAAGCAGGCGACTTTGGCTGCAAAGAATGAGTGGATGCAGTGAAGGACGGCAAATAAATTTGAAAATTCCAACTCCTGAAAGGGAAAGAGAAAGATACTTTATTCAAGAAATAAACTCTATTTCTTAAAATATGAGATAACAAATTGATATTATTTGAAGTGCAAGAAAGCTCATCTAAAATCACATGCACAGAACCTATAGAAATATGTGCTCAATACATAAATTTCAATGCACTGAAGATTTATTCCCAAGCATAGTGGGTTAAGTGAAAGCTGAATTACTTATTTTTTACAACTTTCAAAGTTGTTTCTGTATTTGGGTAGGAACTGGCTTGTTTTTAATATTAATTTATGTACTTATACCCCTTAACAGGATCGAATGAATGAAAGTAGACCTCATGATCTGTACTAAACTAGACTACTTGCAAAGAATATTAGCTACTTTGAGTTTCCTGAAGTAATAAGATCACATTCAATATAATCTTGCTTTATGCTTTGAGACTGATATATCTTGATATAGTGGTGGGAGTGATTAAATTAAAAAGCCCACATAGGCATGATTAGAAACACATTTAAACAGGTCAACTTAATGCCATATTTTAATAGCTACAAAACAGAAACAATTTCTTTTACATGTTTTCACAAATAATTTATTCCAATTGAAATTCATTTATTTCCATTAAAATATTTACATGACTATCATACTTTTGGTATTCGTTATTTAATAATGCCCATGAAAGCTTTGTAAATGAAGCCATATTCCTTGGTAGCCCAAGATCCTAATGACCTACGATGCTTTGTGAATATTATGCCTTTTTTAAGGAGACTTGAAAGTCCAAGCAGGGATACTTCTGGATTTCTAGCCATCCTCTTTTAACATACAAACATTCACACATTCCGAATTTTTTCAGGACCCTTGAAAACACTTTTACTGTACATCCCAAATACTCACTCATTGTGTTATCTATTCAATCCTTATGTTTAATTCAGGGTATATTATACCACCATCAACCCTTTAAAGTAGACATCTGATCTACAATTTATACTGGGGGAAAAATCTGCAATTTATAGTGGGTTTGTAGAAATTAGCTAACAGGTGACATTAATAGACATGAATCATCACCGTCTAAAACTTTAGTACTGTTCATGGCCTCGATGCAAGTGAAAGTCATCTCTAATGGAAACATGAATTCACCAAAGCCACAATGGGAGGATGGAGAGGTGAAAAAAAGAAGCCATCATTGACTAACTGGATGCCAAGAGGTTTCCCAAAGTCAAAAGTCAGTTTTCTTTTTTCTTCTATTATTGAAGAGAAAAAAGGAACTACCAGACTTTTGGTTTCAAAACATATTGCTTTAGGATCAACAAGTCCTGTTTTCTCATCTTGCCAACATGGGGGAATTATTCATAAATTTCAATGAATACAGGATCATAATGCTTTTAGATCACTGCTACATTGAAATAGGTTGATTTTCTGGCCATGTTATACCATGTTCAGCATAAGAAATAAACATAAGCAAAAATAAATAATATTACAAATAGTATAAAATATTTAAACTAGAATATTTAGCTACAATTATGAGACTAACAGTCTGCTTTATGTACTCATGTCCAGGTGAACACTAACATAGCCACTTTAAAATTTTTCCAATAGCCATAATATAAATCTCTAGTAAATGATACCCAAACAACAATACTTCCCATGGCTTCCCTTGAAAGCAGTTTCCCTCTTCTGCTAGAAATATTCTAAGCATGTTAATGAGGCTTCAGAAAGCAGATGTGGAAATTATTAAGCTCTCTGGCTAATGAAGTGGGAATTTTTGTGTTTCTCCTTTCAGAAAGAAAACAAAACAGGCTTTTTTTATTATATTATTCTTATCTTGTATTTTAAGACTACTTAAATTTCACACAAACCTAAAGTGTCCTTCAATATCTTTAGTATTTCTACACAGCTTTCAAAGAGTCAATTGCTATTCAGAATTTGAAATACTGTAATACATATGGCAAGTCATGCCACAAAGCACCTGAAAACAAACCACTAGAACCTCTAATGGGCTGTGAGTTGTGGTGGACGACTCACAGTTTGGTCTGCTGTCTAAACTCACTGGTCACTCTGGAGATAAATGGCAATGGAGGGTCATATGTAGTCTTCTCTAGCTTTCCTATTGCCACACGGCAAGGGTGAGGAAAAACCTCTCTCGTCCAACCCGTCCTGCCACCAAACCTTCCTTCCTTGCCACTCTGCATCTGTGTTTGGCTACGTATATCGGTGCAATGGCTGCCCAGAACTCATAGACAAAATGCATCCTTCGGGGGGGTTTATCAGGTGTGTGAATAGGTTACCGCAAACCAGGAGCAGCAAACTGACAGTACACACTCCCCAGTCCCTGCAGCCAGCGGACCAGGCACTCCGCCTCTGGTTACATGGCTAGTTCTCCGACTCTCAGTCACATGGCAGCCAGGCATCTTTCCAGTTCTAAGCCTTTGATCCCTCGGCTTTTTCTTCTGTGGGTCACCATGCCAGCCTGTCTGTCACTCAGTACCTGAAACCCTAATTCTATAGTCTCTGGGCAGATAAGAAGTTCGTTCGCTTTATCAGCACTGTGTCTCTGTGCCAGTCTGTGCCACGCTTGGTCTCCGTGGCTGCTGCCACTTTAGATGGAGCGCTTCTATGTATTCTTCTGAGAGCCGCCAAAAGGCATTTCACATTTGTGTGACCAGATTTTAACATTGGTAAGGCGGGGCACCAATGACCGGATTGGAGGGCACAGGAGGCATGTTCCCTTCCCGTTCTCCTCCTGTTTCCTAGTTTGTCGTGCATTCTTTCAAAAAATCGGGACTTTTTAAAAAACACTGCGGGACATGGGAAAAACTTTAAAATTGGGACTGTCCCACCAAAAGCGGGACATCTGGTCACTGGGGCTGCCTGTTCACACACAGATTGGAATCATTGGAAAACTTATTTAATGTCACGGAGACAGAATCCACCAGATAGTAATCTCTTGGGTTTTAAATAAACCAGTATTTCTTGAAACAAAAGCTGTTAGGCTTGTCAAGGAATCTCTTTATCCTTTATTCAAAATTTCTTCTCATTGTATGCAATAAAATTTACGTATACTCCATTCCAATAACTTTTTAAATTGTTATTGATTCCTTTCAGTTCATCCATCTTTTGAAGTGTTCTAGCGATTCATTGATATTTTTTAAAATGCCTTCTTTTGTTTAGCATCCCACATACAGTTTATCCATTCTTCTGTTCATGGCCATTTGTTTGTCTCCCTTTTGCTTTTGAGCGATGCTACTGCAATGAACATAAGTTTGCTTGTACATATGAGGAGACCACCCCTGCAAAGGGTTATTTTTTTCAAAATAATGTAATTTGTTTTCATTGTTTTTACAAAGTATCACCTTCAAAGTACTTTCCATTGCACTTAATACATTTATCAAATCTGCAATTCCACGCTTAGAAACATTTTTCAAATGCATCTGTTTGAACAGCACCTCCATCTTTTTTTCTTCACCTCTTTTATATCATCAAATCGTTGTGCTTTCATGTCCTTCTTCATTCACAGAAACAAAAACAACCTCATGAGCAAGGACAAGCCAGTCAGATGTGTGGGACAGGAGAGGCATGCTGTATTTTGCTATCCCTGCTGCACTTAGATGGCTGTGTGAGCAGGTACCTTGTCATGGTAGCAATACTGGTTTCCTGTTCGCCACAAATCAGACTTTTTTTTTGGCAGCACATGGTTATGCAATCTTTTTAGAACCTCTGAATAGAAAGCTCAATGCCTAGTCCAGCCTGGATTACGTACTCCAAATGCATGGCCTTTTCATCCATTCAGGAAGCTGGCAGATGTCCAGAACAAGGTTTGTCATCAACCAACGTTTCACCTTTTTTGAAATGAGAATACAACTTGTACACTTGAATTTTCTCTAGAGCACTGTTCTTTTTAAAAAATTTTTTGAATTTTTATTAAACCATTTTATTGGGGGATTGTACATTGTTTTTCACAGTACATAAATAAACATACTGTGCCAAGCACCTTCACATGTCCACTGTTATTATCATTCTCCAATCATCTGCCTTTTCCCTTGAGCCCCTAGTATCGGCTTTTCTTTTCCTTCTGTCTTCCCCTGCTCTCTCCTTTCCACCAACCCTCAATACTTTATAAATTATCATTGTTCTGTCATATCTTACACTCCCCGACCTCTCCCCCAACCCACTCCTCTGATTCCCATCCTTCAAATAGGAGCTTATGTGTATATCCCTGCAGTTGGTTCGGGCTCTCTACCCAACTTTCTCTCCACCCTTCCAGCAGCCTCAATCTAACCAATGGCCCAAAGGGGCTCACCCATCCTGGTTTCCCCATATCTCCAGCTCCCATTTCCACCAGTGTACCTTCTCCAGTCCATCTGGATTTGTAAGGTAAAGTTGGGAATCATGATGGTTGTGGGGAGGAAGGTTTTAGGAACTAGAGGAAACTTGTATGCATCATCACTGCCTGGCTGCACCTTGGCTAGTCTGTCTCCTCCCCATGACTCCCCTGTAAAGGGGTGACCTATTACACACCAATGGACCTTAGGTCCCCACCCTGCTCTCCCCCTCATTTGTAATGATGTGATTCTTGTTCTTTGATGCTGGATACCTGCTTCCTACGGCCGCTTTTGATCACACATGCTGGTATGCTTCTTCCATGTGGGCTCTGCTGTTTTTGTGCTGAATGGCGACTCGATTAACTTCAAGTCTTTGAGACTCCAGACAATCATTTGGTAGCTGGGCACCATAGTTTCTTCTACTCTGTTTGCCTCTGTATCAATTTGTATTCAGCGATATCGGGAGTCAATTGGTCCATTGTTTTGATTTTTGTTCTTTGATGTCTGATACCTGATTGTTCCAGCACCACATGATCACACAGGCAAGTGAGCTTCTTTTATGGTAGGTTTTGTTGCTCCTGAGCTAGATGGCTGCTTGTTTATGCTCAAGCCTTTAAGACCTCAGATGCTATATTTTGATAGCTGGGCACCATCTGCTTTCTTCACCACTCTTGCTCATGCTCCCACATGTCCTCAGTGGGCACCTTGGGGATGTGTGCACACAGTGATATGGTTTTTTTTCCCCCCTCGTTTGATATCTATTGCCTAGACCTTTCACCACCGCGTGGCCACGCTGGCTGTTGTGCTTCTTCTGTGTGGGTCTCTTCTCAGGTAAATGTTCTATTGTTCATCTTCAGGTTTTTTAGATATATCCTTTGATGGCTGGGCACCATCAACTTTCTTCACCACATTTGCTTGTGCACCCATTTAACTTCAGTGATCATGTTGGGCCAGTGAGCCTCGAGAAATACCAGATTCATAGAACAAAGTGTTCTTGCATTGAGGGAGCACCAGGGAGAGGGCCAAGGTCCACTTGCTACCATAGTATTTGGCTTCTAGAAATGTTCTTAAATTTATTCCCACCTTATAATAGATAGTTGTATTTATGTATGGACATACCTATGTTTAGACCTCTGCAAGGAGCACTGTCCTTTTAAGCTGTGTTCAACATCATATCAGTTTCTGTGGCATCTTCCCCAAGTAGGAAGCAAAATTTCACAGTCATAGCTGCTGTTCTCTTAAATGGGTCATCACACAAAAAAAGAGGTTTCAGCAAAGCTGCTTTTACAAACAAATTCACTGAGAAGACCTTCCCAGGCAACCCTGCTGGTTGCATTAACTCAGAGCAACGTTTGGATGCTTTCCTAGTGGGAAAAAAATGGGAACCTCCCATTTGAAAACTCCAATTTGATTTTTATCCAGTTTTGGGCGAGGGTCCCCCCGCACATGTATTGATGTCATGATTCTTACAAATGTAGGCTATCGATATAATAATGTGATTGCAGGTTTTTCATATGGTATTCTAGTTCTCAGCATTTTAAGGGAGTGCCATGTCATTTTCCACAGCGGTCCCATTTTGCAGTTCCACCAGTTTTATATAAGGACTGCCCTCTCTACAATTTCTCAGTCGCATTTGGTGCTTCGGGTTTGTTTGATTTTTTTGCTATTAATCCTAGGGAAGGAATGATATTGAGTTGTTACTTTGACTTGTACCTCTCTAATGATTAATGATCACAGCATTTTTCATGAGTGTGTCAACTGCCTGTATGTCTTCTTTGGTGAAGTTTCACTTCATGATCCCTGGACAAGTGTGGCGTGTGTGTGTGTTAGGGGTGGGGGTGCTGTTGGCGCCTAGAGCAAGCAGGACAGGAACATCACCTTCCACAGTTCATGGCCTGTGGAAGAATGCTGATGGCCCAGCCAATTGGCCTGTCTCTCTGCCTGACACAAAATGGACATGCGCCTCTCATGCCCCATCTAAAGCGGCAGAAGGCAGCCGTCGGAAAATGTATGGCTATTTCATGTTCTCACCCTTATCCTCCTCTCCTGTTACCTCGAATAATTGCTAAAAAAATACTTTTTTTCTGCATCACACTCTCTTGACATGATTGTTAAAAATCGACTGAATGAATTGTTCCTCCATTGTAGCTCGAATTCAGTCCAAAAGCCAATTCACTTTGCTGTTCTTCTTGTTAAGTGCCATTGCCTCAGCTACAACCCAGAGTGACCCTGTGCGTTAACAGAAGGAAACACGGCACTCAGCTGTACCAAGCTCCCCACCGTTCCTAGGTCTGAGTCTGTGGATGCAGTCATTGAGTCAACCCATTTTGTCAAGAGTCTTCCTCTTTCTCACCCCCCATCCACTTTACCACACATGATGCCCTTCCCTAGGGACTGATCTCGCCATCTTTGCATCTAAGGAAACCTCTGACCTTAGTACTTCCAATACAGATCTGTTTGCTCTTTTAGCATCCCACAGTACTTTCAATATTCTCTAGTGCTACAATCCAAACGCATCAATTCTTCTACGACCTTTCTCATTCAGTGTCCAATGTTCACGTGTGTATAATGCAATGAGGAAAACCAAGGCTTGGGTCAGGCACACCTGAGTTATTGTTATTCAATACTCTAGAGAGGTCTTGTGCAGCAGATTTACCTAATGAAATACATGTTTTGATCTCTTCACTGCTGCTTTCAGGAGCACTGATTGTGGACCTAAGTATGACACAGTCCTCAGCAACTTTAGCTCTTTCCCCATTTATCATGTTACCTATGGGTCCAGTTGTGAAGATTTGGGTCTTGTTTACATGCAGAATGCTACTATTTTTTATCTTCATCAGCAAATTCAAGTTCTTTAGGCTTTCAGAAGGCACAGCTGTGGTATCTGCACACAGAAAGGTAATAATCCTTCCTGATCTTGCACTCCTTTTTATATAATCCAGCTTCTTTGATGATTTGCTTGGCATACACATTGAACAAGTATGATGAGAGGATAGAACACTGACCTACATCTTTCCTGATTTTATATTTTTATCTGTATTTTGGGGGGCATCACTGCCTTCTGGTGGGAGTGGGAGGCCCAGCCTTGCTCCTAGAGAGATGCTGCTGGATTTGAACTGCCAAACCAGTGGGCTGCAGTCCTGCACTCAACCACTACGCCACCGGGGCTTAGCCCCAACCTTTCCTGATTTTTAACCCTGTGGTATTCCTTTGTTCTGATCATACAACTGTTTCTTGATTCATGTACAAGTTGCACAGGAACACAATGAAGCATTCTGATTTCCCATACTCAAGGTTCTCCTCAGTTAAGATGGTCCCACAGATAAATGCTTTTGCATAGTGAATGAAACACAAGTCAACATATTCCTGATATTCTATGCTTTGAACCAAGATCCAAATAACATCATTGGTGATATCTCTTGTTCCATGTGCTCTTCTGAATCTGGCCTGAACTTCTGGAAATTTCTTGTCAATGTCCTCATGCAACTGTTGCTGAATGATCTTAAGCAAAAATTGTCTCATATGTGAAATCAATGACATCATTCTATAGTTCATGCATTCTCAAAGGTCACCTTTCTTTGGAATGGACACAAATATGGATCTCTTACATTCAGTTGGCCAGGTAGCTGTGTTCCAAATTTCCTGGCACAGCATAGACAAACGAGCACTTTTAGTGCTTCTTCAGCCTGCTGAGACATTTCCGTGGGTAATGTATCAATTCCTAGCGTCTTGTATTTGGCTAGGGCATGCAGTGTGGTTTGAACTTCACTGAACATGCCCTTCCCTTTTGGTTGTCTAATTCTAGGTCTTGTATATTTTGTTATAATATTTGGCTTTGTCGTCTCAAGCTGCCTTTCGAAATTTCCTATCCAGTTCCCTGTCTTCATTTGCTTTCACTGCTCTCCCATTAGTAGCAACTTTCAGAGTCTCTTCTGATATCCGCTTTGATTTCACCTTTTTCCTGTCTTCTTCATGACCTTTTGTTTTCTTCATGGATGATGGTCTCGATGGGTCTTTTGTCATGCATGAGGGTTCAATGTATCAGACCTTTTCTTCAGATCTTCTTGAAATCCAGATGGAATAGATCCAGGGTCGAATTTTGGCTCTGGTGGACTTGTCTTCATTTTGTCCATCTTTATTCTGAACTTTAATATTCTTTATCTCTTCTTTCAAATCTTGAACTTTTCTATTGAGGGTTTGTTCCACAGTTGTCCCCTAGTCTGGTTTTAGTTGCGTGTACTGAGTTTCTCTATCTTGTCTTCCTACATATGTAGTCAATTTGATTTCTGCATATCCCATCATGAGTATAGTGACCTTTTGTGTTGTTGATGCCAGTGTGTGTGTGTGTTTGCATGTGTGCATTGAACTCACTTTAAATTGTTCCAGTTTTTAATATTTTCTGCTTTCTTTTTGATTGAGGGTTATTTTATCTAGTCATTGTTGGCTTTTGTTTATGTTGTTTACTTCCTGTGCTTGTCTTGTCTGATTTTCTGTATAAAAATACAGAATAGGTAAATCTATGGAGACAGTAAATAGAGTAGGAGTTGCCTAGGGGCATGGTAGAAAAGGTTGGGGGGGGGGAAATGGGGAGCTAACAACAAGGAGTATGAGAATACTTTCAGAAATTGATTGTGGTGATGGTTGCACAACTCTTCTAATATGATCAGCTTATTAAATTGAAAGGCATGGGAAAAATCAATTGAACATAAATTTAAGGAGATATTTTTGTACTTTCAGTTTTATTTCTTTAGTCTACATGTTTACTCTGTGATAACACCACACTGTTAAGATGCCGTTGCTTTTTAGTAATCTTTCCTAATAAATAGCAAGTTTTTCATTGTTATTGCAAAGAGTAGGCCCTCCAGCTTTGTTTTTTTCTTCCCTTAAACTTCCGTAGGTATTTTTGACATTCCCTATAAACTTGCAGGGAGCCCTGGTGGGGCTATGAGAAGAAAGGTCCACGGATGGAAGCACCAGGCACTCCAAGGGAGAAAGACAAGCTTTCTATTCCTGGAAAGAGTCACCGTCTGGGAAATTCACAGAGCACAGTTTGACCATGGCCTATGAGGGCAGCATCAACTCGAAGACAATGAGTTTTTATTTTTATTTTTGAATCAATTTTAGAATTTTCTTTCCATTTGAAAACAATAATTGGAATTGTGATAGGGATTTTACTTGATTACTCATTCTTTTATATTCAATAAATTAATTCATTGTATACTGAAATGCATTCAACTCATTGCACCATTGATCACTTTGCATAGTATGAACATCCTAACAATATTAAATATCCCAAGCATAAAATTGAGATGTTTATCCATTTAATTAGATTCAATTAGAACAGCTATCATTTATTTAAGCCCTGAGGAGTTTGTCTATCCTGGATTCCCTGTGTTTGGGGCTCTTATCTGTAGCAGTGTGCATGCTCTGGCCTAATCCAATTTGTAAGGAAGAATTAGGGCCATGATAATGGAGGGAAGGAGGCATTAAAGAGCTAGAGGAATGCTGTGTATTTCATTGGTGGGTGGGGGGGGGGAAGGCTGGATCATCTCTTCCATGTAACCATTCTGTGAGGGGGTGTCCAATTGTCTACAGATGGGCTTTGGGTCTCCACTCCGTACCCCATTCACATTGGGAATGATTTTGTTCTGGGTCTTTGATCCCTGATCCCGTAGACACCTCATGACCACACAGACTGGTGCTCTTTCCATGTGAGCTTTGTTTCATCTCAGCTAGATTAAGGAATGTTTTATAGTTTTCCATATAGCCATATTTAAACTTATTTTGAAGTCTTTCATCTGATTGTTAGTTTGCAGCTATAATTGATACAATTAATTTTCCATATTTATCATGTAGACTCAAAACGTGCATGATTCATTAGCTATTTCAAATACTATTGAAGAAATTAATATAATTTTCAATATATAACACAATATAATATGTGGTTATAAGAGTTGTGCTTCTCACTTCCCTATTTTCTTATTTTTATACGATTTCCTCCACTTGTTACTAATTCTGTGGGAGGAACTTTCTTTTCATTCAGTATGTTACATGTGAATTAATCATAGATATTCTTTGTCAGATTGAGGAATTTCTATGTTGGATTATACATTTTAAAAAATCACTAATGCTTAATTTTATTAAATTGTTTTTTGCATTTATTGGAATAATCACAAAATGCTTCCAGTTTTCTGCTTTTTTTCTTTTGTTGACATACAATTTTCACATCAGTCATATCAAAAAGAGTTGTGCAATCATCACTGCTTTCAGTTTTAGAACATTTTCTCCTTGCTCATACTCGCTTTTCTTAGCCTCCCTTTTCCCTCACCCTCTCCCACCATAACTGCAGTAACCTATCAATCCAGGTCCTGTCTCTATCGATTCATCAATCCAGGATCTTGTTTTTGTTTGCTTGCTTGATGAAATGAATACCAAGTCTATATCATTTACTTTTCCCCATCTGCTTTTGGTTTGTCAGTGGTTTGTTTGTATTTGGATTTGAGGGATAAGGAATCTGGGGAGATGTTTTTGTGTGTGTTTTTGCTTTTTAAAGAAACAAGGACAATTCCCACAAATGAAATATGTTGCATTATATTGCTTGATTTTTTAATGTTAAATCACTCCTTCATGCTGGGATAAACTATTACTGGATTATGTAATATCTTGTTGAGGATATCTGCAACCCAGTTTTAGTTATTGATGCTCAGATTTTTTAGTAAAACCTGTGTCTGGTTTTAGAAGCAGGATATACATACTGCAATCAGACAATACTTGAGTAATATTCTCATCCCTTAATTTTGGAGTTTTGCTGCAGGTTTAGTAGTAAATCTTCTTTAAAGATTTTTTAGAATTCAACAGTAAAATCTTCTTGTAAGAAGACTGTATTGTGTCATCTTATAGAGTTATTAAGTTAATCAATTCATTGGTAATTTATTTAATGAAGTGTTAAATTTCCTCTAGTTAATTTTGATAGTCTGTGTCTTCATAGAAATGTGTTAATTTTATCTTAATTTTAGCCTTTTAAAATAACTATGCGAGTAATGCTTACTTTGTCATTCCTAGTTTATTGTACTTATTTATTGTTTTATTGAAAACAACCTCCTTTAACATTTTGAAGCCTCATGTATAGGTCGTTTTCTTTCATTGCCTTTAATATGTTCTTGCCTTTGGTTATCATAAAATGTTTTATGATGTGTTTAAGTTAGTTCTCTTTTAATTTATCCTACTTCATAAGCATACAGGATTTTTATTCCCAATTTGTGTATTTTGCCATGATTTTTTGGGGAAGTTTTTGCTATTCTTTTTTCTGACATTCTTTTCTGGACCTATCTTTTTTACTTCAGTGACACATATATTAGTGTGGTTATTATTGTGTCATCATTTTATTCAATTTTTCTCTATTGTTGTTAAGACTGATAAATTTTATGACATATCTTCAAGTTTGATGTTTATTCTGAAAAATCAAATTTTATTGGGTTCCTAAAGAATATTTTTCATTTCAGCTAGTGGTATTTTCACCTCCGGAATTTGTACTTTTTAAATACATTGTCGATTCTTTCATTTTTATGTTCTCATTTGCTCTATGGTTTTACCAGAATTTCCTTTACTTACTTACACATGGTTTTGTTTAATTCACTCAAAATGTTTTTGTTTTTGATTTAAAATATTGAGTAAATCCAAAGACTGAACTTTCTTGAAAACTTTTGTTAGTTTGCTTTGACTATTCTTTATTTTTATTTATGTGTCCTTCTTTTCTCATTTTTGCATGTCTAATTTGTTATTGTTTAAAATTGGATATTGTAAATGATGCATATTATATAGAATGTCATTTCTGTATTGTATTGCCTCCAATTTGTTTGTCTTATTGTATTGGCATTGCTTTTTTAAAAAATGTTGTTCATTTTTGGCCCTTTCCTGGGTAATTCTGTAGATTCTGAATTCCCTGTAGTGTGCTATATTTAATCAATAAGTTCTGTGTCCTATTTTTCATCTCTCTTTCTAAAGTTCCTTTGTTCGTACCGGCTTCTTCTTGGTTACGGTTAAGTCAGTATAATGCAATGGGCAGTCAGTAATTGAATCTTGTCTACGTGTCTTCTCTCGCACGTCAAAGGTTTGCATGAAGCCAAACTTTTCTTTTTTAAACACGTTTTCTCTCCCTTCCCCAGAGTCAGCTAGAGTTGATTTTCTAGTTTCTTCTACTTTCAATGTCTTCACTGGCTATTCATACTACCTTTTAGATACTCGGGATAATACCAGATCTTTTAAGAACGTTTTCTAGAATTGGTTAGATCACAAGGATTTCCATTTGAATTACTATTTTAGCTTTTATTCTGCTGTCATAAGAGTGTTCCATAACTGAGATGTTCCCAGTAGCTTTCTACTCAGCTGACACTATCCGAAGAGTAGGTTCTATGCCTTCCCTTCCTCTTTCCAGATGAGCGTGGCTCAGTTAAAAAAAAAATTCACCCAACAGTGAAAATAGAAATGTCCTAGGGGAAATTACTGACTCTGCTCTGGGACTGGCGCTGTTAACAGAACTCCAAATGAGATTTCTCTTTCTTTCTTATTTTCTTTTGGAATACAGTTGGTATTTGTCTTAAAAACCATTGAACTAGGAGAGAAGAGGAAATTGAAACATTTCAAATTAACATGTTCCAACTCTCCTCTTTTAATGGGATCTGATAGCTTTTCTGGAAAAGACATGCTTCAGTTGTTTCTGTGAATTTTCTTCGTTCAAAAACTTTACAAATAAAACGCTTACTACTGGTTGCTCTGCTCATATTTTCGATGTTGTAGAGGGATAGTCAAGGGACCCCTGGAGGCTTGGTGGGTGAAGTATTGGATTGTGAATCATAAGGCCCGCAGTTTGAAACCACCAGCTGATGCTCGCGAGAAAGATGAGACGTTTTGTTCATGTAGAGGTTCACTTCGGAAACCCACGGAGGCACTTCTGCTTCTGTCCTCCCGGGTCACTGAGAGCCAAATTGACTCCACAGCTGTGGGTGTGCTTTCATTTTGGCGGATGGCTCCTAGGAGTATTTTCTGTGCTTTAGAAGAAGCATAGGATCATAAGCTCCTCAGAAGCCAATTTCTGAAGGAATGATTTAAACGTTTTCTGTGATGCTTAGATTTTGAAATATTTCCAGGTATGGGTGGTTTTTTTTTGTTTGTTTGTTTTCTACTCAAAATACCATTGTTGCTTTTAATTTTACAACCCAAATTATATATTCAGCATTGCAAATATTTCCTGATAAGAGTCCTATTTCTTTTGTATATTTGCTCCTGGGCTGCATGCCTATGAGCTCAGCAGTTTCAAATCACCAGTGACTCTGCGGGAGCGAGACAAGGATTTCTCCTTCCATAACGAATCACATCCCTGGTCTAATGATCAAAGGGAATTCACCAGGGGCTTCATTCACTGTATTTTCCCTTCATTTTTTTTAACAAAACCGAAACAGGTTTAAAATTGACTAAAAGGGAAATTAAATGATAAAGTTTTACATTTCAGTCAAACTCTTTCTGGCATAATTGACATCCCTCAACTCTGGGTCGAGGAGATTGGCCAGTGGTTTATCCATGTGAGAATCCTGCAAATGGATTTGGGGGGCTTCCACTACTATCCCCAGTTTACTATAAAGCAGGTGTTCACCATTTAAGTCTGGATACCATTTAGTCCTCTGGAATTAGATCTTTTTATTACAATCATGGATCACACAAGAATGGAATGCTTATTCCATGTGGAATTGGTTGATACCTCACTGAGATAGCTGCTGGCTTGAGGATAAACCTTTAAGACCCCAGACACTAGTTCTTCTGAGAGCTGGTCACTATCTAGCTTTTACACTACACTTTGCTTTAGCACGCATCTCTTCAGTCATCTCTATGAAATCAAGCATCAAGCAGGGTCATGTTATAGGAACTAACTGCTTTTAGATTAAGGATCCAATTAAGTGAAAACCCCAAACCCATCCGTATATCTCTGGTTTACTTATGTGTCTGGTTCACCTGAAAGACCACACTGTCAATGTGCACATCTGAAAACCACTTCGACAAAGGAGACCTCGCCTCCTCTGGGGTCAGTTTTTCAAAATGTGGTGACAGAGAGAGGATCATTCAGGTGCTGCCCTTACAAAATACTGCTAAGGTCACCCCAAACCAACAGATATTCCTACCATGTCCCTTTGGGCGTGTATGTCTCAGAGAAGGTAATGACATTTTGGCTGGAAGGGAAACTTAGATAGAACAAACACAGGGGGAGACAATGTCTGCTACTAAGTTCCTAATGGGACACTTTTTACTTAGTTTATATGCAGGCCTTGATGTAGGATGTCTCAGGTCATATGCTACAGATTACTGGCTCTTTGGACACTTCTTTCATGCATACAACTTTCAGGTCACACTGGAAGGATTCCATGTGGAAACTCCAGTCAGGGAACGGAGCTTTACCTGAAACTCCCTTGTAGCTCTTAGACTTAAGGCTAATGTGCCCTAGTGCAAGAAGCAGCAGGTGACTGCTAATCCAAGGGCATAGAACAGGCAGACTTTGGACTTGGGCTCAAACCATTTGCTCAAGGGGGTTAAATGAATGGTGAAACAGAACTAGCACATACAGTCATACCGCAGTTGTTTAAAGGCTCTGCCTACACTTGAACTTTCCAGTATGTGAATGAGGAAGTGTGAAAAAAAAATCTGTTTGGTGTTCGTAACTTTGCTCAGCAGTTGAATTCACAATCTAACTCGAAAAAACTCCACCTATGGCATCGGACAGAAAGGGGTCACACTTCAGTGTAAGCACTACTCTCCCCCACACAACATGTAGAACTTGTGTTGGTGTGTGGAACTGTTAGTATTGTGCTTTTGGCAGGGGGAGTGGTGGTGGTTTTATTTGTGTACGATATGGTGATTTTACTTAGTGTATTGGGTGATGATATTTAATATACTGTATTTATTTGCTTTGATGTTTTAGGAGGTATTTCCACAGCTTAGGACTGGTAACTTTGTTCTAAAACGTGTGAAAAAACAAGTTTATAAGTGTACATTTTGATTATCAGAACCAATTATTTGGCTTTCCATTATTTCTTATGGAAAAAAAAGTTCAGTTCTTGGATTTTTATGTGTTTGAACACAACTTTAGAATGAATTGTTTGACAACCCAAGTATCCCTGTACTTGACTATCTTAATATCCTCTTTGCTTCATTATGATAGGGATGACTTTGGTAGACGTGGCTCTGCCATTGTGAAGGAATATTATTGAAAGTTACCCCTGTCACTCAGCCCCATTTGTATGTAAATCATGCCCAGACACTTGAATTTAATCTCTACAAGTCAGCAATTCTGTACTGTAGTTCATAACAGGCCTATACTACTATAATTTCCTTTTCTCAACAGATCTTTTATTTCTTACAATTGGCTAAATTAATGACACGATCATTAGAATTAGAGTATGCCCCTTGGGGAATGTTGGTACATATTCTTATACACAATTACTTTTATATAAACATGATTACTTTTAAAGCTTACCAGTTTAAATTTTGTCTGGTAGGCATTTTAGGTATATTTACACCTCTATTATAATTTTAGCAGTCCTCATAGAAAAGTGTTTGTGTGTCAGCTGCTAACCACAGGTTAGCCTTTTGAAACCACCAGTTACAGTCTTGGGTACACATAGGGCTGTTCTACGCTGCCCAGTAGGGTCCTTGTGAGTCGGCATCAACCCAATGGCACTCAGTTTGGTTTGGGGTATTTTGGTATTATAATTATATTTCTGGGCTGAGCTCCAGTGGTGTAGTGGTTGTGCATGGTACTGCGGCCCACTAGGATGGAGGTTCAATTCCAGTAGTGGGGCTGGGCCTCCTACTCCCACCACCAGAGAGCAAACAAACCAGAGAGCAAACAAACAAACAAACAAACAAAAAATTATATTTCTGTGGAAGAACAGTGTAAATAAAACCAAGAGAACAAAATAAGAAAAAAGTAGATTGATGAGTTAGGCAGAGTTAAACATGATGAGTGCCTGCCATATACATCTTTAGATAGCTAACAAACATTTGCAATAAGGAATCATATTTCATTCAGATTATGACAATATAGTTAATTTTATTTGTTTAAATTAATAGAGAATAAAGCATAAATGAAAATACTATGAAATATTAAATTAATGAACATATATTCAGTGATTATTTGCCTACTCACTAACAACCATTAAAAATGGACTTAGGTATGCTAACATGTAAGATATTCATTGTGTTTAAATGTCCTTGATCTAACAGAGAAGATATAGTAGCATATAATTTCAATGCATAAAGGAAGAAATGTTGTAGTATATATGTTCAGTAAGCATACATAATATACAAGAGGTGCTCATATTTCTGAATTGTGAACAGATAATGTGGGACAAACTTTCATGTTGAAATGGTAAATAGATAACAAAATTAGCAAGGCAGTAGATATTGAGTAAGACGTTTGATAAATACACATAAAAGCAATTTGGGTTATTGTTATAAAGTTTCTAAAGTGGGAAGGGTAAGGAATATATATGTTTGTATTCTCATATATAGCTATCTTTAATAATTTTAAATTCTAATAAAACCCAAACCAAGTTCTCTGCCATTGAGTCTGCTTCAATTCATGGAGATCTGATAGGTCAGAGTTAAACTGTTATAATTTAATGAATACTCCCTTAATTATTTAGTATACCAGATTCTTCGATGACGAGTCAATTTAAAAACCTCTTGAGAGTCCTCTATGTCTTAGAATTCTTGTGATTTATTCTTTATGCCTTCCCTTCAAGGCATCTGCTGTGATTTGGTGATAAATATCCTCAGACTTTGCCATAATTTAAATTTAATTTAAATTCAGCGGGGAAATGAAAATTACAGGAGATGAACTTAAATCTACCTGATACTCACATACTTTCCACTGTATCATGTATCTCCTCACTTTTAAAAGAGTAATATTCTAAGAGATGAAATAGACTTTCAAATGATATCATAGTTAATTTTTTGTAATGAATCATTTTATTGGGGGCTCATACAACTCCCATCACAATCCATACAAACATCAATTGTACGCAGGCCACAGTTACACACTTATTGCCATCATCACTCTCAAAGCATCCTCCCTCCATCCAGGACCGCAGTATCAGCTCCCTCTATTTCCCTTCCTTCCCTCCTCCCCCATGAATCCTTAGTAATTTACAAATTGTTACTATTTTCATACTGTACACTGTCCAATGTGTCCCAACACTCACTCCCCTGTTGTCCATGTCCCAGAGAGGAGGCTATGTGTAGATCCCTGAAATTGATTCTCCCTTTCCATTCCACCATCCCTCCACCCTCCTGGTGTTACCACTCCTATTACTAGCCTTGAGGGATCATCTATCTTAAATTTCCCATGTTTCCAACTTCACTGTACATCCGTTGGCCTAGCTGGATTTATGTGATAGAATTGGGATCATGATATTGGGTGGGAGGCAGCATTTAAGAAATAGAGGAAAGTTGCATAATTCATTGTTCCTACCTTGTATCTTAACTGGCTCATCTCCTTCTTGCAACCCCTCTGCAAGAGGATGTCACTTCACCTATTGATGGGCTTTGGGTTTCCAATCTGTACTCCCCATAGTTAATCTTAGGAAGAAAATCATCTGGCTTTATAGAACTTTTTCACCATACTTATGTCTAACCTGGTACAAATGAGTATGGTGGAAAATTTCTATAGAATTGGTCACCATCATAATTGACCAGTTCTTAGATGGAGTGGTATTAAGTAGATTCCATATTACCCAGGGATTTAAATATTATAATTCTTCATTTTTTAGGTGAGGGAACACAAAGATTAGTAATTAGTAATCAGTAATTAGTAATTTGGGTTACTAATCAAATGCTATACTTTATGTATTTCTAAAACTGGTCTTTTCTAAGTTCCACAATTGTTTCTTGTAAATTTTATAATCACATCCAATCAAACATCTTTTAAGAGCTATTTAATAATGAATGAGGTTATAAAATAATGCTTAAAACAGTTAAATTAACAAATGGTATCATATACAAGAATTCATAAACAAACTTAAGTTCATAACTTATTTGCATATGTAACATGCTACATTTATTGAAATTATGCAATGGATTATTTTCTATATCAAGGAAATATAGAAATATTTAATTTCCAATACTAAACTGATCATCTTTATCCTTTGAGTTTCGTGGTATCTCTAAACTCATAAGGTCTTGTTCTCCATTTTGATCTATTTCATATTTGTTCCATGTTTTGAAAAGTTCTGTTTGCTTTTAAGTTGAAGTTTTGTGTGTTTTGCTTTGCCTTTTTTTCTTGATTTTGTTTTGTATGTGTTTTCTCTTTATAAAATCTGGGACACATACAGCTAGAGAAGCAGTGACTGGAGGAATCATTACAGTTACATGGTAAGGAGGTTGGAGACCATTGGGAGCTAACAACAATAACTACAAGAAAGAAGAAAATATTCCAAAATTGATTGTGGTGATTGTATAGCTCTTCTTAAACATTTGAAAATTTTAGTTCTATGACATGTGAATGATATGTCAATAAATAGTGCTAGAAAGCAGCTAAGCAAAGGCTTTACAATTGCCACGGGGGGGAGGTCGGGTGGGTCACTGAGTCAGCATTTCTACATTCAGACTACGGAATGAACGGTGTGAGCATTACACATCAGGCTTAAAAGTAAGCTTACATTTTGTCAATTGAGACACGTGCCAAGAGCTAAATTTTTCTGGGAAGTAACAAATTTAAAAATGATAGTTCTGGTGATCAATTTATTGTGTTTTATATGGCTGATGCAAATCAAATGATGGATTCATACTAGCTAGATAGAAAGGAGTAGCATGAGTTGAAGATGGAGGATATGCAGGTGCAGAGATAGGGCGATAGTTACGGAAATAAAGCAGAAACTTATCTGGGGAGTTGGAGAAGATATACCAAGACAACTGCATACAATTGTGAGAGACAAACACGAGTGAGACACAAAAGTAATAGAAATGAACCCAGAGGAGGGAGGGGGCCAACCCAAGAGAACTACACCACATAGAAAACCTACAGACAGGAGTGGTGAGATCTGTCCAGGGACAAGAATAAGGTATCATCGAAAAGAGCCAAAAAAGTGCCAAGGAAAAATATTAAAATGTTGATATCAGTAGATATATAATGCAAGAATTAGGCTGTTACTTGATAAATGTATAGAATAATGTTACAAAAGTTGCAATTTAAAGAATTACAAAGGGTTATTCCTTTGAAGGTTTTGAATATCAAACTAAGATTCCCCCCCCCCAAATTGCAGAACATTTTAATATAATAATAATAACACCAAATTTAGTCTATAGTTAAGATAGACTATCCTGGGATTGTTATTTCCAAGAATGAGAAACTAATTCTCATTTTGACACTTGATAATTAGTAGCTTCCTTTACACTAGAATGATATGTTTATATATCACTTGAATGGAAATTTGTCACTGCGAATTTAGTTGTAACATATTGTTAATTTTGATAACAGTATTTTTAATATTTGATAATCAAATATTTATAACTGGATATACATAAAAATGAAAGAAACAGATCTCTCTGATAAAGAAAAACAGCATAGTTAATATATTTCAGTAAATTTAATGTACACATGCAGCAAAGCAAAATTAAAGTAAATTAAAGTCATTTTCTTAGACAAAAATAATAAAGGAAAAAATCATGAACTGATGTCAAAAAGGTCTTTTTTCTGGTAAGGATCTCTTGTAAGAATTTGGGTGGGGGGAAGAAGATGGCAGCCAGATAGGAAGCTCATGCCCGAAGTTCTGGAGATAGGTGAGTGGCGGTGACTCAGGGAAGGGTGGGACTCTTGAATTGGGTTTTGTGACTCCAGGAAAGCTCAGAGCCCTCCTTGGAACCGGGAGCAGGCGAGACCACTACGCCTGGGCTCCCCACGGACGCGGGCACAGACACTGCCGTTTCTGTGAGGCAGCAGAGTCCAGGGCGTCCGCTGTGCAACTGCGAGCCAAGGGGCCCTCAGTGCATCAGCGCCTGTGGGCAAATCGCTAACCAGTCCTCCCCACCCAAGGGTGCCCAGGGTCCCCAGGGGACACCACACAGACCCGCACCTCCCGTCCCCCACCCCCAGAGACTCGTGTGTCCCCAGCGGAACGGCGGGCCAGCCCCTCCACCACCCAGGAGACCCGCGCCCAGCCGTGCCATAAGGGCGCCACCACTGCCCAGGATAAGATCAACTCATTCCCTAATCCTGCGCCCTGCCACCTGGGCTACACTTTCTAACAGGAGGAAAAGGAAAGCCTGCCCCCCACGGTCGCTGGCACGCCCCATAGACACTGCCAGTTCAGGGCACCCGTCCTGGGACCCAGGACAGAGAGATCTGGGTTACATTGTTGCCTGGGCAAACAGCCAGCCAGTCCTCCCCACCCCAGGGTGCCAGAGACTCTTTTCCCACCTATCTGTGGCAAGTGCCCCTGACCAGGAACAGGTCACCCAACCCCCAACCCACCCCCTAAACCCACTCCCCTGCACTCAGCCAACATGTTCTATCAGATCTGCAATGGCCCAGCTGCAAACAGTTCCTGAGGAAAGCTATAATATATGATCAGCCTCCCAAAGAGAGACCCCAGGGCCACAAAACACCAAGGAAAAGGTCTCCTAATTCGAATAAATCAAACAAAAAACAGCTAGCAGCTTCCACAGTATCAAAAAAAGAGAAACTAAATCTGATGCAAGAAGACCAGCTGGCCCTAACAGCAGTCATAGAAAATGCGGAGATTGATCAACCACAGAAAGAAATCTTTAAGATGTTACTAATACGTATGCAGCTCTTGAGCGACGCATTAAAGAAGAAAGAAAAATTGATACAGGAAATAAAGGCCACACACCAAAGGGAAATCTAAGAACTAAGGAGTGAGCTAAAAAAATAATAGTAAGCTCTTACATTTTGCCCAGAGAATGGAGGTGGCAGAGAACACAAGTGACCTAGAGGACTCGCAAGTAGAAATTAATAAATGGGAGAAAAAAATCTAACAAGTCTATGAGAGAAGCAGAAGAAAATATTAGAAGCCTGGCTGATACTATGAAAAGAAACAACATTAGAATTATCAGTCTCCCGAGGATGAGGCATGAAGAAAATTAACATCCAAAATAGTGAGAAAATGCTTAGAGGAAAACTTCCCTAGCCTACTGAATGAAAACCTGATAACCATACAGGAGGCCAAAAGAACACCAGCTAGACTAAACCCCAAGAAGAAAACACCAAGATATATAGTTGTTAAACTATGCAATTATGAGGAAAAGGAGAAAATTATGAGAGCAGCTAGGGAAAAACAGGCAATTACATATAAAGGCAAACATATAAGAATATGTTCAGACCTATCAATGCAAACTATGAAGAAGAGGAGAGAGTGGAGCAACATATTCCGAAAATTGCAGGAAAACCGTGCAAATCCAAGAATACTCTATCCAGCCAAATTATCTCTCAAAATTGATGGAGAAAAAAGAGTCTTTCTAGACAAGGGAAAACTCAGAGAATATGCCAAAAGGAACCCAGCCCTACAAAAGATTCTCACTGGGGGAAGAAGAACAACCACCACCTAACACACACAGAATGAATCTATGCAGAGACTGTCAAAGGGATAATAGCCCCCAAGATAACTCTGGCTCAGAGATGGAAGAAAGGCAAGAATGAACACAAACAGACATTGACACACCCCATGGAAATAGAAAAACATCCAATCCAAGAGCGATAAAATGACAACACAGAGTGCACAGATAGATGCAATAACCCTAAATATTAATGGATTGAACTCAGGCCTTAAGAGACAGAAATTAATAGACTGGTTTAGAAAGCATACCCCCTGAATCTGAGGCATACAGGAGACACATCTTAAGATCACAGAAAAAAATATATTGAGAATCAAAGGCTGGAGAAAAATATACCAGGCAAACAGTGATTCCAAAGAAGCAATCCTAATCTCAGTTAAAATTGACCTCAAAGTGCAAACCAAAATAAGAGGCAAAGAGGGACACTATATAATGCTTAAGGAAAGGGTAGACAATGATCCAATAAGCATTTTAAATATATATTCCCTGAATGAGAGACCTGCAGAATATGTAAACCAGACACTTCATATAATGAAAAAAGAAACTACAGCCTCAAAAATTATAGTGGGTGATTTAACACATCACTCTCTGAGAAAGACAGATCACAGGGAAAGAAACTCAACAAAAAGGCAAGAGATCTAAACACTACAATTAGACAATTTGACTTGGTAGATATCTACAGAGTTTTTCATCCAAATAAAAAAAAATACACATTCTATTCATCCTCACATGGATCTTATTCAAAGAGAGACCACATGCTGAGACACAAGGCAAAGCTACATAAATTTAAGCACATTGATATCATGTAGAACTCACTCTCAGACCACTCTGCCATAAGGTTGGAAATCAACAAAAGGAAGGTGAGAAGAATTAGAGAAAACAGTTAGAGAATGAATAATTCTCTATTGCAAAAGACATGTGTACTGGCCCAGATCAGAGATGAAATTAAAAAAATTCCTAGAAACCAATGAAAATACCAAAACTTATGGGACACAGAAAAGGCAGTATTCAGAGGAAGTTTCATAGCAATACAGACACACCTAAAAAAGGAAGAGCATCTCATAACTGATACATTGGCGCAGAATTTACAACAGCTAGAGCAGAGTCAGCAGGACAATCCAACTAATAGCAAAAGAGAAGAAATAATAAAAATCAGAGCTGAAATTCAGGAGAGGGAAAATAAGAAAACAATGGAAAAATTAATGCTGCTAAAAGTTGGTTCTTTGAAGGAATTAACAAAATTACTAAATCATTGGCAGACTTTACCAAAGAAAGGAGAGAGAAAGTTTCAATAAAAATAATAAGGGATGAAAGAGGGGACATCACAACCGACACTCATGAAATCAAAAGGATAGTCACACAGTACTACAAATGTCTGTACTCCAATGAACTCAACAACTTGGAAGACATGGACAAATTCTTGGAAAAGCAGTCTCTTCCTAGATTGTCCTCAATGAACGTCAAGAATCTCAACAGATCCATAACAATAGAAGAAATAGGCAAGGTTATCAAGGGACTACCAACAACAAAAAATGGCTTTACAGGAGAATTCTACCAAGCATTCAAGGAAGAACTGAGACCAACCCTACACAAGCTCTTCCAAAGCATAGAAAAAGATGGCAAATTCCCAAACTCCTTCTATGAAGTTATTATAACACTGATATGAAAACCAGACAAAAATCCCACAAGAATTGATTGAGAACTACAGATCAATATCCTAATAAATATTGATGCAAAAATCCTTAATAAAATACCGGCCAATAGAATACAAAATATATAAAACAAATAATTCATCATGACCAAGTGGAGTTCATACCCAGAATGCAGGGGTGGTTCAACATAAGCATCATTCACCATATAGACAGAAAAAAATGTAAGAATAACATGATTATATCCATAGATGCTGAAAAAGCATTCGATAATATTCAACACCAATTCCTGTTTAAGACTCTCAAGAAGACAGGAAAAGAAGGAAAATTCCTCAAGACAATACAAGCTATATATGAAAAACCAACAGCCAATGTGATAGCCAATGGAGAAAAGACAAACACAATCCCACTGAAAAAGGGGGACCAGACAAGGATGTCCCTTGTTCCCACTCTTATTCAATATTGTACTGGAGGTTTTAGCTAATAGCATAAGGTAAAGAAAAGACATAGAAGGTATACACCTGGGAAAGGAAGGGGTGAAATTATCATTATTTGCAGATGATATGATTCTATATATGGAAAACCCCAAAAGCTCCACAAAGGGATTACTGGAAACAATAGAGGAGTATGGCAGAGTGGCAGGATACAAGATCAACAATCAGAAGTCAATTGGTCTGTTGTACACATCAGATAAGGCCACAGAAGAGGAGATAAAAAAAGAGGTTCCCTTCACAATAGCCAAGCATAAATTGAAATATCTAGGGATATACCTGACAAAAAGAACAAAAGATCTATATGAGGAAAATTATAGAATACTATTACAAGAAACCAAGAATGACTTTAAGAAATGGAAAAATATCTCATGGATTGGAAGACTCAATGAAGTAAAGATGACAGTTCTAACCAAGGCAATATATAAGTTCAATGCAATACCGATACAAGTACCACCACCCTTCTTCAAGGAAATGGAAAAAATGATTACCAATTTCATATAGAGAGGGAAGAAGCCCAGAATTAGCAGAGAACTCCTCAAGAAGAAGGGCATCGTGGGAGGGCTTGCCTTACCTGACTTTCGCACATACTATATAGCAACAGTGTTCAAAACAGCATGGTATTGGCATAATGATAGATTCTCAGACCAATGGAAAAGAACTGAAAATCTAGAAATAAAAACACCAGCATACAGACAACTGATCTTTGATAAGGGCCCCAAAATTATGAAATGGTAAACAGATGCCCTTTTCAACAAGTGGTGCTGGAAAGAATGGATATCTACCTGTAGAAAAGTGAAGCAAGACCCTTACCTTACTCCATGCACAAGAATAAATTCAAGGTGGATTACAGACCTGGAAGTAAACCCCAAACAATCAGGGCCATCAATGAGGGAATTGGGACCAACCTGAGAACACTGGCACAGTGATTACATAGGCTATCAGAAGTAGGGAAGGACACACACACAGAGGAGGCTCAAATAGACAAATAGGATATACTGAAGATAAAACACCTGTGCACAATGAAAGGATTCACCAAGGGAGTAATAAGAGAGCAGACAGACTGGGAAACCATCTTTAGCAATGACAAATTAGATAAAGACCTTATTACTAAAATATACTATACCCTGATAGCTTCCAAAGCTGACTGCCCACTGAGGATGTGGGCAAAGGAGTTAAACAGAAGTTTCACAGAGGAGGAAATCAGAGTGGCCAATAAATATATGAGAAAATATTCCCGATCATTAGCCATAAGAGACATGCAAATCAAAACAACAATGAGATGCCACCCAACACCCTCAAGGATAGCCCAATTCAAAAAGTCAGAAAGTAACAAAGGCTGGCGAGGCTGTGGGGAGATAGGGTCGCTTATACACTGCTGGTGGACCTGCAGGTATTTACAGCAGATCAATTTGGAGATTTCTAAAACAGATGGAGATTGAGCTACCATATGACCCAGCAATTGCCCTGCTGGGCACATACCCAGAAGAGACAAGCAACAATCCACGACCAGAGATCTGTGCTCCAATGTTCATCGCAGCACAGTTCACAATTGCAAGGAGTTGGAAGCAGTCCATATTCCCATGAACTGACCAATGGATTAAAAAGCTGTGGTACATACATACATTGGAGTACTATGCATCGCTGAAAAGCAGTGATGAATGCATGAAGCACATCACCGCATGGGAAGAACTGGAGGAAATTATGCTAAGTGAAGTTAGCCAAGTGCAAAAGGACATGTATAATATGAATCCACTGAGGTAAGCATAATAATAGTTTTAAAATTGGAAAGGGGCAGTGGAAAAAAGCCACTATATAGAGAAAATCCTGGGAGAAGGTCCAAGTAATGTGGCAGGGGCCAGATCAAAACTAGGCCTACATATGGTAGCCAACTAAGGGGGAGGGTCGGGGGGGCATATGGCGATTTGTAGGAAGGAAATGGGGCACCAAACCAGCAGAGGAGAGAGTATTGTTTATATCTCCACAGGGAAAGAAGGACCAAACTTAAACCCGGAGACCCAGCATGTGAATGCAGCACGACAGCATGGAGTGGAGAACCAGTGGAGGCACCTGAGAATGCAACCCCAACCCGAACTATAGGGGCAGCCATCTCTCCACCAGAGGAAGTTGCCTTGGAGGCTGGCACTGAAGCTGAAGCTTGGGGAGTGAGATAAGCCTGACCAGAACACATGAGAACAAATGAAAGGGGAGGAAGAGAGAATGACGTGCATCCTGGCCCACCGAGTCTTCAGGGCAATAATCCCACTCAGAACAGCTAATGAACAAAGAGGACGGCACGGCCAGCCCCATTATGAAATACGACTACTCTCGCAGACCCAAGGCCTATCGGGGCCAGGAAGAAGAAGCGGGGTCAAGATTATACCCTGCCGGACACAACCACCCCAATATAAAGCACTAAGAATATGCAACAGAGCATGGAATTCCAGATGGAGTGCCAAGGATATACTTTGGGGCCAGGGTATGGAACCCCATCTGAATCAACCAGGGGATACATCTGGAGGTCAACTACAGACCTTGAACTTTATACAGGTTTTTATATTGTTATTATTTTTATTGTTCTTTTACATATATGTATAGCACATTAATGGGTTTTCTTGCTGTTGTTATCATTGTTTTATTTGCTTCAGTTGCTTGATTTTAGGAAGTCTTTTTTTGTGCATATTGTTACCTCTGCAGATCTAGCTAGGCAAGGTAGAATGGACAAAGAGTCTGGAGGTGAAAATGACAGGACTGATGGTTATGGGGTAGGGGACATGGGAGAAGGGGAGGAGGGAGAAAGGAGGTGATATCGACCAGTCCAGGAAAAAGGGAATAACAATTGATACAAAATCAGTGACAAGGTGGGTGAGAGAAGTCCGAAAGTTATTAAGACTAATATAACAGAGAGAAAATACTGAAACCCAAATGGAGGTTGAGCATGATAGTGGGACAAGAGGGAAGCAAATGGAAACAGAGGAAGGAACTGGGGGATAATGGGCATTTATAGAGGTTCAAATAGAGGTATGTACATAGGTGCATATCTTTATAAGTGACGGGAAAATTGATCAATGTGTATACTTATAGGGTTAGTAGTAGTTCAGCAGATGGGCATTGGACCTCCACTCAAGTACTTCCTTGGTTCAAGAACACTTTGTTCTATTGAATTGGCTTTCCAAGATGCTCACCTTTCCGACATGATCACTGAAGACAAATGTGTGCATAAGCAAAGGTGGTGAAGAAAGCTGATGGTGCCTGGCAATCAAAAGAGGTAGCATCTGGGGTCTTAAAGGCCTGAGCAAACAAGTGGCCATTCAGCTCAGAAGCAACAGAGCTCACATGGAAGAAGCACACCACCCTGTGTGATCATGAGGTGGTGAGGGGATCCAGTGTCAGGCATCAAAGAGCTAAAATTAAATCATTATTAATGAGGGGGAGTACAGATTGGGGACCCAAAGCCCATCAATAAGTGAAGCGACATCCTCTTGCAGAGGGGTTGCATGGAGGAGATTAGCCAGTTAAGTTACAGGGTAGTAGCAATGAAATATGCAACTTTCTTCTAATCCTCAAATGCTGCCTCCTCCCCACTATTATGAGCTCAATTCTTCCACATAAATCCAGCGAAACCAGGAGATGTACAGTGAAGTTGGAAACATGGGAAATTTAGGTTGGATGTTCCCTCAAGACTAGTAATAGGAGTGGTAATACCAGGAGGGTGGAGGGATGGTGGAATGGAAAGGGAGAACCAATTTCAGGGATCTACACATAGCCTCCTCTCTGGGACATGGACAACAGGGAAGTGAGTGTTGGGTCACATTGGGCAGTGTACATTATGAAAATAATAACAATTTTTAAAATACTAAGTGTTCATGGGGGAGGGGGGGGAAGGAAGAGAAATATAGGGAGCTGATACTGGGGTCCTGGATGGAAGGAGGATGTTTTGAGAGTGATGATGGCAATAAGTGTGTAAATGTGGCCTGCATACAATTGATGTTTGTATAGATTGTGATAGGAGTTGTATGAGCCCCCAATAAAAATGATTCATTAAAAAAGGAGGGAGGGAAAAGAGGAGCTTATACCAAGGGTTCAAGTGGAAAATATTTCAAAATGAATATGGTAATATGTGTACAAATATGCCTGATACAAATCATGTATTGAATGCTATAAGAGCTGTAATAGTCCCCAATAAAATAATTGGAATAAAAAAGAATTTATTTCACTTTCTAGAAGAGAATAATCTTAATCATGACACTCAGTATTTTCTGAAAGATCCTCAAATACTTCTTTACTAGGTGAAACCACAAGGAAATTGAAAATGACTATTTTAGTTTTCCATGTATTATTTTAGCAGAACATAGATCCAAAGCATGAAAAATTAAATTGAAGAAAAGTGATTAGCTGTGTGCAGTTTATTTTTAATGATATTCTTCTTGTGTAGATTTACTAATTAAAGCAGAAAATGATTTTATTCTTTAGGGCATGATAAAAAGATTGTGTGGTTTGTTACTTTAAAAACACTTTTCCTCTAAAATTCTTTCCCTTTGCTTTAAGGCAGTAAGGTAGTCAGAGATGGGTAATGTGATGAATTTCTTGGATTTACCTTTGCTTCAATCTGTTTAGTGTCTGGATTTTGAAACAAAAATTTGATTTTGCTCTTGCCATCATCTGAAGAACCTTTAAGCTGAGAAAATTTGTACCTCCAAAGTACAGCCTGAAGGAAAAAATAAAAAAACACCATCAGGTTAATGAAATTATTTACTGCCTCTAAATTGAGAAAAAGTTATTTATAAATGATAAAACCTAATTATACAGAGTAGCACATTCCAGTATTAAATAAAAAATTTACAAAAATATTAGGTAACAGATCCCTCAGTTTAAAAAGTAACCTTTCTTCCAATGAAGTTACTCTTTCAGGTTATATAAAAATAAGATGCTTTGATTATTTTGTCTTACTTTAATATGAAACAAGACACTTAAATTATGTGTAAATGCCAGTGAGTAAATGAAAACAACTCTTATCTGTTTCCTTGGTTTTCATAAAAATGATGATGATTGCAATTAATGATTCTATAACTTTCTCTTGGATTTCTAATTATATCATGTGCATTCTAAATATAACCATCAAAACTAAAATGAAACCACCACCACCATCAGAAAACAAAACAAACTAACAAAAAAATCTATTGCCAAATCTTTATTTTAGTCCTGGAAATCTTTAGAAGGTACTTTCTACTCTATCTTCGATGGTTGTTATGAATAGTTCCCAAGTTAAGAGCATTGAGGTTTTTCATATTGTGTTAGTCCAGGTAAATTAGAGAAAAAAATTCATAGACACACACTTGAATATAAGGGAAAGGTTTATATACAAGAGGAATGGAACATTGAGAAAGCATCCCAAGCCAGTCCAACCCAAGGTCATAAATCCAACATTAGCCCATATGCCCAACACCAGTCTATAAAGTCTCTTTCTGACTCACGAAGCACATGCTGTTGAAGCATCTCAGCACTGGCAGGGGTCTCCCCAAGGCTCCTTGCTTCCAGGGATCAGGGTCCATCAGCAGCATCCAGTGGTGGTAGAAGCAACTCAGCACTGGTAGGGGTCTCCACATGACTTCTCGAGCTTCAGATGTCTGGTTCCTTCAAGATAAAGCTGTGTGGTTCCTCTTCTGGCTCCCCCAGTTTGTTGGATGCTGCAATCTTGTCTTGTCAGTAGTTCATCATCTGTGAGACTGACTCCCAGAGTCCAAGAGTCAAGTCTCTTTTCTCCAATTGGGAAATACAGCGAGACTTCACAGAATTCTCAGGAGAAAGCCATGCCCAAACAGAGGCCTTATCAGCTACTCATTGGCTATTTCCAGATTGACAGGCTAGGCTCCACCCCTGCATTCCAATCATGAAATTGACGTCAGGAACACATGACTACCACAGATCTCTACAGTAGATGGCCACAGCTTTCTCCTGTGGAGTGGCCTGTGGTTCAAATAGTGGACCATTCTGATGAGTAAAAAAAGCTTTAACTACTGTGCTATCAAGGCTCTTTAGATAAAATACAATCCTGATGCACATTTGTAACCAAAACTAATGTTGCTCCTGTGAATTTGAACTAAAATTGTCATTATGTAAAACTTTGTTTCCATTGGTCTATATCATTGAAAAGAATAACTTCTATCTGAAATACAGTGTATAAGTGAAATTCTCTGTGGCAGAGAGTAATAAAACTCGATAAATAATAAGATGGAGATACAGAAATTTTAAATTGGCAGTAAGTGGAAATGGTGTATCATGGTTCTTTAATATTATGTCTTATTACCTGAGGGTATATACAGCACTTTGGTGTTCATTGCATCCGAGGACTAGCAAATTTCATGCCCAAAGTAAAATAGCAAGCCTATAAATCATTAAACAGAGAAACTTTGTATGTGTATTTAATCAGAACTGCACACAGCACTTTATTTTTGAGAAATGTGTTTGGAAAACACATTTGGAAATGTGTTTTCTATGTTAAGTAAATTAGTCCACACATAATTTCAGTCAATTTCTTCTGAGATATAAAACAAACAAGGGGGCCCCACAGAGATGAGGTAAACCGAGGCGAAGACAAATGGAGAAATCCAAGGAACTGGAAAGCAGAAGCTGAAGAAACAGAGACCTCTCTCCAGAGCTGAGAGAATCTCTCCCTAGAGCCAGTGCTCTCGATTTGGACTTCTTGCCTTTTACGCTGTGAGAAAATGCCTTCCTATTCATTACAGTTATTCACGTGTGATATTTCTACTATATCATAACATGAAACTAAGGTGACATATGGAATCAATCTTTTTATTTTATTGTCATAAATTGGATAATTAATACATAAAATCAGCCTGTGATAAAGTAAATTGCTATTTCCAAGTTAGCTTTATATTTTCACCCCAATATTAATGCACATAAACCAATACAGTAAAATTTCTGAAAGTTGAGCCCGTGTAAAAAAAAAGTCCAATAGTTTTCACCAGAATAAATGATAGAAAAATAGTGAGATGGTACCCTTTTAGTCATTAAAGCAGTTTTCAATTTTCTTGAAACTTCTTTTGAATCATCTCTGGTGATTTTCCTGCATCTTTGAAGAAAAAGTTATCAATATCATCTGCTGTTGTATTTTGGTGCTGGTACATCAATTTTGACTTATAAAGAACCTACGTACAACAGAACCAATCACGGCTTGATCTTGTGCCGCCCCCACCGTCGGCCTATGTGAGCTCCTTGTTGCAGGCTGTGCGCCTTTCCATCTCACTGAGGAACTTCTTCCTTTTCTTTGCTGATCTTCAACCAAGTATAATATCCTTACCCAGAACCTCTCAAAATGGTGCCAGAGCGAAGTAAGCTATTACTAACTACAAGTTCATCAACTTGAGTTCAAAGCCACTTCTCAAAAAAAAAAATCAGCTTTCTGCTTCAATAATTATAACAAAGGTATAGCCCCTGAAGCTCAAAGTGGTGGTTCTACTCTGTCCTACATGGTCCCTATGATTTGAAATAGACGTGATGGCATACAATTTGGTTCAATTCCTTCCAATAGCACGCCCACCACTTTTCTGTCAGTTTGTCATACTTCAGTGGGTTGTGTGTTGCTGTGATGCTGAGAGTTATGTCACTGGGATTTGGAATGGCCGCACCGTCTCTTAAAGTGAAGAGGCTTCCTAGAAGCTTGCAGACTAAGAACAGACAATGGATTAGGAATAGCCTGCCCATTTGAGAGGGAAGAGGCACAGAAAACCTTATGCATGCTTTAAAAACATTGTCATATAATTAAAGTCTAATGAATGGAGCAGAACATTGTCTGAGCTAGTGCTAGAGGATGAGTCTCTCAGGTCTGAGGGCAATCTAAACATGACTGAACAGCGCCAAATTTCTTGGAGTCAATTTGACTACAGCGATGTCAGTCTGGTATAACTTGGGGGAGGGAAGGGTCTTCATTTGTTGATGGGACACAACTCAAGGTAAGAACAAACATCTGTGGAAATCTGCTAATGATCAGAAATGGAATATGCTAAGTATGAATTTAGAAAATTGGAGGAGGTAAAAAATGAAATGTAGCACATACAGATTAATTTCTTAGTTTACTAAAGTGAACTAGATCTGACCATTGTGAATTAGAAAACCATCCCATTCACTAATCTGGGAATAACACAATCAAGAGGAGTGGTGTGGAATTTATTGCCAGAGAGCATCTTGTTAAATCCATCATGAAGTACAATGTTTCCACAATAGGATTATATTTACTACCTTCATGGAAATTCAGTCAATCAGTTACTCTTCAAATTTATTTTATAAAGGTTAGCGATGAAGAAATTGAAAAATTCTACCAGCAGTTTGTCAGAAATTGATGAAACATGCAAGCATGATACATTGATAATTATTGGCAACTGTAATGCAAAAGGTGGAAATAAAATGAAATAAAACATAGCTGAAAATATGGATGTGGTAATAGAAACTAGGTTAGAGATTGCATGATAGAATTTTTTCTGGGGGGAGGCATCACTGCCTCTGGTGGTCATGGGAGCTACCCAGCGCTGCTACTGCGAGCCGCCGCTGGATTTGAACCGCCAAACCCAAGGGCCACAGTCCCGCACTCAACCACTTACGCCACCAGGGCTCAGCCCTGCATGATAGAATTTTGTAAGAGCCACAACTTGCTCATAACAGATACTTTTTTTTCAACAATACAAAAGACATGTGAACTTAAACTGCATGTCTTAAACTGAAAGAACGCAAGAAAAATTTCAAACCACAAGTTGCAATAGTAGAAGATTTTATAGAAAAATTATGAATGAGCAGAAATCATCAAGAGAAGTTGATAAAAAATATGCACCGTTACTGTACCAAAAGGAAAGAACTGACTTTCCACCATTTTCAGAAGGTACCATATGAGCAAGACCCAATGGGGCAAAAGAAAGACGTTCAAGCAAAAGCAACATTTCAGGAATTGAGGGAAGTAGATTGAAATGTCTCAGCAAGCTGAAGAAGCACTCACTAATCTGGACAGGGCATTTGGAAGACAGCTGCCTGGCCAACTTGCTGGTAGAGATCCAGGTTTGTGCCCACACCAAATGAAGGTGACACAATAGAAAACTAAAATTATGGAACAGCATCATTGGTATCACTTGTAAGTAACAATTTTCTGAAGATCATTCGATTGTGACTGCAGCAGTGCATTAACAGGGAACTGCCAGGAGTTCAGACTGGATTCCGAATAATGCGTGGGACATAGGATAGCATTGCTGACATTAGATAGAGCCTGGCTGAAAGTAGAGGATGCCAGTAGCTATTTGCTTGGTTTTTATTCAGTATGAAAAGGCATTTGATGCCAAGAGTGGCGTCTTTGCTCACACTTCAGAGAGATTTGGGTAGATACTAGAAACCCTCAAATTATGAAAGACTGTGCTAGGGGCACCTCAGTTTAAAATGACACCTCTGTTTTTCAGCACTTTAAAGTAGTTGACTGAAGGTGTGCCCAACGCAAGAGGCAATTTCATCTTTTGACTGCTACTCCCATGCGTGCAGATTGTCCATCTGAGCAAAATAAATTGCTGGGCAATATTTTCTCCATTTATCACAACATTGCTTGCTTATGTAATGGTGTGAATTTTTGTTTTCTTTCTATAGGCTATTCACACTGAAGGCTGAAGTCTGATTTCATCAGTGTTTTGTGTTCTCGATATTTTAACAAGCAGGTTGTGTATTTTGCACCTTACAAATTGTTCATTTGTCTTTTTTTTAAATTCATTAAGAGACATTTTTCTTCATATAGCTCAGTTCCTTAGTTTACTATTTAGCATACAATTTGAATGCAGGTTATGTTCTTTTAGCATCTTTATTTACTATGTATATACTATGTATATGTCCTCCTCCCTGGTAGTTAGGAAATTGGAAGGGCCACATGCCAGCATGATTTTTCTAGGGAATGCTTGACTGAGTAAATAAAGGCAGAAAGTACAAACCAATGTGGACAGTTTTGGCTGATATACCCATCTAAAGACAAAATAAGAAGCTTGAGTCAGTATCCAGAGGCACGGTACCAAGGGGTTTAGAATATCAGGTCATCTAAGAGAGTTTAACAAAACCCGTGTAGAAATAGAAGGTTTAGTCATAGGACATCAAGTCACATGTGGCCCAAACAGTATAGAATCCTGTATTTATCTGAGTTGATAAGGGAGACAAATCCAGAGATATTCATATATGTGTAAGAAAGAGCTTTATATAAAAGAGCCATTGTATATTGAGAAAACATTCCATCTCAGTCCAGCTAAAGTCCATAAATCCAATATTAGTCCACATGTTCAATACCAGTCTATTAATCCCTCTTCAGATTCTTGCAGCACAGACAATCATGCTGAATGCAAGAAGATCACGGACCAATTGGTGGAAAGTCTTGTGGATTCAGTGGTGATAGAAGCATCTCAGTGCTAGCATGGATCTCCAAATGACTCCTCCTGCTGCAGGGTTCTTGCTCCCATTAGCTTAGCTCCGTGTGACTTGTCAGCAGGAATGTCTCACAGGGAGACAAACAGAAAGGTTATCTGGTCTCCAGGAATCTATTTATCTCCTTCCCACCTCCAAATGATGTTATCAAGCTGCAGCCTGATTGGCAGACTGGACTCCATGCCTTTGCAATTTGACAGAAAATTATGTAACTGCCACAAATTAATTAGTTTCTGTTAGCTCAATGACATTGCGATTTTTATAGCCTACTAAAGACAAGAGATTAAAAGTTTTTGAATAACCTTAATATTGTCTACTGATGCCTAAAATATAGAATGTTTATACAAAGTACTGATAATAAAACTGATAGGGGGGAAGGAACAGACATCTGATTCTCTTTGTTTTTCTTTATAACAATGGTAATATTTAATAATTGTCTTTGCAAGATTGACTGAGTTTGCTAAGCATAAGGTTCTCTAGTTTGAACATATCTTTTTTTTTAGTTTTGAACATATCTTGCAATGCTTAAGAGTCATAATTGTTTTTTAATGATGCATAAAATTCCATAGTATGAATCTACAAAAACTTGTTTATTCATTTTGCTATAGTTAGTTTTTTGCAGTTTTCATGTTTTCATTCTTGTGGAAATTTCAGAAATATACCTGTGTGTGAATATGTCTATTAATATATTCTTAATTTGGGGGTGGATATGTAGTAGATAGATGGCTGGATCATAAGGTACTTAGGACTTTTATTTGTTTTAGGAAGTGATATATGGATTTCCATAATGGTTGTACAATTTTACAGTCTCACCAGCAATATAAAAGCATTCCTATCTTTCCACATCCTCCCCAACTTTTGTTATTTTCTATTTCATTAAAAGTGTCAGTGTGAGGTGATATCTTATGGCTGTTTGGTTGGTATTTCTCTTATAACTAATGATCTCAAACATTTCTTCGTAAAATTGTTAAATGTCTTGGGCCCATTATTTATTGGGTTATTTGTGTATTTGCTGTTGACATGTTGTAGTTTTCTGTAGATTTTGGAGATTAGCCTTTTATCTGATGTAAACTCTTTTTTTCCCCTAATATGGGTTGACTTGTTTGATGAAGTCTTTGGTTGTGCATAAATCTTATATTTTCAGTAGGTCTCAGTTTTTTACTCTGTCATTTATCGTGTGGATATTTTTTTTCATTATGTTTGGAGTCTGTTTTTGTACATGGTGTGAGGTCTGGGTCTTATTTTCTTGTTTTTCAGGTGAAGATACAGGTTTTCCAGTACCACCATTGACTGAAAAGTCTGTCTCTTGCCAAATTGATGTGTTTTACTCTGTTATAAAAAAAGTTAGATACCAAATCTGTGGTCTGCCCAGCCTACACAGGAGCAAACTAAGAAGGAAAGAGAGAGAGTAGACAGGTATTTTGACCAAGCAATCTTTGAGGACGACATTCCTGCTTGGAACAGCCAATGCACAGAGAGGACCAGAGGGTCAGTCTCACCCTATGACATGACATCCCCTTACTGACCCACAGCACTAACGGTGGGGGGAGGGGCAGGGAGGAGGCCATCCTGGAGTCATAGTGCAGGAATTTCACCTGGTCTGACCTCCCCATCTCCCATTTTCTCCCCTCCACAATCAGGGTACAACACAAAGGCAGTGCAACAGAGCAGCAGGAGGAGAAAAACCACACATTTATTTAAGGTTATCTAGGTAAAATAGGCAGGACACACAGTCCTGAGGAGAAAACAATGGGACCTGTTGTTTCAGGGAGGATAAGGGAGAGGAGGAAATGGGGGGAAATGAGAGGGGAACCAACAACCCAGGGATAAGGGAACAACAAGAGATCTAAAATCAATGGTATGGAAGGCATAGAATGCTTGAGAGGGTTCAATCATGTGCAATGTAGCAAGAATGAATGTAGCAAGAGATGAATGAAGGTCAAATATGATAGCGGGACAGGAAGATAAAAGGAAATAGAGGAAAGAAATAGGAGGCAAAAGACATTTTTAGAAGTATAAAAAAAGACATGAACATATGTAAATTTCTTAATATATAACAATATGGATACAGATCTATGTACATATATTTGCAAGTTAAGTATTAAGGTAGCACATGGACATTGGGTCTCTATTGAAGTCCTCCCTCAATGCAAGAACACTTTGTTCTAATTAACCTGGCATTTTGTGATGCTCACCTTCTGACATGATTTTCGAAATCAAATTGGGTACATCAGCAAGTGAGGTGAAGAGAGTTGATAGTGCCTGACTATTAAAAGATATAGCATCTGGGGTTTTAAAACCTTGAAGTTAAACGCACAGCCATCTCTCAGAGAAACAACAAAGCCTACACGGAAGAAGCACACTAATCATTTAACCACAAGGTGTCAACAGGACCACCAGAAGACACAAAACAAAAAGTGATTTCCATGTGATGTAGGAGGTTCAGAATGGAGACCCTAGGCCCATCTCTGGACAAGAGGATTTGCCTCATGGAAGGCTCACGAGGAAGGGATAAACCAGCCAGGGTGTAGTATAGCACCAATGAAACACACCACATCCCTCTAGTTCAGAGGTTCTCAACGTGTAGGTCACAACCCCTCTGGGGGTGGAACGACCCTTCCATAGAGGTTGCCTGATCCATTACAGTAGCAAAATTGCAATGATGAAGTAGCAACGAAAATAATTTTTTGATTGGGGGTATCACTTCAACATGAGGAACTGTAGTAAAGGGCCTTGGCATTAGGAAGGATGAGAACCACTGCTCTATTTCTTAATGCTTCTCACCTCCCCCTCACTTCACCCCTGACACCGTCGTCCCCTACAAAATCACAACAATGATCCCAGTTCTATCTTACAAAGCTTGCTGGATTAGAACATGTACACTAGTACAGATATGAGCTCTGCACACACAGAATCCAGGACAGTTAAAACCCTCAGGAACAGTAATGGGAGTAGCAATGCCATGAGGGCAGAGAAAAAGTGGGGTGGGGGAGAAAGGCGGTACCATTCACAATGATCAAAGTGCAATTCCCATCCCCTATGGGGATGAAAGGCATAAATGTGGGTCAAAGTAGACAGTGGCAGTGCAAAGTATGAAAATAAAAATAATTTATAAATTATCAAGGGTTTCTAAGTGTGGGGAGGGAGGGGGAAAGAGGAACTGATACCAAGGATTCAAGTAGAGAGAAAATGTAGAAATGATGATGAAAACATATGTACAAATATGCTAGATACAATTGATGCATGGATTGTTGTAAGAGTTGCAAGAATCCCTAATAAAAGGATTTATTTTTTTTAAGTTAGATACCTAAAGGAAATTGGTTATATTTCTGGGTTTTCAATTCTGATCCACTGGTCTTCATATATATCATTGTACAAGTACCAAGTTATTTTTATTACAGTGACTTTATAGTAGGTTTTAAGGTGTGGGAGGGAAAGGCTTCTAACTTTCTTTTTAATTTTAGCAGTGTTTTATTTACCTTAGGTTCTTTTCCATATAAATTTGGGAATTAGTTTTTCCATTTATTTGAAAAACTGTGGTGGAATTTGGATCAGAATTGCTTTGAACTTGTAAATATATATTTGCTAATACTGATAATTTTACAATATTTATACTGCATAGCCAGGAACATGATAACTGGTTCCATTTTTCTAAGTTCCTTTGGGTTTTATGAAAGAGAATTTTGTAGTTTTCTTTGTATGTCTTTTGTTTCACTGGTAAGATTTATTCCTAAATATTTGGAATTTTGTGTAGTTATTATAATTGTATTATTCTTTTAATACCATTTTTGGGATGATCATTCTTGATGTAAAAGAGTTCAACTGATTTCTGTTTGTTCATCTTATAGCCTGCTGCACTACCAAATTGTTCTGTTAGTTTTAGCAATTGTGTAATTGAATCTTTGGGGTTTTGTGTGTGCACAAGTAATTTCTTGTTTCTTCTGTGCCTATGTGGGTACTTTTAATTTTTTTGATGTCTCATGGCTCTATTTTTTTGGCATTAACATAGAGTCTTTTGCTTCTTTTCTTTTGTTTATGTGATGAATTACATTGATTGTTTTTCTAATATTATACCATTCTTGCATATTTAGCATTTATACTCCTTTATCATGGTGCATTTTGATGCTGAATTGAACTATGTTGGCTAGAATTTCATTGAAGATCTTGGCATCTATATTTATAAGAGTTATTAATTTGTTATTTTTTATTCTGGTGATTTCTGACCCTGGGTTAGGTATCAGTTATAGTTGCTTCATAAAATGAGTTTGGTAGTATATTATGGAATAGTTTATATCAAATTGCTATTAAATGCTCTGCAAATATTTGATAGAATTTCACAGTAGGACCATTTGGACCTCAACCTTTCAATCTTGGGAGTTTTTTCTTTGAAATGACTAGATCTATTTCTTCTCGTGTTATAGGTTTGTTGCAATGTTTTTCATCATTCTGTGGTAATTTAGGCAAATAAAGAATTTCTAGGATTTTATCCATTTCTTCTACGTTTCAATTTTGTTGGAATAAAGATTTTCATACTACTGTGTGACTAGATGTTTTATCTCAATTGGTTCTATTGTAATATCATCCATTCCTTTTCTTACTCATAGAATTTGTTCCTTATTTTGTTGGGTTTGCCAAAATCAATGCTAATTTTTTTCAAAGAATGAACTTTTTTTCTTATTGATTTCTTATATAGTTCTTTTTATTTTCTGACTCATTTACTTCTGACCTAATCTGTTTCTTTTTTCTAGTATCTGATGGTTTGTTTTGCTGCATTTTCCCAATTGCTAGCTGATATGTTAAAGTGTTTGTTTAATTATTTCTGTTTTATTGATATGTGCATATAGTGATATAGACTGCTCTCTGAGTATTGTATTTGCTGTGGCCCAAAGGTTTTTGTATGTTATTTTTCATTCTCATTTGTCTTGAGGAATCTTGATTGTTTTCTTTGTATCTTCAATTACCCTCTTCTTCTTGAGTGGAGTATTATTACATTTCCATGCATTTGGTTTTGAGTGCTGATCATTCTAAGGTTGAGTTTTAACTTTCCAGCATTATCATCTGAAAAGGTGGTTTTTATTACCTTAATGGTTCTGAACTTACTGATGCCTGCTTTATGACCTAAAATATGGCCTCATCTAGAATAGCATTCATGGGCACTAGAGAAGAAAGTAATATGATTTTTTGTTGGTTGAAGTGTTCTATATACATCTGTGAGATCCATTTGATTGTGCTAGCTAATGTTTTGTTGATATTCTTTCTAAGACATCAATCTTTAGTTGAGATCGATGTATTGAAGTCTCATTTTGTAATATCTGCCTCTTCATTTCTATGAGAATTTGATTAATGTATTTTGATAATCTTTCATTTCCTGTGTGTATATTAATTATGGCTATGGTCTCTTGTTCACTTAAATCTTTCATAATTACATCTTGAGTATCTTATTATGTCATTTCGGTTGATGTCTATTTTGACTTTGCTTAATATTGCTAGTTCATTTTTCTTCTCAACTGTTGCTAGTTTAGCATATTTTTCCATCCTTTGATTTTTTACTTTTTTTCTTTTTTGTTACTTGTTTTCTTGTTTACTTTTATATCTAAGGTACAATCCTTATCAGCAGTATATTAATGGTTATGGTTTTTTTACCCATCATATTAGTTCTTGTTTTTAGCTGATCTACTTCCAGTGTCGTTCTAGATAAATAGGGTTAATTGATGTCATTTTAAAAATACTTTTTAAAGGTGTTATCGATTTTGGTTCAGGATGATCTGCTGTTTTGTGTTCCTGTTGCTTTCCTGGCCGTCTCCTTATTACTCTCTCTGCTTTTTGCCTTTCTTTTCTTTTAAGGTCAGTATATATGCTTTTCATTTTGTTGTTCTGTTGATGTTTCAATTTTTTTTAGTAGGTTGGTTTCTTTTGTTTTTGTTCCAATTTCCAAGTAGTTTATTGTACTACTTTGAACAGTTCCCTATCCCTTTGTACAAGCTTTATTTTGAACTATTTTGCACTATATTTTTGCATTATATGTATATATTTATTGTACTAAACTGGGTAGTCCTGTACCTTCTTTTGGGGGTTATTTATTGCCTACTCTGTTCGCACTGCTCTGATTTATTTATCTTTATAGCAGAATTTTGTCCATGATGCCTTGTTTTTTATTTATGTAGTTCAATTTGCTTTCTCCATAATAATTTCTCTCATAATATTTTTAGGTCTCGGTCTTTTATTGCTATAGATTTTCTGTCCATTAAATTCATTTAAGACCTCTTACTGAGTGGCTGCCCTACAATGTAGGACACCAGGATGTGGTCCAGAGCCAAGCGCCTCTCTCTCTCAAGCAGTTTTCCTAGCTGGCAGTCCGGCGTGAGGGATCTCCTGGGTGCCGCTGTAAACCTAAACTTTCTTTTAACTTTCCTAACTTTGTTTGGATCACAAACCAGGTTTCGACTTAAATTCTTCTTTTGCACGGACCCTCACATCCTGGTCTTACTACGGGTTCTGGGCACCTTCGGGACGGTTTTTCACCTCACCACTCGTGGGAGACAGCGTGTAGCTGGAAAAAGAGTCAGGCTGAACTCCTGCAAAATACCACGCATTCGGTTGGCCCTCGGAACCGACTCATGAGAAGACATGTAATGTATTGCCACGGCCATGTCATTTCACATCTGCTTTTTAGTCTGTTCTTACTGGAATGCGGGACTCTAGCTCTGTCTTTCTATGCCTGCCTTCGCAGGAACATGTAAGTCCCCTCAATCCCAGATCGCTGGGAGAGGGCTGGGAGAGGGCAGGACGGGAGAGGTCCCATAAGCATAGTTTGTGTCTCTGTGGTCTGTTTTGTGTTCTGACCGACCGGATGGCTGGAGATAGCCGCTTGAACCCTTTTGGTTCATGCAGAACTCTGGTTCGGGCTGCTGGACCCCTACTGACTTCCTGCCAGGCCGCAAGATGGGGCTGCCTTTTCCCCAACTGTGTGGCTCTCTGTTCCCTCTCAAGATGGCGCCCATCACTGGAGGGGCAGTGCTTAACTAGCTGATTGCCGGGGGACTGGAAGTCAGCCCAGTCCTGGGGCCCACTGTTTCCCCTCTTCTTCTGGATTTCTTTTAGTTTTCTCCTGATGATTTTTTTTTCTCAAATAGCTGTTCTAGCGTTCTACCAGCATGGGTTATTCTTTGATTACCAGCAGGGTTTCCATTGCCCAGGCCTATGCCAGAGACATTCAGAAGCTTAGCCCAAGTGACTATTAACTTCTACCTTTCGGCGATGCTGCATCCAACACTTTTGGGAACAGTTCTTGGTACTTGTTATGATGTTCCAGCCAGAAATGCCACTTTCTCTAAAGTTTCCCTGAGGTGCCCGACAGATGTTCCTCCCTCCAGAGATTTGAGAGTCTGCTCCTGCCAACAGGCGTCTTTCAAAGGCCATAGGTCTACACCAAGCCATGACCTTGTTAGCTTGCAATCTAGAAAATAGATGAACCTAATGTCAGCTGCAGTGACTGGTTTCCAACTCCTCCCTTAGACAGGGGCACCTGCCTGAAGCCTCAGATTCACTGGACCCCAAAGGTGCATGCTGAAGCTGTGGTTATTTGACCTTGAGGCATCAAGCTCTGTGGCAGTCATGTACTTGTGTGATTGGGAATCTAGGGGTGATGTCTGGCCTGTCAATCTGAAGATAGCAAATGAGGCCTCTATGTGGGATGGCTTTCTCCTGAGAATTCTGGGAAGTCTTGCGGTATTTCCCAATTGGAGAAGAGCAACTTGACCCAGTCTCTTGGAGTCGGTCTACCAACAAAGCCAGATGGTAACATGCTAATAGATCCTGAGTCCTGGAACCTGGAGGAGCTGGAGAAGAATTCACATGGGCTTGGCCTGATAGAACCAGACCTCTGGGTCTGGAGAATCCAAAGAGAAACCCCTTCCAGCGCTTAGATGCTTCCACCACCAATGGACACTGCTGATGGACCCTGAACCTTGGAAATAAGGAGCCATGGGGAGACCCCTGCCAACACCAGGATGCTTCTACTGTTGCTGTATACACAAGACTCTGCACCCACTGGTCTGTGAATGTTCTAGTGTCATTACACATGCTTCATGCTTTGGAAGGAGACTTTATAGACTAGGCTAATAATGGACTTATGACCTTTGACTGGACTGGGTTGGGATACTTTCTCAATGTTTCATTCCTCTTGTATATAAACCTTTCCCTTATATCCATATGCATGTTTATGAATTTGTTTCTCTAGTCTACCTGGACTAACACAATGACCTCTGTTCTCAACAAACAAGCTGATTTTGTTTTGCAACTCTATTTGGCCCCAACATATCTTAGAAAAAAGATAAACATGGCTGGTAAATGGTACACTTTCTCTCCCAAGCATGATGCAGCTTGAATATTTCTGTAGGAAGATGGGGGAAGGGGCAGAAGCATATGTTAGAGCATTTTTCCTTTTGAGGAGCAGTAGAGATCTTTGTTCCCAGTGCACCCAGAACCCATTTAGGGATGTTGGATTTAGGGGCAGCTATTCCCCCAATCTCGATCAAACCCTGACCATTCTACCTATAATAGAAGCAGCTGGGGAGTTCGGTTTCTAGCTGGTTTACAAGCCTTTCACCCTAATTGAGCTGAAGCACATTAAAAATGTCTTGGGCAGGTATTCTAACAAACCCAAACAGTATATAAAGCACTTTCAGCATTCACCCTAGCCTATGACTTACCCTGGAAGAATGTGATGGTGATACTGGACCAGTCTATGACAGACTTTGAGAAAGAACGAGTGCTCAAAGGTCCTAGGAAGTTTGCAGAGGAGTTGCATGTGATGAATGAAAAATATCCCGTAGGGGAAGCAGCTGTGCCCTCAACTGACCTTGCTTGGAATCACAATGATTCTCAGGAGAAGTGGGCATGGAAGCATTTCCTCGTGTGCATCATAATTGGCTAAAGGCTGGTAGGAAAAAGGCCATACATTATGCCAAAGTGACAGCAGTCCATCAGGAACCCACAGAGTCTCCTATAGACTTTTTAGAGTGGTTAAGGGATGCCTTAAAGAATCATATTGCTGTAGATGTAGATTGCTATGAGGGGCAAGTCTTAATCAGGGACAAGTTTCGCAGGCTACTCCAGGCATTCGCAAAAAGCTCCAAAAGCTAGAGCAAAAATCTGAAGGAACAACCCTACAGGAGATGGTTGCTTGTGCTAATACAACCTTTTATAATAGGGAGTAGGAAGGGGAAGTTAGAATTCATGAGGAAAGAAAGAGAGACATCAGGCATGCCCAGGTATTGGCTACACTTTATGACCGATGCCCGTCGAATGCCTCTTAGGTTTCTCAGACCTTTGAAGCAGGTACCAGATGCTACATGTACCGAAGACCACGCCACTGGGCAAAGAACTGCCCTTGTTAAAGTAGGCCCACCTTAGGGTCATGGCACCCTGGCAATCAAGCTGGCCACCAAGGTGTCCCTTGTCTTATAGCAAAAAGCCAAGAGGGAGGGCCTCTGCAGGCCAGGTGAGCTTCTGCTCATTAAAAATTGGCCCTGTCCAGCAAGCAAAGCAACAGGAGAGCTGTAAAAAGTCTGGAACTTCGGGTAGTCAATGTGCCAGCAAGGTCAGTGGATGTCTTCCTACATACTGGGCTTCCTATCCTGTCAATACCTTTTCTAAACCCTAAAAACCATCACCATCAGACCCCCTCCAAGGTGGAAACCACAGATGAGTACTCCTGTAAGCCATTAGATGATTTTGGGATGGTGTTTTCTCTGCCACCCCAAAATAAATAACTACCTAAACCCCTCACAGCCTTTGAGTCCGTGAAGGCTGTTCATCCTGTTCTTGTGTTTACAATGAGTGACACTCATGCCTGTTAGTCTTAAGATTTTTATTCCTTTCCTGTGACACTAACCTACTTCAGGGGCACTGCCACTTTTCAGCCTTACCCTTGTCTCACTTAAAATGTTCACCTGTTTGTTTTCCAGATGTTCCCAGTTTGCAAAGGCTTCTGAACCAATGTGCCATCTCCTGGATCACCCTCCTGAGCCCTAAATGGATAGCCACTTCCAAGAGTAGGAAGAGTGTGGACCCAAAGCCCCACATTTCCCCTTGTATCAGCAAGGAAGTAGCTAGGGATGTCATCGCTCATTATCCCAAAGATTTGGGTCCATATCTATTCAGGGGGGAATGATAGATAGCTAGTGTAGGGAAAAGAGGGTCCATTATGTATTGCTTAAGATAAAGCTATTGCTCAGCAAAGAAATGGCACACTGCGCATGATCAAAGATCCAGGTTTCCAGACAGCAATGCTATAGATGGATTGGCTCACCTAAGCCAGGTAAATTAAATTCAGCCAATGGGGTCGACCAGGGTCATAAATCACATCTCCCCATGGGAGAAATGAAAATGCCAAGTTTGTGGCTCTGGCAACCTCTTACCGAGTGGCTGCCTTACAACGTAGAACACCAGACTGCAACCTGGAGTCATCCACCTCTCTCTCTCAAGCAGTTTTCCTAGCTGACAGACAGGGGTGAGGGATCTCCTGGGTGCTGATGTAAACCTAAAATTTCTTTTAACGTCCAAAAAACTTATTTGGATCACAAAAAGCACCCAACAAAATTCATTTAAATATTTTTGATTTGCTTTGATTTGTATTATTATTTTTTATTGAATAATCATTTTATTGAGAGCTCTGACAGATGTTATATTAATTCCTTTAGTTTTTCCTTGTCTGCAAATGTTTTCTATTTCTCCCTCATATTTGATGGATAGTTTCACTAGGTATAAGATTCTTGGTTGATAATTGCTTTGCTTTCAGAATTTTGAACATATTATTCCATTGCTGTTTTGCCTGAATGGTTTCAGTGGAGAAGCTCAACTTATCCCAAACACTTGGCCTTTGAAATTGTCCTTTTTTCCATACATCTTTCTGCATTGATTCCTTACCATTGCATTTGGGAAGTTTGGTTATTTTTCCATGTCAAGGTGATTTCTTTATGGGGCCAGTTCTATTTGGCATCCTATGGACTACTTTTGCAGTTATTTTCGCTTCTTCCACAATTAGGCAAATTCTTCCTTAATATTTCATTGACCAGATTCTCAGTATTTATTTCTTCTCTCTGTTCTAGGACATTTATGTTATTCTTTTTGATGGCGTAAGTAAAAGTTATCTTCCGTTCTTTGGGTTGTTTTTATAACTTGGTCTTCACATATTTTGTGCTGGAGAGATCCTCTTCAAGCTCACTAATTCTAGATCCCAGCATGTGTATCTTAGTGATTTGTTCTTTTGCGATGTTGTCAAGCTCTAATTTTTTTTTTACACACGACACATTGCGCGCACACGTGAGAAACCCACACAGCCACGGCGGCAGCCACCAGGTTCCCATTCCCGGCGAGCCTAAGTTTTAATATTTTGGAGTTTGTCCTTTGTATTTTTGTTTGGAGTGGTATTGTTTTGAAATTTTCCTTTATTTTGTTGTCATGGTCATACATTATGACACATGTCCCTTCTTCAAACACCGTTTTCCTCCAGTCACTTAAAGTAACCGGAGACCAAGAGTCCCATGCTGAGCTGGTGCCTGGGCCCTTTGCCCACACTCACATCTGCATGTCGTGTCGTGATGTACTCCGTTGTTTTCTCCTGCTCCCGCCGTGTGCTGAGATTGCCGGCTGTCTCTGAGACGTGGTCCTGTTTATTTGAACTGGAGGCAGAGTTATCGCCACACACCTGCTGCAGAAGGTAGGGAGTGGAGGCAATTCCCTACCAGCCTAGCCTCAACGAAATATGGGTTCTGTCATGAGGCTGGTTCCTAAGTTAACAGGGGATAACTGGCAATTGTTGATCAGACACATTTACCGCATCTCATAATCACAAGTGTTAAAACACTGAGACCCATGACCCATGACCAAGAGGACATATGTTTAGGGCATATAAGTCAAGCCGTGACACCGGCTTAATCATTTTGATTGCTGTATACATTTTTGTAGGCCTTTTAAATGTTATATGAAATGACGGTCTCAATGCTTGTAAAGTACTGTGGTCTCTCTTTTCATGTTATCGATTATATATGGTAAAAGAAGTAAGTTCTTAAAGGAGACTGAACTCACATCTTGGGTTAAGCTTTTAAATTCTTGCTATTAATGAGAGCATACTGAATGTGTTTCAATAAAATGTACCATTATAGGAAGGTCTATAGCATTTAGTATATGCGTCTTTGAAACACAACTTTGAATGCTTCTTTTGGCATTTCTCATTTGGTATTTAAAAAATTTTTAATAAGAAACCTCTTTTATTTTATAAAAACATTTAAATTCAATTTTAATACGCCTAATATCTCTGTTATATGATTATAATATATTATGTGTAAAAAGTAAAACATGAACTTTTTCTGCTTTTGTCTTGAAGAGGCAAGGCAAAAAATATTCTAAAGGATTACTTCCAAAAAATTTGTCGCATGAGCAGAAAATCTTTCCCGAGAAAAGTTTTCTGTAATCATTAAAAAGTGAATGTATACAATTAGCTCAATATTTATTATTTTCTGTAATGTATGTTTTATAATATATGAGGTTTTGCTTTTATAGATCAAAGCACTCACATTTTATTTATGAGTATGGGGACTGAAAAGCACACCAAAAACAATCTAGAAGAGATTAGAAGAGAGTTCTGTCAGTTTTGAATTGCTTATCTGCAGTTTTTCCTTTTTCTTTCTTTTTGAAAAATTAAGAGTCTGTGATATTTTCATACAGCATTCACCTTTGTTGCAGCATCAAAGCAGATGAACCCAGTGCTGAAGTCGATCGTGAGGCCCATGAGGTGACTTTCCAGCACACATGCGTATGTCTTGCACTGGATAGAAGAGAAAAATTCTGTTATTTTTTGCGTCATTGTCCATTATCAATCGTGATAGCCAATATTTATCAAGGATTGCATGAGACGCTTTTATAGTCAGTAATGTATCTAATGTATAGCTCAATTAAAATTTTTATTTTATTGTACAAGGAATACAAAGTTATTACAGGGTGTTTGATGTTTCCAGCTAGCATATTGAACTTAGTTTCCACCCTGTTCCATCTAAACTCTGCCCTTCATTATGCTAATATTTCCCTCATATTTATAATCAAACCTCTATTAAAAAGATCAAGCATAGATAAGTGAGAAATGTCTGTTAAGCTGTTCTATTCTATAAGGAAGCATCATGTCAGATAGGGATTATTAAAGATTAAGGCCATAGTCAAATTCCTTGTATGTGATCTACATATAACCTCCTCCCTGGGGGATGGAAAATAGAAAAGTGGGTGAAGGGAGACATCGGACAGTGTAAGATATGACAAGATAATAAATAATTTATACATTTTTAAGGGTTCATAGGGGGCAGGAAGGGAGGGGAAAATGAGGAGCTTATACCAGGGGCTTAAGTAGAAATGTTTTGAGAATGATAATGGCAACAAATGTATTAATGTGTTTGACACAGTGGATGCATGTATGGATTGTAATAAGAGTTGCAAGAGCCTCCAATTAAAAACTGTTTAGAAAATGATAATGGCAACATATGTAAAAATACCCTTGATACAATCGATGTATCGAATAAGAACTGAAAGTGCTCCTAATAAAATGATTTTTTAAAGCATACATTTTGTTATCTTTCATTTTATGAATATTATTAAAAGGAAATGATTAAGTCTATAAACACAGAGAAAATGTCTGCAAAGGTTGTCTTGACCTGTACAGTTGACATGTTCTTTTGTTTGAGACAATCTACTTTCCAAAGACATTTGTCATTTTATTCTTTATATGTATAAACCGACTGCTTTTTAAAAAGTCAGCAATGCCTTCTTTTTTTTTTAGCAATGCCTTCTTTATCCAAAATAAGACCAGATTTTAATTGTTCTTATATAAGTACATTGATAATAATGATAAATATAAATACTTTAAAAATTAATAGTAAGTCATAAACCTCATGAACTCATAGTGAGTAGACAATAAGACAGAATAGCACTGACCTTGTAAAACCCTAAGGGTTTAAATTGTCTCTTTATTTTAGCCAAAAGGTTAAGAAGCAATAAGTGTGTAAATCTGCATGGGACTAGAAAACCTCATTTTACTTTAATGGTATAACTAATGTGTTTGTTGAACTTGTTATTAGCAGCCCATAAGGTAACCTAAAACAATAGGGTCCTGGTGTTATGCACACAAAAGCATGATTATCATACATGAAGCATTGTTTTTGCCACAGAACAGTTTTATTTGTATTTAATTAGAAAATAAGAGGGATAGTCAAACAATAAAAATACATAACATAATTATATATTTTTATTATTTGCTAGTGTGCTAGTGTACATGAGAGAACTCACTTTCTCTCATAATAAGATTTTAAATACTAATTATTAAAAGTATATATTTATAATGTTGTATTTGAACATAAACAATTTATATTACATGCTGACTGTAGTCAAAATTCAATAAACTAAATTGCTTTCACCACAAACTATATTTATATATTTGAGGACAATGTACAAAAGAAAAAAATATTATCCTGTATAGGTATGCCAATGGAGTTAAATTTTGAAAAGAAATAGGTAAGGTAACATATTTCATGCTCATTCAAATTCATTTGAGATATGATTTTATTAGTTTAACACATGGACATCTTGTATATTTGCATTCATATATTTCTACTATATTAAAAGTACTCAGAACTTCAAGGAATTCTCAAAGTTATTCATTCCTATGTACTATAAAACTCGTTATTTTCAAATGCACTCCACATAGCTCAAGAAATAGATTAGGAGCTAGCAAAGTTAGTGCTTTATCTCTTTAAATAATATCAGTTTAACAAGCAAGCAAAATTTATTATTTTAGTTAATCCATTAATTTATTTTGTGCCTTTTTAATAAATGCAGATAAATGACTTTTTATTTTATTTTTTACTAACTTTTCTGATAGTGAAGATAAAACATAAAAGAAAAAAACATGAGTATTTTATGCTATAAATTCAGTTCCTGTATTTTAAAAACTAGCACCACTAACATGCCCAGCTATTGATTGCTAAATACAAAACACTTATATAGTAAACATAAATTATAACATCTAAAAAATACAATCAGCAACTAAAAAGGTACTTAATGTCTTGGTATCTTATCAGCATACAATATCTTATATCTTCTTTGTTTATAGATAAATATTGTATTACACAACATTTTCTAAAAATAAGAAGGCTGCATTATGAAAGAACAATATAACTCTTTTCTAATCATCAGGAGGTGTATTAAATGTAATTTTCAATCCTGTAAAAATTATAAAATAGTTTCTAAATTAAGTTGAATAATTAGTAATGCTTGCATATATAAGATATAATAATAAAAGTTGTACTCTCATTTAATTAAATTATAATTTAAAATAGTAAAAATATTCTTAGAAGCTGGAATTTAAAGTGAGATAATTAATATAGTTTCTATCTTTTCACTCAGCATCTATCCTACTACGTAGATATTTTTATATAACTGAAATATTGAAATTATATTTCTCAACTATTTGAGCAGGAAATTAGTATCATAGGTAAACATAGGAAGGTAATGTCTGATATAATAAACTAAGGCAGTTGCACAGATTGCTAACATACATGTCCCCTATGTTTGAGACTTGATTGTCAAGTAATGCCAGTGCAGAACTAGGGAGGTTTCAGTGTCAGAAAAGGAAGATATTAACCACCTTGCAACTCTAGTTAACAAGTTGACAAACACATATACACCAACCTCCTACAATAGGCAAACATTTTGACATAGTCAATGTTATATAATAACAGTTGTGTTCTCAAAATTGAATATCTACTATTTAGTTCTTGGCCCTATTAAATGAATTTGATGAGGCAAAGTAAATCATTTTCATTCAACACGGGTGGAGGTAAAAGGTCAGGTCTTTTATGAAAAGGGGTTGTTTCAAGTCATGCTCCTGAGAATTGTAGAGACTAGAGATGTATGAATTGCAGTCTAGAAATGATTGAGAAATATAATCAATAATACATATTTATTAAATAACTGTTATGTGAAAGATAGTAATTCCCTAGTAGAATAATAAAAAAGAAAACTGAAACAATATATAATTTAGTGTGGGGGAAAATGGTACACCAATGCAAGGAGGCATGTGAGAAGACTTAAGAAAATAAAGAAAGGGAAATAATTCAGGTATTCAAAACTGAACAGAGAAAAGAGTTTGCACAAGGTACTTATGAAAGGATGTGGAGTAAGGAGTGTACAGGATAGACTGAAATTGTTCAAAATTTTGAATATGATCTGACTGGAAAACACCTTCAAATATTATGTGTGCTTTTGAAGGGTTGTCTTGAAGGTTCTAAAAAAGAAAAACCAGAGTAAGAGAAGAGAGGCATTGTTGTAAGACTCAAAGCATCACTTTAAGTGAACATGATATAGTCTTATAAACAATGTGCTTAAAATAATAATAAGAAAATAAACCAAGACCTCAAATAGAGTATTTCCTATGTTAGATTGATATGTAAGCATTTCATAATTAAAATCATAAGTACATATTTGGTGAATGGTAGAAAATAATAAGTTTTGAAGACATTAATTTTAATCACCATTAATATAATGGCACATCAGAAAGAAACCCTGGTGGCATTGTGGTTACATGTTGAGCTGCTAAGTACAAGGTTGACAGTTCAAAGCCACAGCTACTCCATGGGAGAGCGATGAGGTTTCACCTCCTGTCAGGGAGATTCATACTCTCACAAGGACGGTTCTACATTGTCCTTCGGGTTTGCAATGAATCGGCATCAACCTGATGTCACTTAAACTGAAGTAAGAAAGTATTGCAACTAAATCATAGAATCTTCACAGAACACAAAAATATAAAAATGTGAAGCTATTGCATAACTTCCAAAAGCAATCGCTCTGTACATATTGGGAGGTGTTATTTTTTTAATCTCTAACCCTTCCCATAAATAATACAGTGCTCTTCCTTTTATACTTCCTCAAAATAGCAATTGTGGCATCCTTAAAGTGCATCAATAGTGTTACCTTGAACTATGCTTTCAGTTCAGTGGGGGAAAAAAGTCCCCAAACCAAAGGAACAATTTCAGAATTGTAAGCATTTAGTTATGAAATTCTTACAGGACAGCATTTTATATCCTTGAAAGGTATGAACAAGCTTATGGTGGTGATGAAGGGAATACACACACACACACACACACTTCTAAGGGCTCTTCCTCACCAAGGCAATTTTACATTTTCCTAAAATATGTTTTTAGTAAGCCCTTGAGGCCACGCTGTGCCATCATGGAAATCTATCAAGCAGGTAGCAACTCCAACAGGAATTGTATGAACAGACGCCTCTGCATTGAATTTAATTGCCCTATCACATCCCCTCACAAGTCCATGTCTTCCTAGGACACAATTCTTAAGCTACTCTAATGAGACCAAAAAAAAATAGTATTAGAAAATTTGTCTGCCACCTTCTGCTGAACGCAAAGATCTTCTTAAAAAACATGTTTTCATTTTGTTTTGTTTTGTAATGAACCCGTGCAGGAGATTAAGTTGGACTCTAGTAACAATGCAATTGGTCTAACCCAAGTACTAATTTTTTAATGTATCTGAGGAAGTCAAGATTAAAATAATGTCTTACATTAATTTGATATTATATTGAAACCTTCTGGTTATGGTTATTAACCTCCGGGGGGCACAGTTCCTAATACTGCAATTACCCTCACCTGTATCCGCTCCACTTCTAGGAAAGTTGCCGTCTGGAAGGCTCGCTCCCACTGGGTGAGGTCACAGTCAAGTTCCACCGAGAAGTAGAGGTCCTCCCCCGTCTCAGACTGCACGGTAAAGCAGCATGTCCGCTGGTCCAGCAGGTCACTGTCCTGAGGAAAGCCTGGAGTTACACAGTCTCGCAGACTCATACTGATAGTTCACGCGGTCAATCCATATGGGTGGGTTCAAGACAGATATGCGGCCTTCTCAAAGGGAAGACTTTTATGCCATCACTAGGGTTTGCTGCGAATGACTAAGGTAACAAAAAACCCAAGCCTCCAAGTCCACTGTGGACACATCCTCCCCTTTTATGCAGATGAAAACAGATGAGTGAAGCTAAAATATCGAGCTCTAATTCTTAGTCACAATATTAATCTCAAATCATTTAACATAGGAGAAAAATTATTTTTAATCTATATTATAGGATAACAGAAAATATCCTCTTCTCATTATTTAGTCATCATGATGACAAAAAATTAACACATGCGTATGACTGTGCTTGTAAAATTTAAAGACCATGATTTTTAAAAAATCAACTGTTTTTGCAAACATTGAAAAGATCACCAAATATTCTTTAGCAGAGACATATTCGAAAGCCTATTATTTGTACATAGTATATTTATTTGTTTTTAAAATATACACCACAGATCCCAAACTTTAGTTTGAGTCATAAAAACTTTGCTTGGTCATTTATTGGCCTTCTCAGAAACTTGTAACTAAAGTGCTTACATATCTACATGTGCATGAATTTCAGAAAGGTTAAGACATTGAAAAACTCTGCCAATATTTGATTAAGTAGAGTAGTCTCATGCAACACATCAGATGCAGGTTTTGATATATGCCTTCATTGTAATGAAAATTGTCAAAAAGTTGATCACTGGTGTCGTCAATCATTTCTTATAAAACAGTATATAAGTGTATTCTCATTAGACTCTGGTGCTTTAGAATTTGAGGTACTTTGGAGGTTACAGTGACTTAAATATAACCATTTTTCCTTCTTGCCTACTTGATTGCTTTAAAACAGGTATTCCCAGTGTTCTGGAATATAATTATTTGGCTCACTGTGAGAAGATGCTCAGAAAGTCACAAGGAAGGCTCACTCTCCTTGTCGTCATTGGTGTGTTCATTCTCTTTAGAGGGGATAAAAATATATATAGCATTTATGTGAATCCAGACCACTGAGCTTAGAACATGTAACGTCTAGGCATCTTTAATAAATGATCATATAGGTAACTATGTTACTATAATTTATTTTGTTGTGTTGCTAGGTGCTTTCCAATTGGATCCAATATATAGGAACCTTAAGCAGAACAGAATGAAATACTGCCCAGTCCTGCACCATCTGCGTAATTGTTCCTATGTTTGAGGCTACTGTGTCAAGCCATCTCCTGAGGGCCTTTGCCTTTCCCCCAACCCTTCTACTTTATCACTGTCCTTCTCCAGGGATTGGTCTCTCCAGATGACATGTCAAATTTATGTAAGATGACGTTTCACCATTTTTGCCTCTATGGGGCACTGTACCATACTTCTTTTAAGACAGACTGCTCTGTCCTTTCAGCAGCCCATATGCTACTTTCTGCATTCTTCCCCAGCACCACAATTCAAATTCTTCTGTGGTCCTCCTTATTCAGTTTCCAGATTTCATATGCATATGAGGCAATGGACAATACCATGATTTGGGTCAGTCACAACTTATCCCTCTAGGTAATATCTTTGCATTTCAATATTCTCAAGAGGCCTTATTGCAGCAGATTTACCCAATCCAATGTATCTTTTGATTTCTTGATGGCTGCTTCTATGAACTCTGATTGTGGATCCAAGTAAGACAAAATCCTTGACAACTTAAACCATTTCTCCACGTATCATTGTTCTATAAGCTGAACAACCTGTTGGGCTACCTTTCTTTGGAATGCAAACATATATATGGATATCCTCCAGTCATTTGTCTGAGTACCATATTTGTCAGAACATAAGATGTACTTCCTTCCCACCCAAAACGTGGTGGGAAAATGAGGGTGTGTCTGAACGTGTGGTAACCTAGGACATTTGCTTATGATGCCATGTGCCTGTTTACTGTCCGCTGCTGTTTGCATGCTCTCGATTGCTGGGTGTTCAGGGGAAGTCCTGCCTCCTGAAGTCTCAATGCCAGTCAAGTCACATGATTGGCACAGCACATGCTTCTAAGTTTTTTCTCATTTGTTAATGAAAGTGATGATGGTCCTTGATACCACTGTTGAATTTATAGTATTAAATATTACCATATTTTGCTTTATTTTAATAAATATTTTCATACATTGGTACTATTTGGTTCAGAATATATAGGGCAGTGATATATTGGGCATCACTGCCCTCTGGTGGTCGTGGGAGTTACCCAGCCTTGCTGCTGCTGGATTTGAACTGCCAAGTGCGTGGGCTGTAGTCTCGCATTCAACCACTTATGCCACCGGGGCTCAGCCAGAATATTTTTTTCTTGTTTTCCTACTCTAAAAACTGGGCACGTCTTATGATCTGACAAATACGGTACTTGTCCCAAAACTGGGTGCGTCTTATGGTTCGCAATATACGGTAGCTATCTTCCAAATTTCCTGGCTTAAATATGTGTTTCTGTGCCTTTGTCGGGTGTTTGACACCTGTCAGTTGGTATTCCATCAATTTCTGGAGCCTTGCTTAATTGTCAAATGCTTTCAGTGCCACTTGAATTTCTTTCTTTGGTACCTTGGTTCTTGGTCATATGCTACTTCTTGAAATGGTTTAATATATACTTTTTCTTTTTGGTACAGTGACTCAGTGTATTCGTTTTTTTGTTTTTTTTTGGGGGGGGGGCATCACTGCCCTCTGGTGGTGGGAGTAGGAGGCCCAGCCATTGCTCCTGTGGAGCTGGAATTGAACCTCCATCCCAGTGGGTCGCAGTCCCGTGCACAACCACTACACCACTGGGGCTCAGCCCCAGTGTATTCTTTTCTACTTCTTTTGATACTTCCTTAATCATTCAATATTTTACTCATAGAATCTTTCTTTTTAAATTTTTTTAGAATCTTTCAATATTACAACTTATGGCTTGACTTTTTTCTTTAGTTCTTTCAGCTTAAGAGGTGCTGTGTCCATTCTCCCCTTTGAAGTCCTAATCATAGCTCTTTTCACTTTCATTATATTTGACCTTTTCTCCTTTAGCTGCACTTAGAAATTTTTTATTCAGCACTTTCACTTTATCCTTTCTTCCATATGCTTTAGCTCATCTAAGGTTTAGAGCAGTCTCAGGGTCTTTCATGAAAGCCACTTTCATTTATTCTTTCTCCCTTGTCTTTCAAATCACCTTTTGCTTTCTGCATAAATGATGTTCTTGGTATCCCCCCACAGCTCATCAGCTCTATCTCTGTCATTAGTGCTCATTGTATAAAACCTGTTATGTTCTTTTAAAAAATAAATCATTTTATTGAGGGTCTTACAGCTATTATAGCAATCTGTACACTGATTGAATCACTTATAAATTATTATAATTTTATTATCTTACACAGTCTGCGGTTCCCTGGCTGAGTTGTCCCTTCCTTGTGGCCCCTCTGTGAGAGGATGTCTAATTGTCTGTCTACAGATGGGCTTTGGATCTTCAGATGCCTGATACCTTGTGATCACACAGGCTGATGTTCTTCTTTCATGTGGTCTTTGTTGCTTCCCTGCTACATGGCTGCTTGTTTAACCTAAAGCCTTTAAGACCTCAGATGCTATATCTTTTAATAGCTGGGCACCACCAGCTCGCTTCACCTTATTTGCTTATGCACACATTTTGTCTTTAGCGCTCATGTTAGAAAGGTGAGCATCAGGCTGAGCCCGGTGGCTTAAGTGGTTGAGTGAGGAACTGCAGCCCACAGGCTTGGTGGTTCAAATCCAGCAGCAGCTCTTAGGAGCGGCACTGGGTAGCGCCCATGAACACCAGAGGCAATGATGCCCCAAAACAAAAACAAACAAAAAAAAGAGGTGAGCATCACAAAATTGTAGGTTTTTAGAAAAAAATTGTTTTTGCTTTGAGGAAGGACTTGGGTAGAGGCCAATGTCTGCTACATTAATACTGAATCTATAAATATATGTACATAGACCTATATCTCTATCATTATATATTAATATATTTACATAGATAGATGCCTATTTTATATCTCTATAAATATCCTTTGCTTCCTAGTTCTTTCCTCCATTTCCTTTTACTGTCCTCCTGTCCCACTAACATGTTTGACCTTCATTCGGCTTCCAGAAATTTCTCTGAGCTACATGGCACTCGATCAAACCCCACCACGCATTCTACGCTCCCTTTGCCACTGGTAGATCACTTGTCCCTTGTTCCTGGGTTTGTTTACTACCCCCACACTTTCCCTCATGACCTCCTCTCCTAGGGTCCTGGAATTGTCAGTGACATTATTTTCTCCACAGGATTATTTATCCATATATATATATATATATATATATATAAAACTATAAATAGTTTCAGACATGTCTGCTTACTCTTGCGAATGCTTTCCCATTGGGTCACATGAGGTGTCAAGCTCATGCTGTTTTCCCACCACCCCAACCCCTGAGTCAGAAGTATATTTTCTGGATTCCTCAGGAACTCCATGGATGTGTACCACTTGCTGTTGTGTTGCACTCTTTGTGTTTTTACCCTATGTAGGGGGAACAGATAGGGCACAATCCCCAAACAGCGTCTCTACTGCTATCTTTCGTAGTGCTATGGGTCAGTGAGGGGACTTTGGGTCTCTTGGGCCAACCCTACGGTCCTTCTGCGCATTGGCTGCTCTAAGCAGGAATTTCATCATCAAGGCTTCATGAGCCAAGATACGATCCTTATATATCTCTTTCTCTCTCCCTCTCTCTTTCTTTCCTTCTTAGTTTCTCCTGTGTGGTCTGGGCAGACCTGTTATTTTTCCCTGGGCTATCTCTTCAGTATTGTCCTCTGTATTGCATTCTTCTGGAGATGGGGGTTCAATATAGCTGGAATTGGGGCTGGCTCCACAGTCCTCTCTATTATTGAACTTAGATGCAGGTATGTTCCTTCCAAAGTTTGACACACTGGGATGAGGTCTTCCTCTCATCCTTTCCTGTGGAAACATAAACAATACCCTCCCTGTGGGTGCTTAGTGCCCTGTTTCCCCACTACCCTTGTCTTACTCACCTCCCCACCCCCCTTTTTTTTTAGTTGGCTGCCATATGATTCCCTGAGTTGGGTCTGATCCTTGCCAAAGGGCCTGGACCTTTTTCCAGGGATTTATGTCTTTAGTAACTTTTACCCTTATTCCCAATGCATTTTTTAAGCTTAACTCAGTGGACTCAAGTTGTACTTGTCCTTTGTGCTTGACTTACTTCATTAGCATAGGGTTCTTTGATTCTTTCCATGAAATGATGTGTTTCATGAGTTCATCACTGGTTTTAGGGATGTGTAGTGCCCCCATTGTATGTATGTACCAAGGTTTTTTAATCCATTAATCTGTTCATGGAAATTTAGGTTGTTTCTAACTCTTTGGGATAATGAACTGCACTATGATGAACACTGGAGCATAGATGTCTGGTCATGGTCTATTTCTTACTACTTCTGGGTATATGCCCAAGAGAGAGATGCTGGATATATGGTAGCTTGATTTCCATTTTTTTTAGGTATCGCCAAATGATTTCATAATGGCTATGTATTCCTATCTTACCATAACCCTACCAACACTTATCGCTTTCTGAATTTTTGAATTGGGCTATCTTTGAGGGTTTTAAGTGGTATCTCATAGTTTTTTCAATTTGCATTTCCCTTATGGCTAATGACTAGGAACATTTTCTCATATGATTATTGGCCATTTGGACATTTGCCCTTATGAAACTTCTGTTCAGGTCTTTTGCCCTTCTCTTCAATGGGCTGTTTGTTTGTTTTTTTTATTGTAGGACAGCAGAATATTGTAGATCTCAGTAGGCCTTTGTCTGATGTGTCATTGCTAAAGATGCTTTCCCACTCTGTGGGTTCTCTTATTACTCTCTTAGCAAAGTCTTGGGTGTTTTATCTTCACTATATCTCACTTCTTTTGTCTTCAATATATCTTCAATATATATCACTTGTCAATTTGTGCTTCCTCTGTGTTTGTGTCCTTCCCTATTTCTGGCAGCCTATGTATTCCCTGCACCAAAGTAATTAGGTTTGACTTAATTCCCTTATTAATGGCCCTAGTAGATTGGGGTTTTACCTTGAGGTCTGTGACATACCTTAAATTTATTCTTGTGCATGCCGTGAGGTAGGGTCTTGGTTTGTTTTTCTGCAGGTAGATATCCATTTTTTCTCCAGCACCACTTGTTACAGAGTGTATTTGATATTTTGGCAGCCCTTATGGAAGATCAGCTGTCTGCCTGCTGATGATTTCATTTCTGGGTTTTCAGGTTTTTTTCCCCATTTGTCTGAATAACTGTCATTATACTAGTACCATGCTGTTTTGAGCACTGTGGCTATATAGTAGGTGCTAAAATCAGGCAAAGCAAGCCCTCCCACAGTGTCCTTCTTCAGGAGTTCTTTGCTAAATCAGGACTTTTTATCTCTCTATATAAAGTTGGTAGTCAGTTTTTCCAATTCATTGAAGAAAGATGCTGGTATATGTAGTGGGATAACATTAGACATATAGTGCCTTGGGAAAGACTGACATCATTACTATATCAAATCTTACTTGTGGAGGTCACTTTTGGTTTCTTGCACTATTGTTCTGTACTTTTCCTCATGCAAATCTCTTGGTCTTTTTGGTTAGGTATGTCCCTAAATATTTCAATCTGTGTTTGGCTCTTGTGAAGGGTACTACCATTTTGATCTCCTCTTCTGTGGTCTTGATATGTGTATCTCTCTCTCTCTCTCCATCTATCTATCTATCATATATATATTATATATATATATAAATTCCATAGACCTCTGTTTGTTGATCTTATATCCTGCCACAATGGCATATTCCTCTATCACTTCCAGTTATCCTCTTTTGGAGCTTTTGGGGTTTCCCATATATAAAAGCATATCATCTACCAATAAGTGTAGTTTCACCTCTTTTCCCCCCAGATGAATACCTTTAATGTCTTTCCTTTGCCTTGTCCTATTAGCCAGGACCTCCAGTATACAAATCTGTTCTTGAGATGCATTCAAAATTCAGTGTGATAGACTGTGATAGGGAGGGTTATTGTGGCAACCTGGAGAATAAGAACACGTGGATTTATTAGGGTCATAGTTTGATTGGAGAGCAAAGAGACAAAAGATTTGGCAAGCCCCGCCTCTCTCTTTCTCTTGCTCTCTGGTGATCAGATGAGTGTGCAGCTGCCAGTTCTCTGCCTCAGCTCTTGAGCTACACTACCCGTGGGACTACCAACCTGTGGATCATATCACTAAAGCTTGAGGTTCATTTGAGACCTGCCATACTGCTGGGTATACATCACTTGAGCTTGGGACTATTGGATCTTGTCAACTTGTTGACAGTTGTTGGTGACCTACCCTGCTGTTAGCTGCCCTATAGGTGGATTGACTGCATTGATCTCAGCTATGTGCTTCCTTGACATTGGACCTAGTGGCCCTTGTGAGTTGAAGGATATCCAGTATATTAACTATTCCATCAAAGTGAGCTGAACTGATCCCTCTAGACTTCTGTGTGGACTCAGTTGTTATATTCCTTTGTGCTGTGTGTATCTATTTCTGTCTCTTTGTTTCTATTGTCTATGTCTTTTCCTATAAAATCATAAGTGTTCTGGTTTTGTTTCTCTAGAGAACACAGACTAACACATAGATTCAAGGTTATATTTTGACATTCATGTATTATCTATCTTCAGCCTTATCCTCAATTTGCATTAAACCAAATTCTGCCTGTTCCACCATTCACCTGTAGTCTTGCTTTATCTTCTGATATTGAGCTTATCAACAGTCTTTCTCCACAGATGTAGTTAATTTTATTTCTGCGTGTTCTATCTGGGGAAGTTCATATGAATAGTTCCCTTTTGTTTTTGAAAAGTGTATTTGTTATGAACAAGTTGTTGGCCTTGCAAAATTCTACCATGGAATCTTTGGTCCAATTTCTGTCACCAAGATCATATTTTCAATTACTTTACTTTCTCTTTGTTTCCAACTTTTCACATTTGAATCATCAACACTTAGCAACACAGCTTGATTGCATGTTTGATGAATTGCCAGCTGAGTATATTGGTAGAATTCTTATATTCATCAGCTTGTCTGGTTTGTGCATAGATTTAAAATATAGTTATATTTATTGGAGTTTCTTGAAGGTGGATAGATATAATTCTATCACAGGTAACATGATGGAATTTAAAATATTTTTTAAACAATGAATGCAATGCCATTTATCCTGATAATGTCATTCCCAGCATAGTAAAACATTATTTTCCAATTCAAAACCTCCATTACCAGATCATTTCTGCTTACTAATCCCTACGATGTCAATCTTTGTGTGTTCCATTTCATTTTTGAAAACTTCCAATTCTGTTAGATTCATACTTTACACATACCAAGTTCTGATGACTAGCAGATTTTTGAATCTGTTTTTGCTTGTCAGGATCATGCCCCATCAGCAAATGACGTTTTTGAAGACTTCACTCTCACAGGCTTTACTCCACTGATATCACCATGGTGGACTCCCCTATGAGAATGCAGCTCCTCTTCAGTGGCGTTTAAAGTGCCATCCAAGCAAAGGACTCATTCTCTAATACTCTCTTTGGCAGTATCTGCTTCCATTCATTGAACTTTCAGTGTCTCACAATGTTTTTAAGTTATGAATTGGGTTTTCTGCAGTTACTTCCTCTGAAGAAGGCACCCATTCCTTCTTTGTTGTCTTTCCTCATTCTGAAAGCTCTGCTGAACCTTTTCACTTTGGGTGTCCCTGTTGACATTTGAAAAACCAGCAGCATTGCTTTCAGTATGACAGTGACTCAGTCACCAGAGTAGGACAAATTGAGAAGTTGTGAATAATAACTTAATGTGTTATTAACTAGAGTAAGTGCATTACTCTATCAAAAAAGATCGATAATCCATTTAAATATCTCTTTAGAAAATGCATTTCAAGCAGTTGGCAGAAAGATTCACAGAACATGAAGGGTACTAGTGGAGAAAGAGTGCTTCTTTTAGAGAAAGACTTGCAGCAAGAATATGAGTTATGTGTACTCAGAAGCCTCAAGAAAGGACAGAGAAGCATTATAAGAAGAGAGGGTTACTGGTCAGGACAACGTTCTAAATTTTACATAAGTGTAAAAAAGAAACTACTTATTAAGTATCTTAAAAAGTGTTTTCTTTAGTACCAAAGACACTTTAACTCTTATCTTATACTTCCAAATTGATAACATTGAAACACAACATAAAACTACACATTGAGGACTTTCCAGAAACCTCACAGCTTTTTGTGTTTCTTATATTGGCTTTGCCTGTTCTGTTACAATAAAATGGTAGTGTCATTACTGCTCATACAATTTTAGCAATTTTCTCCTCATGAATGATATATTAAAATAGAAGCTTAAAATTAGCTTGATTTGGTCGTTTCTGTTCTCTACTGTTGTTTTACTCCACTGCTCTTTTTAAATGCTCTACCTCTTGTTATGTTACCGAAAGAGGCTTCTTGTCGCTATGGGTTAGGCAATTCTTACTCCAAGGTCAGCAGTTTAAGCATACCAGCCACTTGGTGGGAGAAACAGGAACTGTGCACTCTCATAAATATGTAAAATCTTGGAAATCCTATACAGTTTCTCTATGAAGATGAATCAATGCATTTGAATTATGGTGCTGGTGAAGAAAATTCAAAATTCTATGGATTTCCAGAAAAGCAAACAAATCTGCCTGGCAAGAAGTACAGCCCAAAAGCTCGTTAGAAGGGAGAAGGGTGGGACTGCCTTACCCACTTGGGATATGTGTTACCAGGAGAAACCTGCCCCTGGAAAAGGACATCATGTTTGGTAAAGTGTAGAAGGTTAAAGAAAAACCCACAACAGAATGTTTCTACACAATAGCTGCAACAATGGGCTCACACATAACCATTTTGGTGGTGGAGCAGGCCCAGGAAGTGTTTCCTTCTGTTGTCCATGGGGTCACTATGAATACGGATCGACTCGACTACATTTAACAACAACAGCATGAGACCATGTAGACGCAGTATCACTTTTAAAAAAATAATTTCAATTTTTTATTACCATGTTATTCAACTTTGAAGATGATTCTATAAGCAATGCTACAAATGGAAGCTCAAAACCTGTGGACACTTGTAGTCACGCATGTTCTTCTGATGGCATTTTTCAGAGGGCCCTGTCACACACAACACATCGCTATGGTCACCTGTGTCAGAGGACCTCATAGCTCAGTAAGGGAAACAAGTAAAATTACTAAATGTCACTATATCAAACCTCTCAAGTGCGTGCAAAGCGTAACGACACAGCTGCCCTCTCCCAAGGAAGGGTCTAGGACGATGAAGGACCACAGATGAGATTCATCAGCCTCAGGGATTTAAAAGATGAACCAGGAATGGTCACTGACTTGAAACTTAGGGGACAAACAAAACAAAGCAAACACTGCCACGGAGTGGGATCCAACTCATAGTTTCCTCTAGAACTGCACTTAAGTGCCGATTTAGGCTGTAAATCTTCACAAGGCCAGAAAGCCACTCTCTCCCACTGCTGGAATAATCAGTGTGGTGGCTTGCAGACCAACAAGTCATCCACTCTGCCACCAGACCTCCTTCCAAGCCTGGCAGAGCTAGATTATCCTGTAAAGAACTCCACGGGACTTTCCTGTACTTGTTAATGTTGTTGTCTTGATTTATTGAAACAAGAAACACAACAAAATGAAAGATCACTTGGTTTCAAGCCACTCTTTAAACCATAGTTTGATGAAGAATATTGAATATATAGACCATGACTGCCAAAAGAACAAAGTAATACAACGGTAATGTTTCTTAGAAGAGAGGAGGGTAAGCCTTTCTGTCTTTTACGTTGGATAGTTTTTAGAAAGTACTGTCCCAGGAAAAAGACATTATACTTAGTGAACTAGAGAGTCAATGGAAAACAGGGAGACATTCAATGAGGTGCATTGACACAGTAACTGAGACAAAGAGATCAAACATAGCAACAATTGTGTGAGTAGCAAAGGACCATGGGGCCTATCAGATTTTCATGAGCTAGAAGTGATTTGATGACACTTAATAGTAACAGAAACAACAAATGGTATTATAGGCATTACTATACAACAATCATTTTGTTAAGGGATATACAGATATCAACTCAATCTGAATAACAGATATTATCACTCTTCTCTTTTAAAAGGTCAATGCTGATGCTGAGAACTGTAATGGGTGGTGTATTTGAAATTCAAAGTTTAGCTGAATGACTACCAAACTAATGTGTTGAATATTGTAATAAACTCTTCCAAAATTTGGAATTGATCGACTTCTCTGAGACCAATTTTCCTTCTCAGAGAACTGGCATTATTGTCCATCTTCATAGATCATTTAAAACTTAGACTGCCTTGAAGAATGTTTTATGGCTAGGGTGGAATTTATTTACATAGAAGAAAATAACGGATCCTTTGAATTGATTTCAAGATTGAGGTTCTTTTTCAAACATTGAGATTTCCTTTATATAAAATAAAAGCAACTGGTATTTTATTTATTGTTAATATGCTTTTTGAATGTGACTAAAATAAGTGGCTATTTTAAAAAATAAAGTAACCTTGTATATTCTTGAGTATCAAGCACTTTTTCAGATTTCTCTTTATAAAGACAAACTAAAGTAGTGTGCCATCCCTTGTAGGTACCATGGTTTAGTTATCTAACTAATAACTCTCTAATTTAACCTGCCCACTTAATATTCTGCATTAGTCAAATGTCTGAGAAGACAAGAAATTCAGACTATCATCTAAAATGGACTCAGGCTAGTAAAAACTATCTAATATGATCCTGCTCATTTTGTGAAATGAAAGGGGAAATTTTAGGTCAACCTATTTAATTAATGCTAACTAGTAACTTCTGTGTAATAGTATGAAGCTGAAAATGCTTTAATAAAGCATTAGGATACCCAAACAGGGAAAGAATCCCACAGGAGTAGAGAACTATAGACCAAAGTCGCTAATGAACATAGATGCAAAAATCTCCAACAAGATATTGGCCAATAGAATACAAAAATATATAAAAAGCATAATCCACCAGGCTCAGGTAGGATTCATCCCAGAGATGCAGGGATGGTTTAACATCCGTAAATCCATCAATATTATACATCATATTTATAAGATGAAGTATAAGAACCATATGATAATATCTATAGATGCAGAGAAAGCATTTGACAATATCCAGCACCCTTTCCTCATCAAGACGCTCAGACAGATAGGAATAGAAGGACAGCTCCTAAAGTTAATACAAGCTGTCTATGAGAAGCCGACAGCTAACATAATAGTCAATGGAGTAAAGACTAAATCAATCCCACTGAACAAGGGGACTAGACAAGGATGCCCCTTATCCCCACTACTATTCAATATAGTACTGGAGGTCTTAGCAAATAACATAAGACAATGAAAAGACATCCAAGGTTATCCAAATGGGAGAGGAGGAGGTCAAATTATCATTATTCGCTTTTTACATGATCCTGTACATCGCAAATTCCAAGAGCACCACATCCAAAGTACTAACAGTGATAGAGGAATATGGAAGAGTGGCAGGATACAAGATCAACAAACAGAAGTTGATTGGTCTGTTCTACACATCTGACAGGAGCACAGAAGAGGAGATTAGGAAAGCTGTGCCATTCACAATAGCCAAGAATAAATTGAAGTACCTTGGGATATATCTAACCAAAAAAACAAAAGATCTATACAAGGAAAACTACAAAACCCTATTACAGGAAACGAAAAGTGACCTCCACTAGTGGAGGAATATCCCATGTTCAGGGATTGGGAGACTCAATACAGTAAAGATGTCTATCCTACCCAGGACACTTTATAAGTTCAACGCTATTCCAATCCACATACAAACAATGTTCTTCAGAGAACTGGAAAAACTGACAAACAACTTCATATGGAGAGGGAAAAAGCCCAGAATTAGCAGGGATCTCCTCAAGGATAAGAACACAGTCAGCAGACTGGCTTTACCTGATTTTCACACTTACTACAAAGTCACAGTGGTCAAAACAGCCTGGTACTGGCATAATGAGAGATACACAGATCAATGGAAAATAATAGAAAACCCAGAAATAAAACCGTTAGCATATAGACAACTGATTTTCGACAAGGGACCCAAAAGCATCAAGTGGGAGGGTGATGCCCCTTTCAACAAATGGTGCTGGAGACAATGGAAATCTACACGTAGAAAAATGAAACAGGATCTCAATCTCACCCTATGCACAAGAACAAACTCGAGGTGGATCACGGACCTGGAAGTAAAACCACAAACCATCAGAACCATTAGCGAGAGAATCGGGGAAAACCTAAGAATCTTGACCAAGGGAATACAAAGGCTAACTGCAATAGGACAGGGTACATATGAAGGGGAACCTGAAATTGACAAATGGGGTTTACTAAGAATAAAACACATGTGTGCATCAAAGGACTTTACCAAGAGGGTAGCCAGGCAACTCACAGACTGGGAGAGGATTTTTAGCAATGATACAACAGACAAAGGGCTTATGGCAGTCATGTGCTTATGTTAATTTTATGCTTGAAATGTAGGGGTGGAGTCTAGCTTGTTACTCTGGAGATAGCCATTGAGTAGCCAATGAGGCCTCTATGTGGGCATGGCTTTCTCCTGAGACTTCTGGGAAATCTCACAATATTCCCCACATGAAGATGAGAAGCTATGTTCCCCAGTTGTAGAGAGTTAATCTTGGAGATGATTAATCACAGACAACACAGGAGGGCGGCATTTAGGAGGCTGGAGTAGCCAGCGGAGAGCACACATGGCTTTGCCTTGTTGGAGCCGGACCTCTGAGGCTGGGGCAGCCACATGGAGACTTCTGCCAGCGATGAGTTGCTTCTGCCACCACGGGATGCTGTTCATGGACCCTGAACCCTGGAAGCGAGGAGCCATGGGGAGACCCCTGTTGCCGAGACTCTGCACCCCCTGACCTGTGACTTCGTGAGTTGGAAGGAGATTTTATGGACTGATTTCAGGCATATGGATTAATATCGGACTTGTGACTTTGACCTGGACTGGGCTAGGATGTTTTCTCAATGTCCTGTTCCTCTTGAATATAAACCCATTACTTATATCCATATGTGTGTCTTTGAAATTTGTTCCTCTAGTCTACCCGGACTAACACAGGGCTTATTATAAAAATCTACAATACCCTTGTTTCCTGCAAGAAGAAGAAAACAGATAACTCTTTGAAGAAATGGGAAAAAGAAATGAAAAGAAGCTTCACTAGGGAGGAGGTCCACAGAGCCAACGGACGTATGAGAAAATGCTCCCGCTCACTAGCCATCAGAGAAATGCAAATCAAAACAACCATGAGATATCATCTAACACCCTTGAGGCTAGCCCAGATCAGAAAATCAGAGTGCAACAAATGTTGGCGGGGATGTGGCAAAATAGGAACACTTGTACATTGTTGGTGGTCGTGTAGATATGTACAACCACTATGGAAAGCAGTCTGGTGAGACTTAATGAAAATGGGAGTTGAACTAACTTATGATCCAGCTATCCCACTATTGGGTATATGTCCAGAAGAGGCAAGAAATAAACCACAGCCAGTGGTATGCATGCCAATGTTTATTGCAGCACAATTCACAATTGCAAAGAGTTGGAAGCAACCTAAATTTCCATCAGTAGATGAATGGATCAACAAACTCTGGCACATACTCATAATGGAGTACCATGCCTCACTCCAAAGCTCAGACGAGCACATGAAACACATCTCTGCATGGGAAGAACTGGAGGAAATTATGCTAAGTGAAGTCAGTCAATCACAAAAGGATAAGTACAACATGTGCCACCTGAGGTAAGTAGAAACAGTATGGTGAGTATAAAAGAGAAGACTCCTATATGCCATATTATCTGGCCCAAGAGATACGGGAAGGGGAGGAGGGAGGACCAAACCCAGGGAGGTACATGTTGGATGCAACAGAGTAATGGGGGAAGGATGAGGGAGTTAAAAGGAAGTTCAAAAGTGATAGGATAACAGAGGGAACAAGGCACTAATCCACCCAGGGAGGGAGTACGGGTCTTGTCTCCACAGAAACCGGAGTGGGTGAGCAGTTCCTACCATGAAACACCCAACCATGAGGACAATGTGGACGCATGGAAAGATGCAAGAAAAGAGAGCTACAGAGCTAGACGCAACAAGAGTCAGATGGACTCCATCCCTAGTAGTGGGTGTGGCAGAGAACAGGGTGGGGGAGGGGCCAGCATCCCACACCCACAGGGGCAAAGAAAAGAAGGGAGGAAGAAGAGAACTGGTCCAAGCTCCATGCCGACACATGATGCTCAGAGGAATACATCCCTCTGGAGACCCATTGCGCCACAGAAAAGACTGGGCAAACGATTCCTGGGGGCACGAGAGAGGAGAGGAGAAGGGGGTGTGGACAAACACACGGATGGGGAGGGGGAGCAATAAGTGGTTAGGAATCAATGGAAAGGAGGGTATGGGAGGTCTGGTCAGGATTAAGCAAGGACAAGGAATCTATGAGAAAACAATGAAATGCCAATGAAGGTGGAACATGATGGTAGGACAGGAGGGAGATGGAAGGAAATAGAGGAAAGAGCTAGAAGGCAAAGGGCACTTATAGAGGTCTAAACATAGGTATGCCCATACAAAATACAGCTATCTATTATAAAATGGGAATAAATTTAAGAACATATCTATAGACCAAATATTAGGGTAGCAAGTGGATCTTGGGCCCTCATCCTGGTGCTCCCTCAATGCAAGAACACTTTGTTCTATGAATCTGGCATTCCTCGAGGCTCAATGGCCTAACATGATCACTGAAGTAAAATGGATGCACAAACAAATGTGGTGAAGAAAGCTGAATGTGCCCAGCCATCAAAGGACATATCAGGTGTCTTGAAGATAAACATTAGACCATTTACCTGAGAAGAGACCACAGCCACACAGAAGAAGCACAACAGCCCACATGGTCAGATGGTGGTGAAAGGTCTAGGCAAGAGACATCAAATGGGGGGGGGGGGAACCAAACATATATCACTGTGTGCACACATCCCCAATGTACCCATTGAGGACATGTAAGAGCATGAGCAAGGGTGGTGAAGAAAAAAGATGAGCCCAGCTATCAAAAGATAGAGCATCCGGGGTCTTAAAGGCTTGAGCATAAACAAGCAGCCATCTAGCTCAGAAGCAACATAACTTACCATAAAGAAGATCACTTGCCTGTGAGATCATGAGGTGCTGAAACAATCAGGTATCACAGAACAAAAATCAAAATCAGTGGATCAATTGACTCCCGATATCGCTGAAGACAAATGGATACAGAGGCAAACAGAGTAGAAAAAACGATGGTACCCAGCTAACAAATGATTGAATGCCTGGAATCTCAAAGACTTGAAGATAATCGAGTCACCATTTAGCACAGAAACAGCAAAGTCCACATGGAGGAAGCACACCAGCATGCGTGATCAAGAGGAGCTGAAAGAAGCAGGTATCAAGCACCAAAGAACAAGAATCACATCATTACATAGGAGGAGGAAAGCGGGGTGGGGACCTAAGGCCCACTGGTGGGTAATTGGTCACCTCTTTACAGGGGAGTCACGGGAAGAAGACAGACCAGTCAAGGGGCAGTCGGGCAGTGATGATGCATACAAGTTTTCTCTAGTTCCTGAAGCCTTCTTCCCCGCCCCCCAGCCATCATGGTCCCAACTCTACCTTGCAAATCCAGATGGACTGGAGAAGTCACGCTAGCATAGAGGGGAGCTGGAGATATGGGGAAACCAGGATGGATGGGCCCCTTCGGACCAATGGTTAGATTGGAGATGCTGAAAGGGTGGAAGGAAGGTGGGGTACGGAGACGGAACCAACAGCAAGGATATACACACAAGCTCCTATTTGAAGGACGGACATCAAAGGAGTGGGTTGGGGGAGAGGTCGGGCAGTGTAAACTATGACAGAACAATAACAATGTATAAAGTATTCAGGGTTGGTGGGAAGGAGAGACCAGGGGAAGAGGGGTAGGGATGGAAAAGCCGATACTAGATGATTGGATGATTGGAGAACAATAATAGAAGTGGACATGTGAGGGTGCTTGACACAGTATGCTGTGCTTTATGAAAAACGATGTATGAGCCCCCAATAAAATGACTTAAAAATTAAAAAAAGGGCATTCAAGTAACATGAACCCATATTCAAAACCCAACTAGTAATAACCCTGAAGATGACAGTGGTTCCATTCTCCAAAGATCGTGGGAATGACACTGGATATGGAAGCAATCAGTTCCAGTGCTCAGGGAACAATCGAAAATTGGGATTAAAGAAGATGCTGCTTCCTGTGTAATCATGAGTTGTCAACCGGAATAGGTAGCAGAAGTTCAAAAACAAGCACTAAAAGAGATTTGAAGGTGCACACACTCAGTGGTGCCCCCAAACTCACCTCTAAGGTCATTGAACAGTCCCTCACAGAAAGGCCACACAAGAGGAATGCAATATAGCAGTGTTGAAACACACAACTATCCTCTAGTTCTTTAATATTTTCTCCCTTACTTTTATGGGCTTAGTTTTACCACATTAATCATGATAGATTCATTTGAATAGCTAAGGTCATTTGATGCATGAAAGTCCAGACAGCTAAATCCTTTAGAAATACCCCGAGGGTATGGGAAGGGGGGAAAGGGGGAACTGATAGCCATGAGGTCTATAAACTCACTGAAAGAGAATTTCATTCTCTTCCTAGAATTTTAGGTGAATGGATACATTGGTCAGTGAAAGATATAGAAAAATAATAAATGTTGTGGGGTGGTAGGGTGGGGAGGGAGGGGTTAAAGGAGAGCTGATATGAAAGAGTTAAAGAAGAAAGAAAATGTTTGATACTTTTGGTGGCAATGATTGTACAATGACGCTTGATCTAACTAAATTATGGATTGTTATAATATCTGTAAGAGCTCACAATAAAATGATTAATACGAAGAAGAAGAAGAAGATGGCACTATTTTCATTAGTGTTCCACTCAATAAAAACTAAATAACTGGGGACCATCAGGTTAATTCTGGCTCAGTGAGCCTCCTGATGAGTGAAGAAGTGCCCCAAGGATTTCTGTGATGCTAGATCTTTGTGGGCATAAAAAGTCTCATCTTCCTCCCCCAGATTACCTGGTGGTTTCAAACTGCTGACCTTGTAGTTACAGCCTCAAACACAACCCATTATACCACCACGGTTTCTCTCCTGTCCATTAGATGTTCTCAATGTTTCAACAATTTTAAAAAACAAATTAAAATCATTTTAATTTGGGAAAGCATTTTGAACTGAGTTCTAGAGCGCATGCATCGACAACTACCTTACAAAATATCTTACCCTTGGCAATTATTTGTAGTTATTTGGTATAAAGACACACACACTGAAATCCCAGGTTTTCTGCCTGTGGATATATCACTGAGAAAAATAGATGATATTCTAACCTCTTGGGGCTTTGTTTTTAATAAGAAAGGGCCCAGAAAACAAATAGGCCTTACATGTCAGGTGTGAAAAGGTCATTTAAAAGAGATTTTGAAGTACCAGCTTTGCCATTTACAGAAAGTTGTCAGGAAACCATTTCTTAAGGACATGGTGTTTCAGAAGAAGCATGAAGTCATGAAACAACAAAGGGAAACTGGGGGAGGATGTAAATAATGTCAAAGAATCTAGACTGGAAGGTGCAGAAACACCAGCATCAAATTGCCATTAGTTGCAGAAGGAGAGAGTAGAATACTAGAAAGGTATGATAGAAGGTTTGAGAAATGAATACCTTGGGTCATATTAAAAGATAATATGAGTCAAGACTTAAGGCTGAAACCCAGGTGAGAGACAGTGATCCTGTCATCCTTAATGCCACTGAGACAGGAGAGCAACCCATGTGGTGGCACTGTACAAGTGAAAGGTGGTAAGGGACATATATTTGGCCAATGTATCTAAGGTTTAAGAAAAAGGACTCAATGGTGAATGCAAGGTTTGGGATTAGAGCAATTTGAAAGCAAATAGCCACAAAGTGAGATGGGTATGTGGTATGAGAAAACATTTTAAGATAAACATTTCTTATACTGGAGCATTCAAAAGCAGTCTATGCTTGGAATGCAGTGAGGGATAACAATAAATGTGTAATCAATACCATACAAGTGCTATTTAAAATTATGAAGTTGACAAATTGATGGGAAATACTTAAGCAGTGAGTTGGAAAAATGGAATGTTAGTGTTACCGGTAATTCTGGGTAACAATTAATCCTTCTTGGTAAAGTCATGATACGAAAAGGTCTGGTTGACAGTCCACCATTCCAGAAGGCACCAAATGAGCAAGAGCCTGAGCAAGAGCCAATGGTGCTGAAGGAAGATGTTCAAATTGCATTGAAGGCATTCAACAAAAACAAGGGAAAGACTACCACGTGATATATTTCGGTAGGCTGATGAAACACTGGAAACACTTACTCATTTGTGCCAGGAAAATTTGGAAAACAGCTAATTAGCAAACCGATCATTTGTTTGGTAATTCTAATAATAATATCACTAGTCTAGCCACTGGTATAGCATTTAAACTACTATTGGGGAAAATAGCATATATGTATAGGAAAGTTTTTACCTAAAATTAAATTAAAATTTAATTAAATTTAAAATAGTGAAGTGCAAGTGTATGAAGATTAAAAACTTAAGTGACTGAAGACAATCTTAAAAGGCAATGACATCGGTCAGAAATTGATCAAGCATGCATTCACTATGCATCGATAATTATTGGTGATTGCAATGCAGAAGTTGGAAACAGAAGAAGGAACAATAGTTGAAAAAATTGTCTTGGTGATAGAAAGGAAGTGGAAGACCTCATGATAGAATGTTGCAAAACTAACAACTTGTTCATAGCAAATACCTTTTTTTTCAGCAGCACAGAAGGCAACTATACCCATGCACTTCCCCAGAGGTAATACACAGAAATCAGACTGACTACATCTGTGATAAGGCACCATGACGAAGCTCAATGTCAGCAGCTTTAAAATCAGCCTACTGTGTAATTGATCATCAATTGCTCATATGTACTTTCCCCCAATGCAGGTATTAAGTTTCCTCACCTGTGAGCTCAGGGACCTTAATGTACAAACCAGCCACCTTCTGACAAATGTAACTACTGAATATGCAAGTCTTATGGCTACCTATAATTGCCCCAACATAGTAAAGTTTCTCTCTCTTCTCCCAGTCCCATGTGGACAAGAGGGACTGGGGTAAGCAGTCTACCATAAACTCTGTCTGACTCCTTTATTGCATCCTCTTTCCTGTCTTTCCTATCCTCTGTGATTTTTCTGTAATCTTTATATTGTTTCTGTACAAGAGTACCTACTGGCCCTTCAGTTGCTAGAGCCTGGTTTCCACTGACATACGGGTCAAACTGGGGGTTTGGAGAAAAAGGAAGACGAGAAGAGGGGTTGAGGCAGAGGATGTTGTCGGAAATGTTCAGAGATCAACCACCTTTAGAATATCTTTGTTTGCAAAACTATGCCTTGACCTGTTTTTTTGTATTCTTCTAGTCGCTTGCCATCCAGTTGACCCTTTAATATGAGTTCATGTAGAATGGGATCCAAACCCAGGTGAGTCAAAAGATTATCATTGGGCTGAGCCCTGGTGGCATAGTGGTTGAGTGCGGGACTGTAGCTCATGGGCTTGGCAGTTCAAATCCAGCAGCAGCTCTCCAGGAGCAAGGCTGGGTAGGTCCCACGACTGCCAGAGGGCAGTGATGCCCAAAAAGCAAAACAAAACAAAGATTATCCTTGGCTGATTTAGGGAACTAGATGACCAGGTCCATCTTTCTGGTCTATTTTAGTCAGGAAACCTCCCTTTGAAACCAGTTATGTATTAATGCAACACCAGAATCTCCACTGGGAGATGGATGGTGGTTCCATACTAGTTGCAATTACCAGGAATGAAATTGTTGTCTCTCATATTGTAGGAGAGAGTTCTACCACTGCTCTTCCTATGCTGCGCAGATGAGTATGCTTTGTTTCATGCAGAAAAGAGAATATGAAAAAATTGTACATGCCACAATAACTCAAAATTCACTGATGATATTTGTTATATTATTATATGAAGTATTATATAAGCAATATAATAATGTTTATATTATCGGTTAGAAAATTATTTTATTTTGCTGCTTTTGTTCTGAGTATGCACACAGCTGAACCTCCAGTAACTTAACAGTTCCTTTGTGTACAATTCAGTTACACTGACTGCAATCTTTGAATTGTGAAAGCTGTCACTCTCCATTTTCAAATGGTTCCTTCACTTAAGATAAATAGCACCATGGTATTGTATCTTTTTAGTGTTGTTGTCCATTGTGGTAGTTACATAATTTCATGTCAACTTGGTAAATAAATACAGGGTAGAGTATAGTCTATCAATCAGGTCACAGTCTGATGATACTGCCTATGGGTATAGCCTTTGCATGAGGATTCTGGGAACTGTCTCTCTTTCTTCCTGAATCTGGGCCACAATCTCTCTCTGAGTCACTGGCCATTGAGAACTCACGCTCAGAGCTGGAGTAGCCACGTGGAGGCCCATAACAGTGCTGAGATGCTTCTCCTGCCACTGGGTCCACAAGGCTTTTCACCCACTGCCCTATAATCTTCCTGTATTTAACATCATTTCATGTACTCTGGGAGTTTGAAAAGGACTTTATAGGCTAGTGTCAGACATATGGGCTAGAGCATATTTATGGACTTGATGTGGACTGGGATGAGACGTTTTCCCTGTATAAATCTCTCTCTTACACACGTTTGAGTGTCTCTGGATTTGTTTCTCTAGTCATCCCAGTTTAATGCACCTATTTTATTCAATAAAGATATATTTTAAAAGAGCAAAACAACAACAACAACAAAATGCCCATTTCATTCACAGTTAAAAGCAAAACAAAAAAAACTAGTGTTTGGGTTTAAGGAAATATATTTTGTCTGAATATTCAAGTTTTAAGACTAGCTAAGGACTTTACTTTCGGAACTTATCTGTATTTCACAGATCAGAAAGTTTGGTTTCCATGAAGTTCAATTATTTTTAATTCCTTGCTGAAATTCACATAACATCATACGGTATTCATAACTTTCTGCATACTCAAATACTTTTGTGCAGGAATCAAGATGATGAAGCCCATTAGGATGGTCTTGGTTATTAAAAAACTAAGCATCTGCAAAGGATTTGTAGCAAATTTTGTGTGACGACTTCAAAACCAAATAGCATTTAGTTTATTCTTTTAAAGTTGCTATAAGAAGATCATCTTCAAAAATGATATGACTATGACTAACAATTTCATTTTTGAAGCTGCTGTATGTACTGCATGCTCATCCCAGTTTTAATAATGAGGCAAGATTAAGAGATTGGCGGGTGTGTTGCTGTTAGGTGTCTTGAGTCACGCTAAACTCATATTTATCCTACGTACAACACAAAAGACTGCCCGTCCTGTGCCATCCTCAAGACTGCCCATCGGTGTAGTTACTGTTACCATCAGTCTGAAGAAGATCCTTCTCTTTTTCACTGGCCAGCTACTTTACCAAGCACACTGTCCTGAGAATGGTCTCTCCTGACTATCTGACCAAAGCTCCGGACATGAAGTCTTGCCATCTTTGCCTCTAAGGAGGACTCTTGTTTAGCTTTTCCCAAGACCTATCTCTTTGTTCTTTTGGAATTTCAAGGTACGTTTAATATCCTCCTCCCACACCATAATTCAAAATGCATTTTTTGTTTGGTTTTCCTGATTCAGTCTTCAACTTTTACCTACGTTTGAAAATACCATGACATGGGTCAGGGCACCACAGTCCTGAAAGTAATATCCATGCTTCTCAATACTTGTGCTGTGAATTTTCCTCTGCTATCTTCACCGCTCTTTCCATAAGCATGAATTGTGCATCTAAGCAAGATTAAATTCTTAAAAATTTCACTTTTTCTTTCTGTTACCTACTGACCTATTTGTGATGATTTTAAGTTTTCTTTCTGTAGAGTTATAATCAATACTGAAGGCATATAGGTAATCTTTTGGGGAGTATTGTTAATTATTATTTGGTTAAATGATGACTGAGCAAGTTTGATCTCCATTTAATACATATACATATTTAATGTATATAAATTCAATTTAAACATATTTTATGACATCTGTTGCTATCCCTTCAACATAGTAGCACTCTCACCACTCCCTCGCAGAGGTCCCCCTTTCCAGTTGACCTCCTTTCCTGCCTTTTGAACTTTGCTTCCGGGCAAGCATTATTTTGATCTCTTATGATTGACTGTTCTGAGAAGCACATTAAAAAATAGTTTTACTGAGATATAATGTACATATCATACAATTCAATAGTTTAATCATCTTTAGAACAATTGTGGGATCATACTGGCTATCGACTTTAGAATGTTTTCTTTCTTGTCCTTATTATTCTGACTCCCCATTTCCTCCTCCCTCCCTGTCCCATGGCCTCAGGAAATCATTAATCCAGTTACTGCCTCTATAGACTTACCTAGCCTCTATCCCCCATACAGAAAAATATACAAAGACAAAAAAAAATAAGGACTCACAAAGATGAGCTAATAAAACAGAAAAGCCTCAATAGCAAAGAGAGCAGAAAATATTGAAAAAACTCGAATGAAAGTTAAAATGGATCAAACAGAACTATATTTTAGCCTAACTGATAAACCAAACTCACTGCCATGGAATGGATGCTGACCCATAGGAATCTCCTGAATAGGATCATCTACCTCTATGGGTTTCCGGGACTGTACATCTTTAGGGGATGAGATACTCCTTCAGTTTCCCTTGGAAGAGCAGGTAGTTTTAAGCTGCTTGTCTGTAGGTGAGCATTCACATCCATGTATTATGGTCAGAAGCCAGAGGAGGGACCACTATTTAAGCATAAATACCATATTCCCTGTGGGTGGACTGCTATGGATGGCAGTGGAAGCCCCACATCCATTTTAAGCATCTCTACGTGGATTCAATCTCCTGTGCCTGGGCCAGGCTGTTATCCTTGTTAAAGTCACTGGGCAGTGAACAAGACGATCTTTTGCAATATGGCTGTCACAGTAATCGCATCGAGGAGCTCAAACACAGGGGCAGTTGTGAGGATTGGGCGGGACAGAGCAGGGTTTTCGGCTGTTGTACACAGGGTGACTAAGAGGACGGGTGTGGGGGCATCTGACAGCACACCTAGTGACCTCTCTTCCGGTCATGAATAAGACCAAGAGGAGGATGATGAGGCAATGCAAACAGCATCTTTGAAAATGAAATTGGTGGCGATGGATGAAATGAAGTTGGTAACGCAGATTTATTGAAAAGTTTTGTGCATACATGTTTTGTTCACATCTGTGTGAACTCTTTTGACAATGCAGGGAGGGGAAAGGAAGGTGAGAAGAAGAATAAACTGAGTGTCAAAGTAGTCAGAGGCAACCAGTATAAAAAGAGCATATAGCAAAAGAGAATACTGAAATATGGTGCCTTTTTTCAGTCAAGCTCATAATGAGGTCAAATAACTTGCTAAGTATTTAAAATGATATTCAATTAACATTGTGTGGCTTGAAAATATATTTAAAACTAGAAATAAGAATTCTATAAAGTCTATAAATACTGGAATCATTAGCAAAGGAAGACATATTAAATATTAATGAATCTAATAATATATTATTTAGATAGTAAAAAATTAAAAAAGCATAGCCATGCTTTCATCAGTGGTGGTTTTCTATCTTATTAAGGCAGACATTTGGGTCATTTGAAGTTGTTAGAATTGGCTTGAAATATCTCTTCTGAGATATACTTCTGGTATTTCTACCTCCTTCCTTGTATCTGAAAAAATGGCAGTTCTCACTTAGATAAAGCAACACTACAAATTAATTTGTAGCTTGTAAAAGCTCTTAAAATTCACAAAGGAAATATATTTGCATCTTGAGAGAGAAAGAAACAGTAAATCTATTTTAAAAGCTAAAATCTTAGAAAGTGATTAAAATTTTATGACAACTTAATTTTAATACGGTAAGCTAAAAATTAATGGTCATTGTCCCTTTGAAATCACCTAACAAAATGTTAAACATTCAATAAATGCTTCTTAATTGGCACCTAGGAATAGAACATCAAGCATATTGAGAAAATTATAGAAAACAATTTTGAATAAAATGTTTATCCTAAGAAATACAATTTCTTCATAGGTAGTGTAGCCAGAACTAAGATATCTTCTCCATCAAAGTGTTTTGCTAATATAAAATGCTACGGAAAATATGTCTGTATATTATGGACTTGTAGAGGGATAGTTAATCTCTAAAACTGTTTAGTACTTACCTAACAATATAAACAAACACTGATTACCATGTGGTATTTTAAAATATCTTATTACTTTATGTATTTATGTTTATATTTCCACATCATGTAAATTTGCATTCAGATTCTATCGGATAAATTATTTGGCTTTCATTTTAAATCAGAATATGGTATATATACATCTCATATTCTTTTTAGTATTTAGAGATCTCTTGTATGTAAAATGACAGTTTGAGGGCAAAAATGGTATTAAAAATAAAGCTGTCTGTTTCTCTAAAGATTTAGTCTAGAAAGCCCTAAGACTGCCTGGCCCTACAGCATCCCTATCAGTCAGAATGGTCATGATGACAGGTTTTTCTATGACTAACTCATATTTCCAGAGTCTGTGTGAGGTGTTCACCCACAAACCTAAGCCAGGAGCTTCTGTCCTAGATGTGCAGGTGCTCTTAATTAATGGTAATATGTTTGAGTCAATTGTCTCAACTATTGTGTCAATTTTGAGGGTATCCATCATTTTCTTTAGCCTCTAGCCTACCAGTCTTATCTAATGATTGATCTTGCTTAGTGATATTTCTAAAGTAAGCAAGCTGAAGACTTAATACCCTAAATTTTTAGAAACTTTCTGGTTATATTTTTTTGTTTTGTTTTGTTTTTTGGGCATCACTGTCCTCTGGTGGTGGGAGTAGGAGGCCCAGTCTTTGCTCCTGTGGAGCTGCAGCTGGAATTGAACCTCCATCCCAGTGGGCCGCAGTCCCGCGCACAACCACTATGCCACCAGGGCTCAGCCCTTGGTTATTTATTTTAAGAATGAGTTTTTTCATACTTTGACAGCACAGCATATTCTTTACTTCTTGCTGTTGTTTGCCAATACTAAAATTTAAATATATTACTACTTCTTCTTCAGTTTTACTTTTCTACCCCTAGAAATTTGTATGCTTATGAGGTAATTGAAAATCTGAAAGTTCAGTGGAGCACACCTTAGTCATCTTTGCTTTCAAAATTATATACATACATATACATACATATGACAGAATAATTATTTGTCCAATGCAATGTGTCATTTTATTTTTAGATTACTTTTTCCCTGGGTATTGCTTATTGATCATAATGGAATAAGATCATTTTCAACTTCAATTTAGTCTCCATTTGCACAGTGTAGCTCATGCTCTCAAACTTAATATAATGCTGCAGCAATCATGGCCTTATGTATTAGAACAAATGAGTTGGAAATGGATCCACATAGATACTTGCACAATGTTTATGGCAACTGTAGCATATAGTGTATCAAACTGGAATCTACCAAGATAACTTGAATAGAGGCAGAGAAAACCAAGCTGCACTGTACACATACATTGGTGTGTGATTCATGATAAAAAGCGATGAGCTGTCAAAGTATAAAGAGACATTGGAAACTCAAATGTACATTGCTAAGTGGAAGAAGTCAGTCTGAAATAAGTTATGCATTCCAACTACGTTTATATTCTAAAAAGGCAAAACTACATAAATGGCTATATATATATGTTTATATATATACACATATATGTGTGTGTGTGTTTGTATTGCAAGGAAGTCCACTGGAAAGGGGGCGAGAGAATGAATTGATTTAAGATTTCTAGTTAATAACAGGGTACTTATTTACTACTATTATTATTCCTTGACAGAAAGATTAGAGATTACAATGCTATGTGATATCACATAATCCCTGCCTCATGTTTTCTAATTGATACTTATGCCATCATAGTGATTCTCTTGTTAGCTGCCTTTGAGTTTGTCCCTAACTTATGACAATTCGTCAGAACAGAAATAAATGCTGTGTCATCCACATGATTAATTGTGGATCCCACTGCTTTGGGGCATAGAGTTTTCAAAGTCAATTTCCAGGTCTTCCTTGCTAGTCTGTCTTAGTCTGCAAGCACCCTAGCACCTGTTTAAGACCATAGGAACAAATAAACATACACTGACAAAGGAGAGAGAGTGGTTCCAGCTACATTTTCCCACAATAGCAAGCCTATTGTCATTGAGACAATTCTGGTTCATGGTGATTCCATGTGAAGATTTTGAGATTGCCAACTTTTATGTTTACAAGCTTGTTTTTTATCAAACTGAAGTTTCTGTTAGTTTTCATGATTTTATCAGCTTCTCCCCCACCATCATCCCAAGACAAACTTTGTATTCATGCAACCTTTCCCTCTGACATACAACCATTGCCTAAACGATTATATGCCATAGAGTAAACACTCTATAATACTTGTTAAGTAAATGAAAAAAATGCTGCAGTGGCATTCATGAAACGAGAAACAAAGGGGAAACTAATTGTTTTGCTATTAGCTGCTGTTGGGTAACACCCAGAAATGTCGCAAATTAAGGAATCGACTAAACAAATTATGATGGGTCTATTGACATGGAAGAAAAAAGTGTATCTGACCCAAATAAGAATAAAGAAAAACTTGATATATTATGACAATGTTAAATTATTAGCATTGGAATAAAGAATGGTTAATTAATCTAATCTATCAAGGTGGTCGTTAGAAAATTTCTTCCTCCTCCTCTTTCTTTCTTAATTTTGCTACACCTCTTTTTTACAAAAGAAAGGAAAGTATACAATCAGAGAGCTATGGAGTTGGATAAAGAAATTCCCTCAGACGCTGATACAGATTTTATGTGTTGCCAAAACACTTTCTACTCACAGCCAACTCAAATGTTCTAGCATAAAGTCCACTGACACTGAGAGGAAGGAAACTTGATCTGAAAGCAATCAGTTTTTTTCTCTACCTTTGCAACGCATTTGAAATGTTCTGGATTTCCTACCCTACCAAAGGTTAAAGTAGAACAGAAATAGCTTTTCCTTTGTTGCACTAGAAAGTTCAATTTTAAGCAAGGGAGTAATTATCAATATAACATACGTCAAAGCATTCAAGTTCTAGAATAGAAAGTAAATGAAGATTACTTCTGTTTGACTCTTACAAAAATGCCCAGAAACATCACAAGAAAATTTACACAATTCTTCATGATTTCTAATTGTACAAATCCTGTGACAGCAAGGTTCATTGAAACAGTTTTCATAATAATTCAAATGGATAAACAATCCAACCCTCCATCAACACAGGGATACACAATAAAATAGCATGGTTTATGAATACTGACACATCCCACAGCATGAACGAACTTTAAAAATATCATGCTGAATGAAACAAGGCAGATACAAAATGATAAACATAGTAAGATCTCAAATGTGAAATAGCTAGTGTAACATGCACATATACTAAATTAATAAGTGGCAGTTGGAAGAAATAGAGAATTGTTATTTAAGGGGTTTCTCTTTTGGTAAGAAAAATATTTTGTAAATAGTGAGTATAATTATATGAGGTGGAATTAATTGATATCATTGATTTGAACTCAAACATTGTCAAAATGATAATGGAACACTATCCAGTTCTTCTGATCTTATGACTATGAAGATCTTTGTTCATAAGGCACTTGATTCAGTCTTCTTATTCTTAACTCTACTTCTGTTATTCCAGCTGAATGGAAATGCATTGCTGTAGTTTGTAGAGTTGCTTGAAAGCTTTTAAGAACACAATCATCAGAAAAAGACCCAGTAGATGAAAAAGAAGCACTACACATAATATTAGGCAAACCAACTTTGATGTTCCATTAGATTATGTGTTGGATGGTGCCTTTGTTGAACTTTTTGGTCAAAGTTCTACAGAAGATTGTGTATCTTAATAAGGTAGTAGAAAATGAAAAACACACTTTCAGTTTCTCCCAAAATTCAGGCTTTCTGGGTCTATGAAATACTCTTTGAGCTTTGTCTTAAATCAAAACTATCCCTTGAAGTTTTCTTAAAACCAAAGAATAATTCAGCTAAGTTAATGAAGAATGTATCTCTTGAGCACTGTGCCCTCTTAATAACTATTTATATGGAATACAATTGACAATAGTAATAAAATATTATATAGGAAATTTACTCAAAATTTAGATAAGAGTTTATATAAAAATGTAATAATATTAATGGGGGAGGAACAGTCTAGAAGGGCAGGGTGATAATGGTTGCAGAACTTAAAGAATATAGTATCACTAAATTGTACATGGAGACAATGCTCCATATGCATGTTCTGACAGATATATTCCCAGTAATAGTCAAATTAAATGAAACAGTCAAAATGGATTCAAATGTCCATTGTTGGTATTTTTAATAAAAAATGAGTCCTTCTTTTAGAAAAAGAGAGAAGTCTACTGCAATTTGACTTATGATCATTTTGTGCTGTCTTATATGTTGAAGAGTTGGTTATTTTCAAAGATGAAAAGATGACTATTTTTTATCTACATTAGGCTTGTATAATTTCTACATTTTCTAATCCCAGAATTTTTGTCTATTTTAATTAGCAAAACAAAAAATGTCATTAAAATTAAAGTTTACATTCAGTCTGTTTCCATTGATCTTCCTACTTTCCTTCTGCAGCCTCACTCTGCCTCCTACTGCAGAAGGGCAGTATCGATCTTCAAGCTCTCTGGAACACTCGGAGGTACTGAGTATTCTCTGTGTTTTGTCTATTGCTCTTGTCTTATGCACAGAGTTCTTGCTCTTCTAAAATATATGATGCCCATATATATCATATAAACAGAACTCATGTTTCCGGAGTACTTTCATCAAAACAATCACTACGTATTGATCATACCTTGAGAATCTTGTACATAATTTCATAAATGGAAAATGTTTTTTCAGCTCGGGTCCAATCCCAAGTGGTCACCTTAGGAGAGGAGAAAATAATGTCATTTATTTTACACCAATATCCCATATCTCCTTCTTTGTTTTATTTGCATAATATGGTATATAATAAGTTTAACATCAAGAAGTTATATATTTATCTTCTCAATTGTAAAATTATTCTAAAGAATTTCCATGTATAAAGTTTTAAATTTATCTTTCTAAGCTCTATCTTTTTTCACAAGTCTTTTTTTGCAGCAAATATTTTTGATGACATATCCAAATAATTTTGGTACTTTAACATTTATATATTTTAAACAATATGTATATTTTCTACCTAAAAAATTCAGCATTTTTATTAGATATAATTTTTTTTCTGTTTAGCAGCAGGTACGGATAGAAAATAGCACTAAATTTCAGCACTGGCTTTATTTTTAAGAAAACACTTGAATCATATTGAATTTGTTTTTTTATGATAGTCTGAAAGCACCAAGAGTTCATTTCCCTAAGTTATATTTGGAACAGGCATATGTATGTGTGTGTGTGTCATCCTAAGGAATTAGTCACGGTAGGACTAGATTAAAATATCCATGCTGTTTTTCTACTGCTTTGAAGGTTGTGTAGACCTACTATAAACCTAAGCTCACTGTCATTGAGTTAATGCTCGTCATCGTGAACCCCTGTCTGTTTCTGAGACTCAGTTTACAGTTTACAGAAGTAGAAAGTTCCGTCTTTCTCCTGAAGAGCTGTTGGAGACCATGGGGACTGCAGTCCAACATGTAACCATGACAGCACCATATCCGTAAAACAAGCTTGTTAATTCTTTGACCCTGCATGAATAGACCTATAAGAGCTAGCATTTCATATTTATATTAAGTACATGTTTTAGCACATTATTATGCAACATTCATATTTCCCAAAGCAAGATTTTAGGTACAATAAATATCAACATAAGTCTAGTGGTTAAAACATAGATTACTAGATACCACAAAAAATTGTATTGATTTTATTTAAACAGATCTGTAAAATAGAGCTAGAGCTGTTTCAACTGCCATCATGATAGTTGTCAGGATCTACTACTGATTTGGGCAAGGAAAATCCTCCATTATGAGCTTTTAACTTTTAACAAGTTTGGTTTAGGTTGAGATAAGCTCAACACTATTTTAGCATGATTAAATAAATTTGATGGTCCGTAATTATTACATGTAAGGAATAAAATCAATTAATGTAAGGTATAAAATGTAACACCAATGATTAATATTAGCAAACACATTTACAAGGCTCCTTAACCTCCCTTGAGGACAAAGGATTCTTAAATGTATCATTTCTAGTGCATCTTCAAAATGTATTACTCTATTTTAGTATGTTCTTTATATACTAATTCTCTATATTTAGAGAACTACATTATAAAATTAAGTTTGTCATCTACAAATATTTTTCATTGAAAAGTTAAATTTGTCATCTAAAAATATTGTTCATTACCTTTTGAAAGTCTTCATAAGATTTTCAACAAAATTACAATTTGGTCCATTATTTCTCAGAGGTCCAATATTTCTCTAAAGAGAAATTTTCTTGTATAATATTCAAGAATATTCAAGTGATAAAACAATCTCTTATGATCAGGTCATATTTTTATATACATTGGAACTACCTTCTCTTTTTTTTTTCTTGTACATAACCTTCAAAATGTATTGACTATATGCCATGAAGTCTTACTACGTAGATGTCAAATGATTGCATCAACACAGATAATAAGTAAGATGACGTAGATATGCTTACTGGAGGTGCCAAAAACTTGTAAAGACTTGAACCCCTAAGGGCGAGAAATACTGGAGAATACATCTTCTCCTGTAGGTGATCCTGTTCCCGTGCTTCACACCAGCCCATGTAGACGATCTATAAGAACATTGAAAACCATTCATCAACAAAACATTTTCTTTTCAGGTACATTGATAGGCTGTATGCATCCTATGATCATCAAGTCCATGTCAGCTCATAGCGGCCCCATAAGACAGGGGGGACCTGCCCACCAGGTGAGTGCCCGAGGCTGTAACTTTTCACCAGCTTAGAAAGTCTCATCACTCTCCTCTGGAACAGGTGATAATTTTGAGCAGCCCAACACAAAACCGCTACATCACCAGAGAACCAAGCATAGCACTGCGTATTTTAATCTCTTAAAACACTAGGAAGTGAAATAAAGACAAAGAGTATAGTATATCAGATTTTGTTTCAATAAAGGAATGAGAATTCCTCATCATAGATAATAATAGGATTCATGATCATTTTCAAACTATTAGCTTATTTGTGATCCAACTTGATCTTAGATATATTTCTACCAGTCTATATAAATATTTCCTTGTAAAGAATCTATCACTTCATCCTGCTCATTTCTTGATAGCAAAAAAAAAAAAAATCAAAATTCACTCCCATCAAGTCAATTCTGCCACAGAGAGACCAGACAGGACAAAGTAGAACTCCCCCTGTCTGAGCCTTCTGAAGCTGTAAATCTTTGCAGGACCAAATGTTTCATCGTTTTCCAGCCAGATTAGAACTAGTGAACTGTTGGTTAGCAGTCTGAAACCAAACTGACTACACCAGCTAGGCTCCTTTCTGATAGCAAAATTTTATATATTGGAACGTGTTTCTAGAGTTGAATCTCTCAGTCTTTCAGAATTTTTCAGTAAAGATGAGAGATACAATAAAGTGAGTAACTTGTGTGATTATAATTTGTGTTGCAAACTGTACATTTCTATGACATTTAAAGGAAGATTATTTTAAATGAATATAGATTATGAAAGATTTATTCAGATATAAAACTCTTCATACCAAGAGTTTGAATAAATGTATAGATGTGTTAGATCAGGTATTCTAGAGAAACAAATCTGTAGACATGCATATGAATATAAGGGAGAGGCTTACATACAACAGCAGCTGTACATCAAGAAAATATTCCAACCCAGTCCATTCCATGGTCATAAGTTCAATACTAGTCCATATGTCCGATAACAATCTAGAAATCCTCTTCAGATTCACGAAGCACATGCAGTGACACCAAGACAATCACAGGCTAGTGGATGCAGAGTCTTGTGTATTCAGTGGTGGTAGAAGCATCTCAGCACTGTCAGGGGTTGCCCCATGGCTTCTCTGAGTCCAGGTTTCTAGTTACTTCAGGGTAGGTCCATGGGCTTTCTCCTCAGGGAGGTCTCTCATGGAGCCAGCCTTGTCATCTTGAGCATCTCCAAGAGACTGAGAGTGAGTATCTTATTTCCAAGGGGGAAATATGCCTGATTTCCCAGAATTCTCTGGAGAACGCCATGCTCACACAGAGGTCTCATTGGCTTTCTCCATATTGACAGACCTACCTACACGCCTACCTACACTCTTAATCCGCAAAATGACATCAGATTAGCTGACTCCCACAAAAGATAAGGCACTCTTTCCATCATTCCCTTGCTGTGGGAGGCAAGCATATACACAAGCACACTCACCAAGGCATTATATTCCTTGCATTATATTCAGAGCATTTAATATATCTTTCAATCAAATTCTATGTGAGAGAAGTGTCCTATATCATGTTTTGGGGTTAGCCATGTTTTCTTTCCTAGACTCATTCTTTTTGGTGTCATAGCTCTTACATAACTTGCCACGAACAATGGGATATTAATGGACATGATGCAACATTGTTGTGGTTTGAAACTGGTGCTTCTGACATTGCCATTGAAAAAACATACTCAAGGCAATACCTAACCTCCGAAAATGAGGACTTTATAAACCGGATGTAAATCCAACCTACAGTATTGACCCCAACCCTTCCAATTCCAGTCTACATTAGATAAACATCCAGCTAATTTGCATAGAGAAACATACAGTGGTGATTGAATTGTAGTAAATATTGAAGTTGGGTTTCTTGAAGCATAATTGTGATGATACCTGACTATTAAAAATGCAAACATCACTCCCAGAAGTGAATTGTCTGGCTGAGCCCTGGTGGCGTAGTGGTTGAGTGCGGGACTGTGGCCCACTGGTTTGGTGGTTCAAATCCAGCAGCAGCTCTCCAGGAGCAAGGCTGGGCCTCCCACCCCCACCAGAGGGCAGTGATGCCAAAAAAAATACAAAAACAAAACAAAACCAAACAAAAGGGCTGAGCCCCGGTGATGTAGTGGTTGTGCGTGGGACTGTGGCTCACTGGGGTGGAGGTTCAATTCCAGCTCCACAGAGCAAAGGCTGGGCCTCCTATTCCCACCACCAGAGGTCAGTGATGCCAAAAAAACCCAAACCCCAACCCCCAAAAACAAACAAAAAACAGAAGTGGATTGTTTAATGCATTAGGACATCTAAGCTCAGACACTACATTTTTCAACTCTTTTGCTTTCCCTTTTCAATATAATGGCCATTTTCATTATACTATTATATTACCTTAAGTCACACAACATACATTTGTGGTATTAAGACCATGCTTTGACAAATTAAATAACCGCGATGTGCATGTGTTTGTGGATGGAAACAATCAGTCAAACAAGATAATTAGAAAACTTAAGAAAATCTGCAAACAATGTCTGATACTATGAAGAGGAACAACATTAGAATAATTGGACTACTAGAACTTAGCAAAGAAGTCAAGGGCAAAAATAGACGGGAATTCATAGAGAAAATCTTCCCCAACTTCATTAATGAAAATCAGGCAACCACCCAGAAGGCTGAAAGGACATCAGCTATACTGAATCCCAAGAAGAATTCTCTAAGGTATATAACAGTTAAACAATCCAGACAGCTTCACAGGAGAATCTATTAAACAAATTTTGAAAGAAAATGTAAGGCCTCCATGAACCATCTTCCAGTTTTATTAAAATATACAAAGAGTTACAAATCTGGCAAGAACAGAGGACATATACTGGTACAGATAAGAATCAGAAAATGGGGAATTCAGGACAGAAGATCCCTTCAGAATCAGTGGTGAGAATGGCTATAATGGGATTGTGGAGGGGTGGTGGAGTAGAAAGAATTACAAGGATCTACATATAACCTCCTCCCTGGGGTACAGATAATATGGAAGTGGGTGAAGGGAGATGTCAGACAGTGTAGGATATGACAAAATAATAGTAATTTATAAATTATTGAAGGTTCATGGAGGAGGGGGAGAGGGGGAAGGGAAATATGAAGAACTGATACCAGGGGCTTAAGTGGAAAGAAAATGTTTTGAGAATGATGATGGCAACAAGTGTCCAATTGTGCTTTGCACAATGGATGTATGCATGGATTATAGTGGGAGTTGTATGAGCCACCAAAAATGATTAAAAAAGTAAAAAGAAAAAAGATATAAAGAGTAATGCAAATACTTAAAAATGTCCCCTAGAGAATACAATGAGTTGGATTTCGAGTACCCAGTAAATTTCATGGCATAAATATAATCATATTAGCAAATATGACTGAGACATCAATAATAAAAAATTAAAATTACATTTCAATTGATCTTTTTTTAATTGTTCTTTAAACACACAAATTCTATTTTTTTATCAACTAATATAATGATATTTAAAGGCAACATTCTTTTGATACTCCTTAATAATTGGAAAAAATAATGAAATTCACAATTTATTCATGATAAAATGTCTTTTAAAAGAATATGGAATAATCAGTTATTCATAACAAGCATATTTATATAAACTAACCATGTATTTAATAGTAAAATTACATATTACTCTTACATATATTCTTGAGACTATTAAGAATAGAGGAATACCTACTATCACTATTAATAATCATCATAAATTTGAGGGCTTACCAGATATGATATATAATTTAAAAGTGTTAGCTTTAATATAAAGCCTCAAAGATAGCTAAGTAAACACAATAAAATGGTTTAAATAGGGCTGAGCGCTGGTGGCATAGTGGTTTGTACCTCCAACCCAGTGGGCCATAGTCCTGCGCAGAACCACTACGCCACCGGGGCTCAACCTAAAATGAAGTATTTTTGAAAGTTTGTGAGAAGTCATTTATGGTGCAATTTTTGGTCTCTCTGTGCCCAAAGGAAAGCATGAAGAAAATCAAAGAATAGATGATAATAATTATTTCAATGGACTAATGACCATGTAAACATTAATCTCTACAAGTCTGAATTCAGAAGAAATAGATGGTGCTCAGCTATCATTGGCTCTGAAAAGGTTAAGCATGTGAAACACAACTCAAAATCACTAAAGAGACCTTATTTACTGATTGACAGACTCAATAAGAGACCTTATTTACTGGGTAGGATCTCAAAGACGATTGTACTTAGTCAACCTTCATACCTGGAACTGAACTCTCCCAGTTTTAAAACAATCAAGCATCTTTCCTTTCTATCAAATTTTAAATTAGGACAGATGTTTCAACTTTGATTGAATATGATAAAGCACATACTTTTCATAAGCTTTTAATTATATAGGCAAAAGAAAGAAGACTAAATTCATATATAACATTATGAAAAATAAATTTAAACAGTTGGGGTGTGTTTGCTATTGATTTCCTTTCTTATGTAATTTTCTGGATGCTTTACACTTTTTAAATAGTCCACTACTTGTCTAAGTACTACCATTGAATTCAATTTTAATAGTTTGAACTTAATGTAGTTTGGGAGAGCTAAAAGCAAAAGAAAGCAAGACACAATGTTGGCATCTAGTTGATTCTGATTTACAGAGATCATAAAGTGTTCCTAGATGATTTCAAAGGATGTAAATCTTTGCAGAAATAGCCACCATATATTTTTCCCCAAAAGGGGTTGGTTCAACCCATTAGTCTTTCAGTGAGGCCACTGGTGTCCTAGTATTTTCAGATGAGGTTATAACTAATAAAGAGAAAATTATATGAGAAAGTTGGGGTTTTTTTTAGTTTTTTTTTAGGCATCACTGTCCTCTGGTGGTGGGAGTAGGAGGCCCAGCCTTTGCTCCTGTGAGCTGGAATTGAACCTCCATCCCGTGGGCTGCAGTCCTGCGCACAACCACTACGCCACCGGGGCTCACCCCCAAAAGATGTTTTTTTTGTTTGTTTAACATTCACTCTTTCATCGTCTAATCTATCACTTCCTATGCCTTTTCATAGAAAAGGTCTTTATAGGTCTTCAGAGCTTTCAAAAGGCATTCTTTGTTTTTCTCCATTGCTTGATTCATGTAAAAGACATACGTGATAGAAGAGACAGATTACACACGTATTACAAGTATTACATCAAATAATAACCATCAATAACTGTCACAATAAAATGTATGATTGAACTTGAATAACAATTAACCAATGTAGGGGCAAGTGAATGTGGAGACTATATAAACCAATGTGAATTGAAAAGAGGCATGTTTTTCTTTTTTTCAGGCATGTTTTCTTAATGTAAATAGATTAACAAATGAACTCCCAAGCTTTGTAAGCTTTTCAACTTTAAGCTGGATTTTTGTTATCTCAAAATGCACTGTTGCATAATCCCTGTACTACACAACCCTATTTTATAATTATCATATTTAAATATTCATTTATATTCTTTGGGGAGCAATAGAAGAGGCATATTTCTAAAAGAAGAATCATTCTACTCTAAGAAATATGTTCAAAATAAAACTGAATCAGGTAGAAAATTATTGCAGAAGAATAGTCATAAGCACAGTAAGCATCTGCATGTGCTAAAGAAGTTGCATACATTTGGGTTTAGTTTGCCTCAGCATGCTTGTCCAAAGTGCCTAGGTATGTGAATTCCCGAGTGCCAGCCAGGTGCTCTGAATTGGAGTGCAAATGATTTGGAATTAAACATATCCTTCAGGTCATGACTGGGGCGAGCATCCTTCTCAAAGTAGAGTGGAGTTTAATGATGTGGCGGCTGGAAAACATCCATTAGTAATTGGAATGAATTATGAACCAAGAAAATATGGCATTTGCCAAAAATAATATAGTTTGTTGTAAGGTTGATATCCTAAATATTAGCAAGTTGCAATGGACTGTTATTGGCTATTTTGAATCAAACATATGGTCTATTGTGCTGGATATGACAAGATGAATTACATTATATTCATTATCAAATAAAAAGCATTCCTAAACCTATCATTAAGGATGATGTTACCAGTGTTAAGATAATACTCATATACTGTGGCAGTCATGTGCTTATGTCAATTTTATGATTGAAATGTAGGGTTGGAGTCTAGCCTGTTAATCTGGAGATAGCCATTGAGTAGCCGATGAGGACTCTATGTGGGCATGGTTTTCTCTTGAGACTTCTGGGAAATCTCATGATATTTCCCTTGTGAAGATGAGAAGCTATCTCCCCAGTTGTTGGGAGTTAGTCTCAGAGACGATGAATCACGGACAAGACAAGATGGCAGCATCCGAGAAGCTGGGGAAGCCAGAGGAGAGGCCACTCAGCTTTGCCTTGATGGAACCAGACCTCTGAAGCTGGAGCGGCCACATGGAAACCTCTGCCAGCGATGAGTTGCTTCTGCCACCACTGAATGCTGTTCATGAACCCTGAGCCGTGGAAGCGAGGAGCCATGTGGAGACCCCTGCGAGTGCCGGGATTCTGCACCCACTGACCTGTGACTTCGTGAGTTGGAAGGAAACTTTATAGACTGGTATCAGGCATATGGGTTAGTATCAGCCTTATGACTTTGAACCTGTCTGGCCTGGGATTCTTTCTCAGTGTTCCATTCCTTTTGTATATAAACCATTACCTTATATCCATAGTGTGTCTATGAAATTTGTTCCTCTAGCGTACCCGGACTAACACATATACCAATAAGAAATATCAGATAGTAGAACTATTATTACATTTTACATAGCAACTACCAATGCGAAAGATAAAGATATTCAAGATTTTTAAGCAAATCATGCAGTCTCAAATTAATTGAACATATAATTGCAGTAAAAAAGCATTTATAATTACTCTGGTTGGGATTCAAAAGTTGGAAACAACTATTAAAATAAAGAATCAGCAGTTGGAAAATATTACCTTGCTATATGAACACACTAGAATCTAGTCACTAAAAAAACTCTTATGACTAGATGATATAATTTTCTAAAATTATAGAATTATTCAAAGCAAATACCTTTAAATAAAGCCAATGAAAAATAGGTATTGCTGTTGTCAATATTGGCACTGTGACTATTTATGGAAAAGCATACAGGAATCCAGTTAACTATATCTGAGGGAAAAGACACCAGAGAAGGTACATCGTCCGTTTGAACATTACAAGGGGCTGACTCTAAATCAGACAATGATTGCTTCCATGTCAGAACTGAAGTCATGTGGCTCTGCTTCAGGGTAGGACCCCAGTCTGTAGTGCTTCTCAAACTCAGACTTCACCACGGTCAGGGACACCTTGGACCCGCTCCAGATTTATTTTCAACCAGCACTGTTTTTGGTAGATGCCACATTCAATAAATGTGTTTCTGTGAAGCGTTTTACAACTTATGCTGTGTTAATGTTTCTCTAAGAGGAGTGCTCATAAAATGCATTTCAAGCAGTTTTAAATGGAAAAGAAGTTCTAAAACAAGCTAAACATATCCCAATGTACTCAAAAAAGGTAATCTGTATTTTTAGTAAAAGGATATATAGTGGATTATGACTTCACAAATGAACAACTTGGGGAAATCATCTTATTCTCCCTGCTAACTGCTTTCAAGTGCAGTACTACTGGGTCTGCAATTCTATAACAGCGCAAATTTTCTTTATTAGAGGCTCATTGAGTTGCCCTGATTTGTAATCACAGAGGTTTACTATAAATTCTTCCACCAGAACATTGGCATTCAGCTGCTAAGGACTGTAAAGCAGTAATTTGAAGAGCAGCATCAAGAAGAGAAAAAATAAATACCAGTATCAGTACACAAAAGCAGGTAGCCTTGATACCACATAATATACTAACAAAAACTAGGATGGATATTTTGTTTCCTAAAATACATTTTCCAACTAGATCGAAATTTTCCTGATAGCTGCAACAATTCTAGACTACCGTGATTCATGATTAAACAGAAAATTACTGGGGCGGTCATGTGTTTGTGATGTCAATTTCATGATTGGGATGTAGGGGTGGAGTCTAGCCTGTCAATCTGGAGATAGCCATTGAACAGCCAATCAGGCCTCTATGTGGCCATGGCTTTCTCCTGAGCATTCTGGAAAGTCTCGCGGTATTTCCCTTGTGGAGATTAGAGACTATTTTTCCCAGTTGTTGGGAGTCACTCGACTAACAAGACAAAATGGCAGCATCCGAGGAATCGCAAGAGCTGGAGGAGAAGCCACACGCCCTCACCCTGACCTCTGAAGCCGGAAAAACCACAGAGAGACCCCTGCCAGTGCGGACATGTTTCTGTCACCAATGGATACTGCTGATGGTCCCTGAGCCCTGGAAACAAGAAGCCATGAGGGACCCCTTCCAGTGCCGGGATTCTGCATCCACTGGCCTGTGACTCTGTGAGTTGGAAGGAGACTTTATAGACCGGTATTGGACATATGGGCTAATATTGGACTTGTGACCTTGTATTGGACTGGGTTGGGTCCTTTCTCAATATCTTTCCCTTATATCCATATGCATGTCTATGGATTTGTTTCTCTAGTCTACCAGGACTAACACAAATACAAAGTGATTTTGATTAAGAAAAGTATCAAATATAATTGAGGTTGGGCAAAGGGGGGAGGTGATTTGAACAGAGCATTTGTTGTGTCCACAACAATGTCTTGGAAATACATTTCCCAGAACCTCTGTGTAAGCAGACGAAAATTCCCCCAAATTGGCAACATTTGTTCCTCTTCGGAGTCTCTATCTGAGACTTACAATACCCTGCATCTTCAGAAAGCAAATCTTTCTCTTGGTAAAACAAGAACTTTAATTCTGGTATCATAATGACCCCTAAACAATTCAAAACCACCAGCCACTCTCCAGGAACAAGGCGAGTCTTCTACTCTCAAAAAGGATGACAATATACAAAACCCAGAAGTGCAGCTCTACTCTGTGTTACGGGTTCACTAAGGGTAAGTATAGAATCAGTGGCAGTGAATGAGGTTCGGTTCAGCTTAGAAGGTTTCCACATATATGATTGACATTTTTAGATAATTAGTAAATCAAACATCATCTTCCTTCCAAGTTAAAGTCAGTCCTATAAACTTCTTTCACAGGGTCTTGGTACACAGCAGTGAACCAACAAGACAGATCTTCAGAAATCTAACCATATTTCACTTTGGAAGACTGGCAATGAAAGGAGAAAAACATAAGGTATTTGTTATGTTAAAAGTAATACATAATTACTAAGGGGAAAATTAAGTTAGGGGAAGTAGGATAGGACATATTGAGAGGGCAATGACCTGGTTTGTAAATAAGACTAGAAATTATGGCCTCATTGAGGGGACTTAAAGGCAATGGAAGGGTTAACACAAAAGATAAGGGGGGAGAGGGGAGAACAGGAGAGCATGAGACAACACGGAAGGAGACTTCTGATGGGCATAACCTCTTAGGCCATTATATGAGCTCTGTTCCAGGCAAGATTGGTGAACCTGGGATTGGGGACTTGGAAAGGCAGAATCCTAGCTGTGTTTTAAAGGGTCTTCTCTCTATTGAGATTAGCTTGGAAAGGGATCCTACTCACACCCACGAATCAAGGAGGTCTATGAGAATGCAATTACAAAAGTCTAGCCATGCAATGATGGAAGATTGAAACAGAACTGACGGCAAAAGATATTTAGAAAAGTGTGTTCACTAAGGCTTTCTTGCTCTGTGCTATTAGAACATCTCCAACCAAACTGAATCGTTGCTGACTCATAGTGACCCCTTCTGAAACCTTGAGACTGTAACTTTACTGGAAGAGAGCAGAAAGCCCTATCCTCCTCCAGTGGAGTTGCTGGTGGATTCAAACTACTGACCATTTGGATTGCAGCACAATGCATGACCATTAGACTTTTTTGTTTTCCTCCTTCTACAAAGAGTACAGAACAAGAAAACCACTTTTCTTTATTTGTGCATGCACAATAAAGTCAAGCATTTCTTTCTTATTATCTAACCAGATTTCTCAGTCAAAGTTTCCATGACATAAATTAATAGAGATACAACTTATATTTCAATTACTTCAAAAACAAGCAAAAGAAATAATCCTGTATTATTTGCTTTTTATTGGTAACTCAAATTCTCAGGCCTGAAACTTTAACCAAATGCATTATTTTTATATCTATCTATCTATCTATCTATCTATCTATCTATCTATCTATCTATCTATCATCTATCACCTAGCTATCTATCATCTATCTGACTGGAGCATGGAAGCCTGGTAACAGAATCCAGTCAGCATTAGACTGCTAACTGTAAGGTTACAACTGAATGAAGGGTGGGGCCACTAGCTCTCTGTATAAACACAGAGGCAGAATGTGAATCATTGTATATTTTATTAACAGATCTGGAAGGTCAGTGAGCTAATTCTCCAAGAGAACTGCTTGCTTTCCTTTATCTTGTTGGGGCTTTTATATGCCGTTGGGTGTCATTACATTTGTGTGATTACATTCATTCTGAGCTATAATGGCTTTCTCCTCTAAAAGTTGATGAACAGTTCATGGAGCCACAGGCTATATGCCCTGAAACAAGGCTGCCTTTACCCTTTAGACAATATTAATGTTATTAAAAGAAACATTTTTCTGAGGGTACCCTTTGCAATGCAAGAATTCCATGTATGCTTATGGTTTTTTGTTCTCTCCCCACCCCCATACCTGTGGTTGTTACATAATCTGTTGTTAATTTGAAACTTATGAGTGAGTAAAAGAGAGGAATTTAGCCTGTCAATTAGGTGGCACCTTGACGACCTCATTTGGGAGGCACAAATGAAGATAAACAGCTCGCCAGAGGCAGGACACAGGTTCACTCCTTGGGAGACATTGCAGCTGACAAGACACATGCAACTACACTAGTGCCTTGAGCTGGAGAAGCCACATGGAGACCCCCGCCAGCACTGAGATGCTTACACTGCTACTGGAACCACGAGACTTCCCACCCACTGGCCGGTAATCTTCCTGCATTCCGTGTCATTGCATGTGTTTGGTGAGGCTGGAGAGGAATTTTTGGATTAGTGTTGGACATATGGGCTAATATTGGACTTATGGACTTGATCTGGACTGGGGTGGGGGTGTTTTCTTAATGTAGGATTACTCTTTATATAAAGCTCTTCCTTATACACAGATGAGTGTGTGCTAGTCCAGTTAGACTAGAGAAACAGATTCATAAACATGCATAAGCATATAAAGAAGACATTTTTTATATACGAGAGGAATAGCACAGTAAGAAAGCAACCCAATCCAGTCCAGTCCAAATCCATAAGTCCAATATTAGCTCAAATGTCTGATACCAATCTATAAGATCTCCTTTAGACTCATGAAGCACACACAAGGACACCAGAACAATCACAGACCATTGGGTGCAGAGACTTGTGTATCCAATGGTGGTAGAAATATCTCAGCACTGGCAGGGGTCACCCCGTGCTATCCCAAGCATCTCAGCACTGACGGGAGACTCCACGTGGCTTCTCTGATCCGAGAGATCTGGTTCCATCAGGGCAAGCCCATGTGGCTTCTCCTCTGGCTCCTCCAGATTCCAGGACTCAGGATCTATCAGCATGCTGCCATGTTGTCTTGTCAGTCGAGCGTCCCAAGGGACTGAATTTTTAGTCCCTCATCTCCATGAGGAAAATACCGTGAAATTTCCCAGAACTCTCAGAAGAAAGCCATGCCCATACAGAGGCCTCATTGGTTATCCCCAGATCGACAGGTTAGACTCCACCCCTAAACTCCCAATCATGAAACTGACACAAATACTTGACTACCACAGAGTATCTATAAATTTGTTTCTCTAGTCTACTCAGAGTAACACAATAGCTAATCCCCTTATCCTAAACTGGAGTTTGACAATGCAATCATGAAGATTTACAGCACTGGCTTACTAAATTCAGACACTTGGAGTATATTCCAGGGAGGAAAAATGGAGAGAGCTTCCTCATTTGCAGTGAACTAAAGGCTAAAGTGTGATAAATTAAGCAAAAGATTCTCTCAAGGTCAGCATTTCATATCCACCAAGCAAATCCAGAATGAAAGATGAGGCTGTATGATCCTCTAAAGTTTTCGTCCCATGGAAACCCTAGATAACATCCCTATTTGTCAGAATCAATTTGCTGGCAGCAGGTCGATGGGTGGGTAGCTGTAGAATAATGAATAATATGTCAGTAAATTGTGTATGCCATTTCTCCTGTTAATTATCTGAATATGCCTAATAAGGCATTTTAAGCATTTTACCTGAGACTGCTGTTGAAACCAGCTGTGCATATTTTAGTATTTTACAATAATATGTAAAACTAATATATAAGAATTAAACATCAAGATTCATATAATTTAAAATTTAATTTCTACTTTGTGATGATTTTTTCCTCTATACAATTTCACAGAGCAGCAAGTATGTATACAAAACACTTAAGAAATGTATGACTATAACAAAATATTAATAATTTATACATCTTCAAGGGTTCATAAGGCAGAAAGGAGAGGGGAGATGGGGGCAAAATGAGGAGCTGATGTCAAAGGCTCAAGCAGAGAGCAAATAATTTGAGAATGAGGATGGCAGTAGGGGTACAAAGCTGCCTGACATTTTGTATGTATGTATATATGTTTGTATTGTGATAAGTGTCATACAACCCCCCTATAAAATTATTTATTAGATTAAGAAAACATCTTCTGAAAGGGATAGAATCTTATTTTCAAAGCAAAAAAGAGAAATGTATATGAAAATAAAAGTATGCATATGTAGGAATCAAATTATTAAACATGGAAAGATCTTAATAATAACATGACTGCCTATGCTGTATAATCCAATGATTATAGAAGTAAGAAAATCATTAACATGCAGCAATTGTTTCTTTTGGGATGAGATCAGGCATGTTCAGCATGGTACAGCTGTAGACCAATTGCTTCTTTTGGAAAAAAGTTCCCTCACTGAGGAATATTTTGCAGTAGAGAATATGTAGTTGGTCCATCCTGAGGTGAAGGGTTGTGCGGTGCTGTGACTCTGAAAGCTATGTCATTGCCATTTCACACACCTGCTGAGTCATACATGGTGTACAGGTTTCAGCAGAGCTTACAGACTAAAAAGGTACTGCAAAGAATAAATAGGCTGTCCACTTCTGAGGAATTAACCATGGAAAATGTAATGAATAGCAGTGAAATATGTCAGATGCTGAAAACCTCATGCATACTGGAGAACATTACCATAAAGTCAGCCTTTTAGGTTGAAAGGCACTCAAAATATGTCCAAGGTAAAGCTGTTTTCTAAAAGTAGAGTGGATAACAATGGTGTGAGTGAAATAATGTCTCCAGACATTAATTTTATAATCCGACATATTTCAAAATGAGAAAGAGAACTTTAATGGCTTTTTGTTTCGTTCATGTATGGTGTTCATGATGTCATCTCACAGCTCATAGGTCTTCTGCTGCTAGTGTTCAATGAATCAAATTTATTCTTGAGCTAGCCTCAAAGTTCAGGTGGGTTATATTCCATTTTGGCTTTTCTGGACTAGTTTCAATTTTCCTCCACTTCAACTTGAATTTATATATGAAAACTTGACTGTGTCACTGTCCACTTCTGACCTTATTTTGGCTGCTGATTCTGTTTCTTCTCACAGATGTAGTCAGTTTTATTCCTGGGCATTCACAGTATCAACATCATTTGTGATAAACTAGTTGTTCGTTGCTTCTAAAAAAATTCTATCATATGATCTCCAACTTCATTGCTATTACCAAGGTCCTATTTTCCAAATCCTGTTCCTTTTTCCCCCATTCCATTCATCAATCATTATCAAGTGTCCATTTGTTCCCATGGTCAAACAAACCAATTTAGCTTTGATCTATAAGTCAATATCTTTAAAGTTCAACAATTTCAATCTTCTACCAAACAGAATAAATGACAGCCCCTTGAAGTCAGTAGACCCAGTACTTTGAATCACTACGTGAAATCTAGGCATCAGGAAAATAAGTTTGATATAAAGTAAAGAAGCAGCTTATGATACAGACTCTTTAGTTAGATAAAGCATGCCATACTCCATGGACATAACAGTAGGATTTCCTATGGTGGTACTTAACCAGCAAGGAGAAACTACCATGCATATTCATGGAGAAGCCTGGTATTGACATTCCTCATTGATGCTGCTGTCACATTCTGCAATTAACCCTAGGTCTTTACAAAAGCCCCTGCCTGCCCGTGGAGTACTGAAACTTCAAAAGAGGTGGGTACTACAAGAATATATTTTAATTAATGAAAACTCTATTCCTATTTGCTTGAGCTCTATTTGAGGTTTTCCTGTGGATTCTTGGCACACCTGTTAATTTGGGAGGCTGAGACATTTTTTCTGAAGGTGCCTGTAATTTGCAATGTTTGAAAAAAAGCCAATCACATTCCCCCAGGACTTCTAATCAACTATCTGATTCAGAACTAATTAAAACGTAGGAAGCTGTTCATAATTTTCTAGCCTACAAAAGGACAATTTAATTCCCCTAACACACCTCCCTCTGAATTAAAAAAATCAGTCGTCAAACTTTATTGGCTACCATTTGTAGTGATTTTAGATACATTTGTCTAATTCTTTACAAAAATTACCCCAATGTCTTCTTTTAAAAGAACTAGAGAGAGTTTAGACTCCCTTTTCTGGGACTTCCTTTCTAAAGGATTAGTGAGTCTCTGAACCAGTTCTTGTAACATCCCTCTACACCCTGTTAAGAAATCTAATGACTAAGGCTGGCAATTTTTCAGAGCTATTAGCCATATTGTTATACAAAAATTTCCAGTCATCCCCAATCTTCATTTATTACTAAATTCTAACATTCTCTTGTAATTCTACACAACTCTCCCCTGATACTACACATTCTATTGTAATCAAATCTATAGCCCCTTGTAGGTATCACCATCCACCAGGAGAGCTAATATTTGCATGCCCTCACGTAGGAAACTCTGCAATATCTCAGCTGTTTCTTTCAAATGACTCACGTTGGTTTCCAATTTATTCATGCTGACTTGCAGCACCTAAATATAAATATGAATGTAAATATGACTGCCATATTTTTATTAACATGCATATGCACAAACTCATAGCAAGGCTACGTTGATGACAGTATAATCTTATTAAAACACTTAGAAGTCCAGTGTCATATATCTTCTAGAGAGAAAGGACTCTAAATTAGTTCAGCTTTCTGATAAACAATTATGCCATTTGGCTTTTGAAGAAGATGTTTGTAGATCCTAAATAGATAGAAGATATGTTTTGCCTATTGCCCACATTAAAAAACAGGAATGTACATGTCTGGGGTTTTTTAATTTTTTAATTTTTTTTAGGCATCACTGCCCTCTGGTGGAAGTGGGAGGTCCAGCCCTGCTGCTACTGGATTTGAACCGCCAAGCCAGTCGGCCGCAGTCCCACACTCAACCACCACGCTACTGGGGCTCAGCCCCATGTCTGGGGTTTTGTGGCTACTATAGAACCTAGATTTCTAATTTTTCCTTGTTACTTCAACTTCTAGATAAATATTAGAAAAGCTCTGAACCAGATTCTTTCAAACTTACACTGGAGGATCAAAAAGTTCTTGTAAAAGAAGCCCTACCTAACACATCCACATTAGGCTTTTATAATTCTAAATTAGATTTCACCCCTGCCTATTTGTCCATTAAACCTTTCAAAACAGTTAAAGCATTTTAACCCAGGTGTAGGAGAATGCTATATCAACAGATTACAATATATGGCTCTTGACCTTGTAACTAAAAGGTTTTCTCCCATCTCAGGGCTGTTGCTACTGCAGTCAAAATAGTCATAGACATGATGCTGCTTAAAAATATGATAATGATTCTGGTGATGATGATGTCCCCTGTAGAATCTACTATACTTAACTCTGCTTTGACCCAATATGTCTTCTCCAGTTGCTATTGACCTATGAAGCATTCCTCTGGAAAGGACCTCATATTAGAATGCATTCAATAGACTTGCTTTATTGCTGCCATTCTTCTTCAGAAATTGGTAAGCATTCCCTAACACACAATTGCTTGCATTTAACTCAACTGCTTTTTAAATCTTTGAAAAGATGTAGGAGAAACTCTTTGGGCTATTCCTGATTTGGTTCTATCTATTGGTTTCTTCTCTTATAAACCTGATTCTGAAAGGTTTTCACCGCAGGGCTGTGGATGTTATCACTACCCCTTCTGAGGCACTTCAAAGTCAAGCTTTTCCAAGAGTTGCTTTTCCTTTACCTTTCCAAGAGTTCATTTCCTTTACCAGAGACTGGAATGTTTTCTAAAGGAAGGTCCATGAATGCTTAAAATGTTTCTGATGTGTCTTTATGGAGAGTCATGCTTTCAGATTCTTATAGAAACAGAATTTCTAACCTCTTCTAGAACTGTTTAAGAAAATATAACTTAGTGGAACACCTATTAAATACTCTATTACACCCCACCGAAGTTGCTGTTATGAAAATAGAGGCTCACCAGCCCAAAGCAGTGCCTTAGAGTACATAGTTTAAAGGATTTAAACATAAACTTAAACATTGGTTTGATAAAGCAACCAAACAATCTTAGCATTAATGCATATTTGAAAAGCAACACTTAATGTCATAGAAAGATTACCCAACTTTTTAATGAAAAAAGTTTCAAAAAGCTAATGAAAACTCAACATTTAAGTAAGATTATAAAAATAGAGAAGTAGAAAAGAGGAGATGGTTGTGGGTCCCATAATTAAATTATGGTTATTAAGTTCAATCAGAGGCTGTCTTCTCAAAGTAACTTCATAATCCCATGCTACACACTCTCCATGAGAGATTCATTTAGAAATATGTCTAAAATTGAAAACAAACACAATACTTGGGACAAGTTTCGAAGTCTCTGAAAATGCAGTTACTACAACTCAGCCCCCACCCCACCCCCACCCCCTAAAAAACATCTTTTAAAAGTTTGCCTAGAAATTACTGAAATGCTTTAGGGTCTCTACTTCCGTGGCTATTAGAATTTATTCAGCTCCCACTTTTCAATGGTAACAAACATGTACTGGTAAACATGTAGCTTTAAAAGACCAAAAAAAATCCAAAAGAAAGAAAGAAAAAATACTTTGAAAATATAATTCCGACTTCTAGAACACAAGCACATCTTTTAAGGTTAGAAGGAGCCTATTTCTTTGGGCCAGTAATTTTTAAAATTAAAGATTTTCTTGTTCATCAGAAACTATATTACCCTTAAAAACCAAAACCTTCTGAACGAGTCAGAAAAAAAAAAGTGGCACTATAGGAGCAGGTTAGGTACCTTATGTAAAAGTAATTTCAAGATTGTTCCAGGGTCTTCTAATCAAGACAGTCAAGGCAGCACTGATAGAGCCTGACTAATGACTATGGTCCTGTGATTGCTCTGGCGTCATTGCATGTGCTTTGTGAGTCTGAAGAGGTCTTATGGATTGGTACCAGACATATGGGCTAATATCGGACTTATGGACATGGAATGGACTAGGTTGGGAGGCTTTCTCAATGTTCCATTCCTCTTGTATTTAGACCTCTCGCTTATTTACACATGTGTGTTTACGAATTGTTTCTCTAGTCTATCCCGATTAACACACATGAGTATGTGGTACTCTCCTAAACTCAAGTCAGTCCGACTTTCCCTGGTGGGTCTGCTGTAGTTGCTCTTGATCTATGGATACAAGATGGATAAAGAAAGAGTTCATTATTCTACCACTGGATTTTTCTCTCTTCCTGATAAATAGCCTCTTATAGGGTCTGAATAAAACCCAGACTATAAACAGTTAATCTTAATACAACTCTAATTTTCCTGAGTAAATTAAAGGATATTTAAAACCCACGTTCATATTTTTTGGGTTGTAGGCCTAGGCCCTCTCAATAACTGTGGGAAGCATTCATCTGGTTAACTCCACAACCAGGGATATTAAGTCAGGTTTTTTTTTTCTCTTGGATAGGAAGGATCTAACCACATTGAAACAAATACCTCAATCCTGTGAAGTCCAGGATCTTACACCTTTCCATATCTGATTGTACATCATCTATTGTAACTTTGAAAGCTACTGATTGGTTTGCATTGATGAGTGACAACACTGAAGCACCTGAAATTGCCCCTAAGCTATATTATGGCTGTGTAGAACCAACCTTTGGCCCTAGCTTGCACCAGGCTGGATTGGAAGACACACTCTGACCCTCAGCTGCCCCAGAGGATGTGCTTTAAATAAATTCACAAGGCTCTCATAATAAGGCTCAGTTGTCCAATTGGCGCCGAGTCTCAGTGAGTAATTGATGTGATCATTTAGCAACAGTGTTTGCATTTTAAGTAGACCTTAAAGATTTTATGGCATATGTAGAGGTATTAAATAAATATATGCCAGTTTCCTTAAATGCTAATATTCATTGACTTTAAGAGCTCAATACTGAAAAGACTGATGAGGAAAGCAGTAATCCCAAGTTGAATTCCCTTGGCATTATCTTTGTGCCCAAGGAGGAACTTATACAATAGTAAAATATCATTGATATATTATATTCCTGGAAATAGCCAAACATTATTCTCTATATCTGGCCCACTGGGTATTTTTACCATGGCTTCCTGCTTAGCAGCCAACTCATTCCAGGCCCACAGTGAATTTGTTCATTGTTGCCGTTGTTGGATTTTTTTAACTACAGTCCGACTCTCCAATGATCTGCAGGACAGTGAACTGTTTAAAAAGTTTGAGGACCACTGCTTAAGCACATGCAAACCATAGTATCTCATCCTAATGATCTTGACATTATGAGTGATTAGCAATTGATTTTTCTCTTGGGAGGAAGGGTGGAGAGACTACTTGCCAAAATTTGAAACTTTATATACCCTAACCTTCTAGTATCATAATTTTAAATTGTTTTTTTGTTTAGTTCAATGCACTTTATAAACAAAATGCAGTTTTAGAATGTTTCATTCTTTTGTTTTTGTTTTTGTTTTGGGCATCATTGCCCTCAAGTGGTGGGAGTAGGAGGCCCAGTCTTTGCTCTGTGGAGCTGGAATCGAACCTCCATCCCAGTGGGCCACAGTCCTGCGCACAATCACTATGCCACCGTGGCTCAGCCGAATGTTTCATTCTTTAAATAATATTCTGGTAGTTTGTCTTTGGGAAGATGTGTCTACAATGAAGCAAACAGGTTGGGACCTGCCATTTTGACTCTGATTCATTCCTTATTATGCAAATGGCCTATCTTTATATTTGAAAGAGTTTTAGTCTGAAATTGATCTTATTGGTAATCAGTCATTAACCCCCTTACAAGAAGGATGTTTTCTTGATATTTTTAGTTGAACACCTACTGAAAATGTTACAAACTGGATTAATTCTCTTAATCACCAATCAGTAAATTTTCTAGAGAATTTTAAAAAGCAAAAGTAGGGATTGTTCAGAAGTTCAAAAGAATTAGTTCAAAAGAAATTTACTTAATATCTTCTACAATATAAACAAGCTGTGGCAATCACCTAATCAGGTGTCAATTTGAGGATGAAGAGTGCAGGGGTGGATTCTAGCCTGTCAGTCCATAGATAGGCAATGAGACCTCCGTGTGGGTATGACTTTCTCCTGAGAATTCTGGGAAACTCAGCCTTAATTCCCCCTTGGAGGTGAGAGACTCACTACCCACTGCTTGGAGACACATGGCAGCATGCTGATAGACCCTGAGCCCCGGTGATTGGAGGAACCATGCGGCGACCCCTATCAGTGCTGAGATGCTTCTACCATCACTGGTGTCATTGCATGTGCTCACAAACTTGAAAAGGACGTTACAGATTGGTATCAGACATGTGGGCTAATAATGGATTTATGACCTTGAACTGGGCTGGCTGGAATGTTTTCTCAAGGTTCAGTTGCTCTTTCATAGAAACCTCTTCCTTATACACGTATATATCTGTGCTTATGAATTTTGTTTTTCAAGTCTACCCAGACTAACACACAAACTAAACTCCATTTTTGTTGCTGCTGTTATTGTTTCTCTTTCACTTGTTTCCTCTCTGTTTATTAAATTGAGCTGACTTAAAAGTCACCTGGCAGATATCTCCCAAGGGTCTGCAGTCTCCTCTTCTGCCCCTTCCTGGAAGAGCATTTCCTTAGACTGGCCCTCGAAAGGTCCCTAGATTAGAAAAAGTCAAACCCACTGTCACTGGCAATGACATATAGAGACCCCATTGAGCACAATCAAACTGTTCCTTAGGGGTTTCAAGGCTCTAGAAATCTTGAAAGGGTCTCAGAGTTGCTTTGGGTTCAAAGTACTGCCACTTCTGTTAGCAACCCAATGGGAACCACTGAGGAGACCAGGCACTCTCCAAACCTTCCTTGAGCAGATTGTCACTCATCGTGACTCTTTGGAGCAGAACAGAAGTGCTCTTTTGGGTTTCCAAGACTTTCAACATTGAAGGATGCCAACAGCCTCAGCTTTCTTCCTCAGAGAAGCTGGAGGTTTCTAAGCACTGACCTGCTGGGTGAAAGCTCGATGCACAGCGCACTACTTTTCTAGGGCTGGGGGCAAGACACTGCTTCACAGATTGCCTTGTGTCTGTTGACGCAGGCTTTTGAAAATGTCAAGCAATCACAATTGTGAGTGTGTGCTTGAAAAGTTTGGGGTCTTTGTATTTAAACTGTGAAGAAATTCTTTTCACTGCGACAGAAATTTGGTGATGCTCACAATGTGCTGCTCATTGTAAAATAATTTTGTTCCTTCAATAAAGTCTTTTAATTTTTAACAGAAATTCCAGTTTTCTCTTTAATGCCAGCAAGGAAATAGACTTTGTAAACAACACAATCAGCCCATAGGAACCCAGTGACCTTAATTGTATATTCCATGTAGTCACAGAAAAATATGTCCTTTCTTTTTCTCATGCCATGGGGACCTGACAAGATGAACTGAGATATAAACTTAGATGTTGATTTGCTTCTAGAACTTTTACAAGAATCACTTGACGAGGAATAATTGCTATACACAGAACTTCTATGGATCTCTAGGACATTATGCTGAGTGAAAGAATAATTTCAAAAGCATATCCTAAGATTCTACTTATATAAATGTTGGGGAATAATGAACGTTAACAGGCTATTACGATATGTTTGAGTCAGGGTGTGGGGATAAATATAGGAAGGATCATGGTTAGTATTTTGATTGGTAATGGGTACACAAACCAAAAGATGTTTTTAAATTGCATTGAAATATACATGCGCACATAAGAGAAATGTAAACAGGAATATCCAAGTAGAGCTTTAATACAGTGGTATGCAGACAACATTCTAGTAAATACAGTTCAATAGTTTCAAAAAATCTTGTAAAAGGAAAATTTGGCAAATGAGTAACTATTTAAGTAGAAAAAACATGCTCAAATGAAGGAAATTGTGAAATGTACAGTGTGTTTAATTTTTGAGCACAGTTGTTGCTATACTTATTTAAAAGAGCTAGTCTCTGCATTGATTTCCTGTAGCTGCTGTAACAAAATTCTACAAATAGGTCATAGAAAAGCAGAAAAATGTATTGTTACAACTCTGAATGCCACAGTTCTGAAATCAATTTGTCAGCTGGGAAATTCTTTGTGCTTTTGAGAACATAACTGCTGCATGCTTTGCTTCCATTGTCATATGACTATCTTACCTTGTCTGCCTGCCTGTAGCTCTTCTTTTTTATACTAATACCAAAGTGTGGAATAGAATTCATGCTACTTCAGGCCGACTTCACACTAACTTAATTGATAATTTCTTCTAAGATGCTATTCAGATTCAGATTCAAACGCACTAGAGGTTCGGTCTTAAACATGTTTTTTTAACAAATTCATTGTACTGAGTTAGATATATTAACATCATGCAATTCAATAGTTCAGTCGTGTTAAGAAATATGGTGCAGTCATCACCACAATTGACTTTGGAATATTTTCTTTCTTTTGATACACATTGGTATTAACTTCCCATTTCCCTCTCTGCCTCCACTTCCAGATAATTATTATTTCAGTTACTGTCTTCATTAATCCACCCATCCTGACTTTCTTATACAGAGAAAAACCTATAAAAACAAGGACAACCAACCAAAACAAAACAGGAGCCAGACACAATGATTATATAAAACAGAAAGCCCTCAATTGAAAAAGCAAAACAAAACAAAGGCTATTGAAATTTTAGGTAAAATTGAAATTGAGCCCAAAGAGAGATCTAATTACAAGTTATGACATTGCAATCTAAAGACAGCTACTAAGCACCTGTTCACAATGTTCTCTGATAGTCGGTCTGCCCACCCTGCTTACTGGGGACAGTGGAGACTTAATACACATAGGGACCTTGCAAATTGACTTGGGGATTCCATTATTATCACCCATCCTGTTTCACAAATGAGGTGTTTAGAATTTATACACTGGAATCATTTCCATCTTCAGGTTTAGATCTTTGTGTTTACAATGAGTTTTGAGTTCTCACTTGACCATAACCCTAAAATAAGAATAGTTGATTCTTGTGAGAAGACTCTCATGAAGAAATCACTGAATGGATGAATGTCATAGAAAAGTGTGGTAAAGAAATCTGACATTGCCTGGCTATAAGAAAAAATAATGTCTGGGATCTGAAAACCTTGCCACCAGGATACTGTGTGAACTTTTCTTTTGGAGAGATGCAATGTACCATATAACAGTTTCTTAACTCTCCTTTATCAGTGGATATAGCAAGATAGTTGCCATGCATCTCCGTTTTACTCATCTTCTATTGTATGCTGTCAAGTACATTTAAGCTCATAGTGATCCAGTGAGTTAGAATAGCATTGCACACCCGCCCCCAAGGTTTACTTGTTTGTTTTCATTATAGGGACATCTATAGGTGTTTCTTCTATGGACTGGTTGGTGGTTTTGAACCTCTGGCTTTGCTTAGTAGCTGAGCATGTTCTGACAGGCCTACTCTAAATAGTTAAATAACACTCTCCCCCCCGCCTCCCCCCTGCCACATGGCTGATTCTGGTGGATGAAACTGGCACATTTGCAAGTAGAATAGTAGCACTGACCCACTGCACCAAAGCTCAGTCTGGCCCCCAGCAAATGGGTAGACCAAGTGGTGCCATCTCACATGATTTGCAAGGTTTTCACCCTCTCACTAGCACAATGCTCTATATTTTCCCCATGAAGCAGGTGGGGACTCCTTCTTAGAGTGTGCACGAGGGTGTAACATTAATTGAAAAAATTGAAAAGATTTGCTACTGCAGGGAAATTAAACTTCCTTATATTTCTTGGAAGAATATACAATTTTATATACCTGGGACATAGAAATGAATTTCCACGTGCCCTCTTCAAAAAAATAAACAAGCATTAAATAAACTCACATGGAAAATATATACTTCAAAACCACCAGAAATATTATTTCTCACAAAGCACAGAAATAAGGTATTCAGCTCTTTCTCTAGTTAATTGTTTTGATGTTAAGTAACAGCTAAGTTTTCCTTATCTTCCTTGAGTGGGCCAAAGAGTAAGAGTCTTGACTGGGTCCCCACATGAAGACCCTAGTCCTTAGAAGTCTAGAGAGCTTTATCGCTCAGACATTTACATTTTCTACATGACAGATAAATAGCTAAAGCACGCCTGTTTCAGTGTGAAGTCAGTAATCGCCTATAATATATAGGCTCTACAAACATTCAAAATAATTAGACAAGTAGGATTTGCACAGTAAAAAGATAGAAAAAGAAAATTCAAAACCCTGACATATAACCACAGGTGTGGCAATGCCCTCAGCTATATCTAAGAGACCTCCAATCCTAATATAATATGAAAAGGCACAGCCTCTAAAATCAGATGCTTAGTGTGAATTCTGATATTGGAAGGTACTTGAAACAGGATTTAGCAGCTGAAACTGTGATCATACTGAAGGATATATGTGTACTCTACCCCCAGTGCAACAATAGGAGGGAAACAGATAGGAGTTAAGCAAGTTTAAAAGTTAAAGTTAGTTTAAAATTAATAATTCTTAATTTTTTATCCAAGCCAAGCTGCATGGATCATATTTAGAATATGATAGAAATAAAGTCCTTCTAAAATTTTATGGCTAATTTTGTGTAAAATTAGAAATTATTCTTATTTAACATATTGGCATAAAAAGGGATATTAGTTGGTACAATAGAGTAGAAAAAGTTCAAATATTTTGTAAAAGTGAAATTAACAGAAAGTTTACTGAATGTGAAAAAATAAATAAATGTAAAATTAAAATATGCTTACAATATCATTTATGGCACATATGCTGCTAGTCACAATGCCAGTGGTCCTAGCATATATAGAATCACTTGGTAAAAAATGTTTGATTTACTACTTCTGAAAATCAGTCTTGAAAAACCCTATCTGGACCATGGTCCCTCTTCGAAGACACGTGGAGTTGCAAGGAGTCAAATAAAGGTCAACTATTTTGCCTTGCTTAGTTATTAATTATGTGCAAATATGAAGAGGGCAACATATGACAGTACATTTTTTGTGGAGGCGTGTCAAAGCAAACATGCAGAGAAAAATAAAGTTCCCTGACAGATCAATGTAAGGAGTGAGCTTACTAAGTTTATCAAGGGCATTGATGGTCTTTTCTACAGCATTTATTAAATAATATGCTCACATAAATTAAAGTAAGCATTTTCCATGTTGGGTGACTGCTCCTCTCTGATTTTTCTACCAACAGACATATAACCACCTTCTCTGGGACAAAGGTACTCCTCGTTCCCCCACATTGATGTCAATTTCCAAACAGGTTTCCATAGCACTTATTTGTGTCTGTTGGAGTGGGGTAGCACTAGAACACTTATGTACAACAGCAACTGAATAATCTTCTGGGAGAATACAGGAATTAAGTAATTCCTAATTGTTCACTCTTGACCTAGTTTCTATATAGCCCTTGGTAACTCAGTCCATGTGCTATAGATTAATGGGACTTAGACTCTGTTCTTTTGAGGCAGACAGCATCCTTCAAGGGTCATACCAGAAGGACTCAATGTGGAAGCCGCACTAAGAGAGCTGGCCTTTATCTCAAGCTCACATGTATTCACTATACTTAAAGCTGAACCTCCCTAGGGGAAGAAGAGCAAATGACTACCAGTCCAAGGACAAAGCACTGGCAGATGTTGGACTTTGGTTCAAATCTCTTGCCTAGGAATTGCCCAGTGAACTGTGGTCCGGAGCTGCATATACTTTCTATTTTAATGTCCTCTTTGATTCATCATAACATATTCTGATTTGGTAAGTGTACGTCTGTTGCTGTGAATAAATATCACTGAGATATTTCCTCTCTAACCAACCCCTGCTCTTTGTATAATATCGTGTAAACACTTTAGTGTTTCTACTGTACAGGTGACAATTCATCTACTGGGGTGTATAACTGGCCCATGCTCATATATCTTTTTCTCAGAAGCGTCTTCAATTCTATACCATTGGCTGAACTAATGCAACTATCAAAGTCGTGGCTATGCATTGAGCAAGATCAGCAGTTTGAAACTGAGCAAGGAGGAGGTTTTGTACCTCTGTGAAGAGTGGCAAGTTCAGAGATCTATTGAGGCAGTTCTACCCGGCCTACAGGGTCTATGTGAGTCAACATTGACTGGATGTCACAAGAAGTGATGCCCTAGGGCATGATTACAAATGTTCTTTAACATGAAATGATAATGATGTCTCCAAGGCCAATCAGATGCAAAATTAAACCATAGATGCATGAATGGATTTGGGGCTAGCACCTAATTCTAGGTCCAATCTAAGAAAAATTAGTGTTTTGCACATGGCCTGTTGATGCTGGGCCTCATGAAGAGATCGCCGAAAATATGAATGCTATAGAAAAGTGTGGTGATGAAAATTGATGGTGCTCAACTCTCAGAAAGAATAGAATACAGGATATTAAAGCTTGTTTTCAAAGAAGCAGCCATACACATGAATCCACATAGAAGAGCATAGCAGCCTGTGGGTCCAAGGATTATAAATTATATAATCCAAATATGAAGGTGGCAACTGTATTAGAGTTTAAATTGTGAACACTCAGTTTTCAGACAACTGTGGATAATAGTAGAAACTCCAAATCCATTTTCTACATTTGGATTAAGACTCTAGTCTGATCATTGGTCAGGAATGTGAATAACCTTGTTTTCAGACAGAGAGTATTATAAAGTCTATTATGGCAGACATGCTTAGGTCAAAATACAATATCTTGCAATTTGTTCTCCCTTTTAACACATTTGAAATATTTTAGTTAAAAATGTTTTCTATATATGAAACCCAGGATAGGTAAATCTATAGAGACAGCAACTGGATTCATGGCTCATGGCAGGAGATGTTGGAGCGTAATGGGTAACAAATAAAAACGAATAAAGAATGTAGAAAATTTTCTAAAACAGATTGTGGTAATAGTTGCACAACTCTTTTTGATGTAATTGAACTATTGAATGATATGATCTATGATTTATATGTTAATAAAATTATTGGCTGTCCTTGAAAAGTATTATGTATGTGGTTTTCTGCGTCGGTCTGACACTTCAGGAACTTTGTGTAGAGAGTGATTTTTGCACTGCCAAAGGACTCAGAATACTGAGTTTAGCAGCTAGTCTTGTCACTAACTATAACCATAATCATGTCCAAAATTCTACTCAATCTCTCTTAAAAGCTACTCAATAGTTGTTATTTGTAACTTTGGGTTCTATGATTTGCATGCAATGCAATGTGAAATAAAATGAAATAATGTATGAAAACAACTTAGAAAAGGTTTGTTCCAGGTTTTTGCCATTATTCATTCCAATACCATATTTCCATAAAGAAACTGAACAATCAAATTTGAGAAAGTACAACAAAAAGCTTGGAGATTCTGTAAAGCAAGTGCCAAAGAATATATGTAAAGAAAGTGAATACATTGTGCCACAGAAGAAAAGACTTAGAGGAAGAAGCATGTCCTTGAATGTCAAGTGAAAAGTAAGGTAAACCTTGCCTGTGTCCTCCAGAAGATAGCTGTCCAATTATTAGAACATTGTTCATTGTTAGAAGCAAAATTCTCTGTTACTCTATAAAACATTTAAACAATAAACCATCATGATTGGTATTCTTGTTAGGTGTCAATGAGTCTCTTCTGACCCTTAACTTATTTACGCACAAGAAAAGGAAGTACTGCCTGGTCCTGCACAATCCTCAAAATTATCCCTATGCTTGAGTCAATTGTTTTTGCCGAAGCATTAATCCAACTCTTTAAGGGTATTTTCTTTCCACAGACCCACTCTTTTAATCAAAGATGATGTTCTCCAGGGACTGGTCTCTCCTGACAACATGTCCAAAGTATGTAAGATGAAATCTCACCATCCTTTCCTCTAAGGAGCATTCTGACCATACTTTTTCCAAGACAGATTGGTTTGACCATTGAGCAGTCCATGGTACTTTCAAATTTTTTCCATGAACACTGCATATAAAATACATCGATTCTTATTTTGTCTTCTCTATTAAATGGTCAACTTTCACATGCATATGAGTCAATGGGGTATACTATGCCTTGAATCAGTCTTCAAAGTAACACCTCAGCTTTTCAATACTCTAAAGAGGGCAGGTGCAGATTTACCTAATGCAATGCATTCTTTGATATTGATACTGCTGCTTCCATAAGCATTGATTGTGGACCAAAGCAGGACAAAATCCTTGACAACTTCAACCTTTCTCCATTCATCAAGACACTACCTATTGATCCAGTTGTGAGGATGGTGGTCTTTTCTTACAGAAGTTGTATCCATATGGGAGACTGCAATCCTTGATCTTCCTCAGCAAATACATAAAGTTCTTCTAACTTCCAGCAAACAAGTTTGTATCAATCTATGGATTGCAGGTTTGTAAGACACCTTCTTCCAATCCTGATGTCACATACTTCTTTACTACATGATGCAGCTCCTCTAATATTTTTCCAGCAGATAGATGGATAAGTATTGGGAGAGGATACATTCCTGACCCACACTTTTCCTGAGTTTGAGCCATGCAGAATTCCCTGCTCTGTTCACACAACTGCCTCTTGATCTATGGGCAGAAGGTTCCAAATGAGCACAAGGAAGTGTTCTGTAATTCTCATTCTTCTGAATGTTAGTCACAGTTTGTTATGATCCACAAAATCCAATTCTCTGGGATGTAAAACAAAAGTAAACTTTCTGATAGTATCTGCTCTAAGCCAAAATCCATCTTACATCAGCAATGATAGTCTTTGTTCCAAGTCCTCGTATGAACCCAGCCTGAACTTCTGTTAGCTCCTTGGGAATAATGCATGACTGCAACTGCTGTGGAATTATCTCCAGTGAAATTTTTATTGCATGTGACATCAGTGATTTTATTCTATAATTTAAGTATTCTGTTGGGATACCTTTCTTTGAAATGGGTACAAATATGGATCCTTTACAGTCTATTAGGTAAGTCAGTCTTCCAAATTACCTGCCCTACATGAGTGTTTCTCCAGTGCTTAACTTGCTTGTCAAAACATTTCAATTTAATGTTTTGTTTATATATAAAATTGATTCTAAATTTAAATTTAGGATAACATAATTTAAGCAGAAGCTGTATTAAATAAATTACTCATTCATTATTTATACCATTTTATTCTAAGCAGATAACTTTACTTATTTTAAATAACACAATTTAGAAAATATATTTTTCATTTATTTCTGCATCTTACCTGCTGGTTTACAGGAAAATTTCTGTTGATTTTTTTAATCTGCAATGATAATAAATAAGCAAATCAATAAAAGAACAAAAACAACTATACATAAGACAATAAGGTTAAAATACCACATAACCATATATATTTGTATGACGCTTTTAGTGAGTTGATATTCAATATCTATGAATTTAATACTTAATAATGGACAAATCATTCTATAGTCTATATGCTTTATAATCTATACAGTTTCTATATATGGGTCTATAAATAATAGATGATATATAATTCTATAGAGTAGTTTTTCTGGATATACAGAAGTTATTCAATAATTAAATGCTTGCTATGAATGCTTGTTTATTTTGGCTATCAAAATTATCTGAAATTTTATATGCTAACATATATAAAAACACTTACATCTAAAAATTTCTTGGTCTAGCTTATGGCAAAAAAATTTATGCTACCATTTAATATGTGAATATCTATAATGAATATAGAGAGCAAATATTCTGCATTCTTTTATTCCAATTTCATTTTAAAATAATAATTGAATGATAAAGGATATGTGTGCAATATTTTCAGTGTAATTCCAACAAAATATAACTTTTGGGGGCTGAGCCCCAGTGGCGTAGTGGTTGTGCACAGGACTGTGGCCCACTGGGATGGAGGTTCGATTCCAGCTCCATGGAGCAAAGGCTGGGATTCCTACTCCCACCACCTGAGGGCAGTGATGCCCATAAAAAAAAAACAACTTTTACTGTAAGCCAATTTAGTGGTTTTGTAAGATTTAAAATATCTTCTGAAAGTGCATTTTTTCTATATCATGTCATAGAAACAATCATTAAAAATGAAATAAACATAAATATTTAGCCAGGAAAAAAATCACCCTAAAATACAAAAAGTCTCTTTCTACCAATGTTCATGCTAATTAAACAAATTATTTTTCATTTACTATTTATATAAAGTTAAACATCAATGTTTTTTGGTTGAATGATATATCAGAATACAACTTTTACATCAAACTATTGATACATGGCCAATTTCACTCATAAATAAATGTCATTGAATTATTTTATACTATCTCCTCTTCCTTTGAGTTCTTTCTCGTCTTACTGGAAAATGTGAAGTGACTGATCATTTAATAAAGATGGAGTACAACTTTGGGAACTTCTCAGATAACACCTCTACAAGAACAGGTTTCTCAGATGACATTAAAATACTGATTGTTAATATAGTCTCATTTAGAAATGTAAAATAAAACAATATTTGGGAATGTTTACTTGATGTGTACACGCTCAAGTACAAATCATATCTTTTATATTGCTATTTTGTTTTCAAAATAGCCATTTGCCCTGATGTGGAATCATTAAGGGAATACTAAAACCACCCATTCCTATAAGTTAGCATTAGGTACAAATCGTCCCAAGGATGAAGGGTGGGTTATTTGTTGTAAGCTTTGTGATAGCTATATCTACAACTACACCAACCATGGAATAGGAGCAGCTTAAGCTGTTTATTGTTGGGTTGGGTGTCGCTGACTGATGCTGACTCACAATGACTCCACATCAAACAGAACGAAACACTGCCGGGTCCTGCACAAATCACACAACTCTTTCAGGTGTTTGATCTCATTGTTGCAGCCACTTTAGCAACCCACTGTAAAGCTGTTTATGTACGTCCAAGCACCCTGCTGAATTGTGCTCCTAGGTTGAGAGGTCTACAGACACGGTTTCATGGCACATCATCTTTAATTGGCATAAAACACACGTAGTGTCTCAGGCTATCTCTTCATTTGTTGCCGAGTCTATGGTTCCTTAAAAGCTGGCAAGCAGTCATCCAAAACAATTATCCTCTAGTCACCGGAAAACAAAAGAAGAGGGAGAGCTGGAGAAGGAGGAACAGAGAGAATGTGTGGCCAATTGCCTCTATGATCTCTCTTGTTATGAGATCAAAACTGGACCAGGATGTCATTATTGAATATCTGATCAAATACTATATAGAATAACCCTGATCAAGAGGAGGGAAATGCAGAATGGAATTTCAAGTTCTCATGAAAACTACATTTTTTTTGGAGTTGCATGACCCACTGAAACCAATTAAAAATAGTAAAAAATTTAGCTTAACTGGATTCTGAAGTCTTCTTAACACCAATCTTTGTTGGATCAAAATGCCTTGTATATTGCTAGTAAGACTGCTGGTAGGTTTGAATTAACCATTTTATAGTCGGCAGTCTACTGTTTACTCAACAGTAATCCAGAGCTTTTAAAAGCCAAACAATAGTGTAACCTAACTTGTAAAAAAAATAAAAGTCAAATTTGAGCTTTACTCTCTTTTAAAGGCTATCTATAAATAAGCTCTAAGTGACAATAAGAGAGGGATGATTGACATTAACTTTAGTGTGCAATGAGTTTATATTAAGGAGAGGAAAATCTCCATAAAGGATGTGGATTTTACATATAGAAATGTTCAATCAACATATTTCTTACTAAGTATATTTTGAAAAATGAGAAAGCTTAAAACAAAACAATACCTGGACTAATAATCAAAATAAAACTTTGACAATTTAACAACACAAAGGCAAATAACTCCATCAGAAAGTGGCCAGATGACTGAATCAACATGTTATGAAAGGGATACATTTATATCATTTCCATCTATATTTTATTTTAATATGTACATATATTAACATACATACACATATTAAAACATACAAGTAATAAATCTGAAAATATTCAGGTGAATAAACATGCTGGAAAAATATTGGAGACAATATATCTATTTTCATAAATTTGACTTTTGGAAGCATGCTATGAGTTCTAGCAAATTCAAATACAAATTTACTAAACAAAGATCTACAGATGAAAGCAAATGCTAATTAAAAATGAAACAAACTAATCCAATTTTATTTCAAATGGTGGGTTCAAACTACTAACTTTGTGGTTAACAGGCCAAGAAGTGATGTACTACACAATAAGGGCTCTTCTTGGTAAAAGAAATGACGACATAAGAGGGATTAAATATGTCACAGACTTTCCTTTGCTAGCTTTGACTATTTGGGCCAGGCGGCAAGGAATGCAAATGACTTCCAGAAGTGAAGAATGCTATTAGCTTACATCCAACAAAAGAGCAGATATCCTAATCCTCCAGCCAAAAGAAAATAAAATCTGTGCTCAACTTATGTGAGAGTGGGAGATCTTTTTTCCCCACAGACCCTATAAATAAATACTTAGATAGTGATTTCCGTGTTTTTAGAGCATTAACAGAGAATGCAGAGCACCATAATAGATGGTGCCCTTAAAGAACTGTAAACTAATAAAGGTGATACTTAAAACTTTAAATTTATGGTCACTTGTTACGTAGTAATGGTAAAAGATTTTGCTGAAGATCATCCGACAATGGTTGCAGCAGGACACTGACAGGGTTTGATTCTAATTGGATTCAGGTCTAATTCAGAAGAGGACTTGAACAAGGGTTATTTTCCATAACAAGGGTTATGTTACTTGGATCTTGACAGAAAGTAAACAATCCTAGAAATATTTTTACTCATGTCTTATTGACTATGCCAAGACATTTGACTGTGTGGACCATAATAAGTTAAGGAGAAAAATGAGAATTCAAGAACACATCATTTGACTGATGAGGAACCTGTTCATGGAACAAGAGGTAGTTGTATGAACAGAAGAAAGGAATTGTGCATGGTTTAAATCAGGGAGAAAGGTGCACCAGGGCAACATCTTTCATCATAGCTATTAAATGCTGAGAAAATAATCAGAGGAGCTACATGATATAATAAAGAAGAATGTGGTATCAGTACTGGAGGAAGACTTATGAACAACCAGCAATATACATATCATACAGCCTTGCTTACCCAAAATGAGGTCTTGAAACCTTTGCTACTGAAAATCAGGATGGCAGCCTTCATTATGGATGCAACCCAACGTGAAGAAAAGCAAAAGGTGGCAGCTGCAGCACAGGGCTGCCTCATAAGAAATGGAGAAAAGGTTAAGGACTGCATCTTTTTTGGATCCACAATCAATTCTACAGAAGCAGTGATCAGGAAATCAAAAGACAGTGCCTTAGGTAGCTTTTATGCACCTGACCTCTTTATAACACTGAGAAACAAAGCTCTACATTAAAGGACTGAGATGCACCTGACACCAGACATTGCATTCTCTATCGCCTCATATGCAAGGGAAGATTGGACATCGCATAAGGAAGACCAAAAGAAGAATCGACTCCTTTTTACGATGGTAATGGAAAAGAACATGGAACATACTATGGACTACTAAAGGACAAACTAATCTGTCTTGGGAGACCCATGGAAAGATTCCGTCTTACGTAGTACTTTGCACCTGTCAGAACAAATCAGTCCCTGTAGGAGGGCATCGTGTTTGGCAGCAAAGGTGAGAGAAAAATTGGAAGGCCCTCAATGGGAGATTGACCCTGACTGCAACAATGGGTTCAAGCATAGGCACAATTGTGAGGAGTATGCCGGTCAGGGTACTGCTTCTGTCCACAGTGCCCAGGGCTCGATGGGGCAGCCTCGACTTCAGGGTTCCAAACGAGACAATAGAAAGCTACTACATTGATGACAGAGATTGATGAGAAGTAGACATTTAAAATGCATATATTAAAAAAAGGCGATATGGATATATAGATAGATGATATATAAATTGTAGAATGAAGGTAGGACGCTTGCTTTTGTTTGAAATCTAAGTATTAAGTAACAACTAGCAGGAGTGGCAGAGTTAGAAAATTATCATTTCCTAAAATAAACTTCATAGGAAAGATGGTTTCTGCCAGACTCATGAACAGAGACTCTAAGAAGAAATCTTTTAAAAAAAATATGGACAGCTTTGTGAATTTGTGCCATCATCCTTGAGCAGGGGCCATGCTAATCTTCTCTGTATCATTCCAGTTGTCCTATTTTTAGTATCTGTGCTGCCAAAGTGAGCACAGAGAGAAATCTTAATGAAAATAAGGATATATTCATTGTTTTAAATTGTCTTTCTACAGCTTGCTAGTTGCAAGGGGAAAAAAATCAATCAACAAACAGAAATCGCACCGTGGGAAAATAGGACAACACTTTGAGTATGTGCTCAAAATTAACATCAATTAAGAGGGCAGATGGGCATTGTGTATTTCCACATGCCATGCCTTGAGGACCCCAAATCACTTATGTAGTATTCAATCCAGGCTTGAGTAAACAGAATCTAATCATGAGGAAATGTCAGATAAATGCCAAATGGGGACCTTCAATTAAATGAAGAGACAAGCAGGAGTATTCAAAAGCATCAGTGTCATAAAAACACTTCTTAAAAACTCTGAAATATTTCAGATAAAAAGAGATTAGAGATACTTTGTAGCTTAATGCAAAATTTACTCCTGGGGTAGATCTTCTACTGAGGGATAAACATTGTATAATGTGGAAATACAATTTTATAGATGATGCTATGCAGATGTTTTATGTGTTTTCCTCTATGCAATTTTCCTGTAAAGATTCAGCTATTTTCTTAATTAATAGTTAATCATGAGAGGTAACACCAGATTTCTGTTGCCATAGGGGATCCCTAAAATGAAGATGCTGGATGGAAAAATCCCCTGCTCCGTATCCACAGATTTGTGTCTATATACCTGGAGAGAAAAGATCTAAAAACTCTTTCCTGTGACATATTAAACCCATAACCATAAATCCAAGTGAGAGTACTGTGCACAAGAATATATAATAATTTTAATTATAAAATATATAAGGGAACATATATAGCCCATAGTTGTAGACGTCTGGGTGAGTACCTTCATGGAGACAGAATGTGTGATCCGGCAGAAGGTTGAGAGGAAAGTGGAGACATAGCACTTCTCCAAACAGATGCTGAGTGGGTATGTTCCTATGCTTCCAACAAATAGCTCATAATCTGGCCAGGTTTGGTGTATGCAGGAGGTTTGCTGCTATCTTTTCAACTGCTCGCTTTAACATCTGCAGTCAAAAACCACCAGCATCTCTGATTGCGACAATTGAAGTTATCTGCTTTTGTAAATATTTACGTCATTGCATATTTCATGATGAGTTGGAAAAATGTGATGGCAGTGGGTTTAAAGTATAGTATTCACAATAGACTATATCTTGAAATGTAAACTGTAGGGAAAATAAACATATATGTATATCTAGATGACTATTCTGATCTCCCAGTTTAGAAGTATTTTCTATAACATTTACAGTCCACTGGGTCAGACCTGAAGGATTGCATAATTCAAGAATAGAGAAAATAAACACAGACAGTTTGGGTTTATTCACTAAAGTTCACATCTGTTTATAAAGGAATCTGTGTACAGGTAACACAAGGTATAGTTTTCAGATGATGGTTATTGGAAGCAAAGTGATTTCTCATGGAGAATATTGAGCCATGGGGTCTCAGAGTTCTGCAAGGATTGTGATACCTCGCCTTCCAGTCAGAGCAACCAGGGCCTTCCCTGGCTCACTTGGTGCTTTTCAATTTTGATGTGTGAGCCAAGCTTGGAGTCAGACCAGTCACGCAGTGTCATGATTTCAGTGTCTGTCCCATGAGGCATAGAGAAATGCGAGAGATGCCAAGACTCATCTGCACATTGTGCTTCCTTCAGGCATATTTTTAAGTGGCTGCACTAGTTTTTGTCGTGCACTGTGCAAATGCCAAGAATAATTTCCCCCCCAAATTAACACATTGATTCCATAAAACAAATATTGTAACGGAATATGAAAAGTTATTATAAACAAATTTTAGACAATGACAATAAAAAGTGCAAAAAGGAAATAGCTCCAAATGATAAAGGCTTTCCTGGTATTCCTTCTCTCTTGTAGTGACTCAGCTGCTGGATTGCCCAGTCCAAGTCTGACCTATTCTTGGCATAACCTCAGCAACACACACACACACACACACACACACACACCTTCTCAAAACCCCAAGCCAAACCAAACAAGTTAGAAGCCTAGGAATGATGATCTGTGGGTGCTCATCTTCTTAAAGGGATTCTGAACATTATTTAAAAAACAATACCCCCAAGAAATTACATTTACTAAGAATCAGAAAGGAGCAAATGAAAAGAGTAATCTGATACTGCTCAGTTACATGACAACACTTGAATTTTCCTTCCTCTTTGACTCTTTTTTCTAGATTTTGTGTATAAATAATGACCAATATTTTCAGTGATTACTATACTCAGAATCACTTTACTGATAATTTCATTTTAAATAATGTACATGCCAAGTATCAATAAATTAATTATATTATGAATCATTGAAACAATGAAACATATATTCATGAATTTTAAAAGGTTATCTGTGAATATAATTGTTGTCATTGGAAAATACTTCACTAAATGCCAGCTCCCAAAATGCTGTATCCATAGCCTCCTCTCTGGGACACAGACAATAGGGAAGTGAGTGTTGTGACACATTGGACAGTGTACAGTATGAAAATAATAACAATTTGTAAATTACTAAGGATTCAAGGGGGCAGGGAGGAAGGGAAATATAGGGAGCTGATACTGGGGGCCTGGATGGAGGGAGGGTGTTTTGGGAGTGATGATGACATAAGAATGTAAATGTGGCCTGCATACAATTGATGTATGTATGGACTGTGATGGAAGTTATATAAACCCCCAATAAAATGATTCATTTAAAAAAAAAAAAGAATGAATGTTGAAGATGGACATTGAACCTCAACTCAAGTACTCCCTCAACACATTTTGTTGTAACGATTCAGCATTCTGTGATGCTCACTTTCCCCACATGATCACTGAAGGCCAACGTGTGCATATGTAGTGGTGGTGAAGAAAGCTGACAGTACCTGGATATAAAAAGATATAGTGTCTAGAGTCTTAAAGGCTTGAAGGTAAATAAGTGGCCATCTAGCTCAGAAGCAACAAAGTCCACATGGAAGGAGTACAGCAGCCTGTGTGATCATAAGGTGTAGATGGGATCAGGTATCAAGCATCTAAGACTCAGAATAAAAACATACCCAATGTGTGAATGGGGCATGGGGTGAAGACCTAATGCTCATCTGTGGAAAATTATATCCACTCACAGAGGGGTCATAGGGAAGAGGTGAGTCAGTCGGGTGCAGTAGAGCACCGACGAAACACACAACTTTCCTCTAGACCTTTGGTGCTTCCTTCACTCTACTATCATGACTTCAATTCTACCTTACAAATGTGATTAGAACAGAGCATGCACACTGCTACAGACAGTAATCCAGGATAGATAAACCCCTCATGGCCAAAAAGGAGAGTAGAGATACACAGAGGATTAGGGGAAGGTGGAGGGAGATAGGGAAGAATCGATCACAGGGATTACTCTAGACCTTCTCCTAGGAGGGCCAATAACAAAAAAAAAATGGTTGAGGGGTTATGGAGGACGATGTAAGGTATGGAAAAAATAATTTATAACTTATCAAGGGTTTACCAAAGAAAATAATCTATAACTTAATTAAAGGAGGGAGGGTGCAGGAGGGAGGGGAAATAAATGGGGAGCTGATATCAGGGATTCAAGTGAGAGGAGAATACTTTGAAAATGATGATGGCAGCATATGTCTAAATGTGCTTGTCCCACTGGAGGAATGTATGGATTGTTATGGGATGCATAAGAACCCCCAATAAAAGTATTTTAAAAAAGGAAAAAAATACTAATTTATTTATATTTGTAAACAGAAAAATCAAGCAGAAATCAAACAGAAAAATCTACATTTAATGTAGATGTAAACTGTACACTTATCAAATAATCTGTACTACGCATACTGTTAGCCAAGGATTAGGTATACAAAAAGAACACTTTCAGCGTATCTTAAACTAAAAGAAATGAAAAAAATTCAAGCCTTGAGTTGTGATATTGAAAGATCCTATGCGAAAAATATTGAATGAAGCAGGAAGCATCAAGAGAAGACTGACAAGAGTACACAATCATGGTATCAAAAATAACTACTTAACTTTCCACCTTTTTTAGAGGGAAGTCTATTAACAACAACCAATAGCATTGAGGGAAAAAGCCCAAACAAGGCTCCAGGAATTGATGGCCTACCAACTGAAATGTTTCAACGAGCTGATAGAGCACTGGAAGTACTCATTTGCCCACACTCAGAAATTGGAAAAACAGTCACTTGGCCAACTGACTGGAAGAGATCCATCTTTGTACCCATTCCAAAGAAAGGTGCCTCAACAGAATGCTCAAATTATATAGCAATATATATGAATATATGTATATATATGCTCAAATTAAATCATCCAATAATTGTTGGATGATGACTATCATCCAACAATTGTTTCAGTAGTAGAATGACAAACATCTGTTCAGGCAGGATTCAGAAGAGGAATCTAACAAGGGATATCGTTATTGAGGTCAGAGGAATCTGGTTTGAAAGCAAAGAATACCAGAAACATGTTCCCTTGTGTTTACTGACTATGCAAAGACTTTTTATTGTGTGGATCCAAACAAACTATGGTGGGAAATCTAATTTGCCTTCACTGCATTTTCATCTTCTGAGCAAGGGCACGGGTTGTCTATGCTGGTTTCTTGTGTCTTCACTTGTTTTGGACAACATGTGGTCCCTGGTTTTCCTGACCTCACTGTACTGTTAAGCTCTGAGGAGATATGGGAGTTAGTGGCTCCAGTGAAATCACACATTCTGCCAGTCGTTTGATTATTGTACTGATGTGAGTCCTTGGCTGACCCAGGGTAGACTAGGGTACTAATGTGGTAGAGTGAGAATACACCCTTCCTCAGAGCTTATTTTTAGCGCTCTGGAACATTTGATCAGGGAATGTAAGGATGTACATGATTAGTAAAGGAATACATCCCAATAGTATGAGGTAGAATGAGCTGGTAACTCAGTGGGATCAAGAGTCGCCTGAGGGTGGCAAAATTGATTAGACTATGTCTGCATTGTAGTGTTAAAGCTTGTGTTTGGGTTGTGACAAATAAATATGGCAAATAATTTCCAAGGTCATTTAGAGTTTATTTGGTGAATATTTTTCCAAGAGAGAAGGCAGGTTATTGATTGTATTGAAACATCTGCTTGCATGACTTACCAAAATGAACTCTAACATAAAAAGCCAAAAGGAATTTGTATATATATGATGCGTCAAAATATGCATCAAATAAAATGCACAAAATTTCCTCTTACTTTCATTCTGATTTAAAGTACTAATTCATTTTTTATGGAGTCCTCGTGGTACTGATGGTTAACATTGGGGCAAAATTTCATCAGTTCAAACCACTCACCCAAGGGATAAATATTCTCCTTTTTGCTCCCTTAATGATTTAGAGTCTCAGAATTCCCAAGGAGCAGCTTCATGCTGTTCTCTCTGTAGTCTATATAGTTGGAATGATATTAATGGAATTGGGTTTTGTTTGGGTTCATTTTACCCATTTTTAGTTTATATTTTGGTGCTTGAGGATAAGTCAGAGAATACTGCTAGAAAATCAAGGAAAATTTTATTAAACAAAAATATAAAAATGTACAGTCATGTTTTTTACTTATCTTCCATCTAGGCCTAAATATATCTGAATGAGTTATTTCCAACCCTCTAATCCTTCCCTGATGTATTCAACTTTCTTTGAAGTGTACCACATCAAAATAGAAGTTTCTGAATCCTTGAGGGATACAAATTGAGTTACTTTGAACTATTCTTTGGGTTTTGGGAACAGAAATATATCTAATGGTATAAAATCAGTTCATCCAGTAGGGTTTATGGCAACATGGTTTCCCAATGGAATCCCCATAGGATAAATCTTGCTACCTCAAAGAATTGAGAGTGTGAATTTTCATGATGTGAAAAAAATCTATGCAACATTTCCCTGGATTTTCCTCATCAATTCAGTTGTTTTATATTTTCATAAAACTTTTTCCAGTTTAGATCCCATGATCATTCTGTGGTCTTTGAGAACACAAAGCAATATTATTTCTTTGGAATCTCAATGATAGTGACCACAAAATTCTGAGCAGACACCTTTTCCTTAGATTTCCAGCAGAACTCCTCAGGAGTTATACTACTCATTGGAATTTATTTTTAAAGTTACCCTAATGAGACCAAAGCAAATATATTATGAGATAAGGTTTTTGTTTTTGTTTTTGTTTTTGCAGTCATCCACTGATCTTGGAAGCATATTTAAAGATTAAAAAATAAATAAGACTGCTCATGCATGAAGAGTAACTCTTTTATCAGAACTTAAAAAAAAATATCCGAGCATACAGAAAAATAATCCAGGAAATTATTAGTTAATGAGCATATGACACAGAGGCCATTCACCTCCTCTGCCTACACAAGGGAGGAGAATCCATCTACACAGGCACACAAGGACAATTGCCTTCACCCTTCATTGACCCTATTCTGATATTAATCATCTAGGTTTGATAATTCATTATAATAGTCACACAGAATGCATAGAAAATTCAGGGGGTTTATTAGGAACATTAAAATGTGGCAGCCCTTGAGTCTGGCTCTGCTACAAGGTCCTCCTCTGGCCTTTCCTAAGTGGGGAGGCTGCCCCTTTGAGTCTGGCTCTGCCCTGTGGTCCTCCTGTGAGAATAAGAGGACAGCTGATTGGGTCAGGAAGTAAACTGAACTACTGCAAACTCGGCAACAGAGGTGGGAGCCTTCTGCACTGTACAGTGTGGAAGTCTGCCTGGGAGTGTGTGTCTGGGAGTCTGTGTGGCTGGGAGTCTGTGTACACAGGAAGCTACATGGAAACAAGGGGACAGCTGACTTTTAAATCAACACAGTGCCTGCCTATACAGCAACCAGACCAATCTCCATAGTAAAACACAGGAACCCTGTGAAAACACCAACACCAATCATTCTGAAAATACACAAGGGCCTTTGCTAACTGAGGAATATGGCACCAACCTCTTCAAAAGCATCACGCAAACAACAGAACACCACATCAATGCTAATAAGTAAACAAGAAAGACAAAACACAGCAACAGATCTCATGACACTCAGAAGAATCTGTTGTGGATCTGCCACAAAAAGAAATTCTTAGACGATTGATAGGAGAAATAAAAGAGATGAAGGAAGCTACACAAACAAAAGATGCAATAATAGAGGGGATGAAGGCCACAATAGAAGGGATGAAGTCCACAACAGAGGGAATGAGGATCACGCATCAGAGGCAAATACAGGAATTAACAGGGGAAATAGGAAAAACTGCATGCAGGGTTGCAGGTCGCACAAACAGATTGAATGAGGCTGAGACTCATATCAGTGACCTTGAAGACAGTCAAGTTGACCTCAATAAACATGAAAGACAATGAAACAAGATAATGAAAGAGACAAAGGAAAACCTGAGATCAATGAGCAATGCTATGAAAAGGAACAACATCCGAATCATTGGCATACCAGAACAAGATACGATGAAGAAATCAACAGCTAATTTAACAAGGGAATTTCTGAAAGAAAACTTCCCCAACCTAATGAATGAGAACCAGTGTATCATACAGGAAGCAGAGAGGACACCAAGTAGTCTAGACCCTAGGAAGAATTCACCAAGGCATATAATAGTTAAACTATCGAACTTCGAGGAAAAAGTGAAAATCCTGAGAGCAGCAAGAGAAAAGAGGATAGTCACATATAAGGGCTCTCAGGTAAGAATATGTGCAGACCTATCAATAGAAACCATGAAGAGGAGAAGAGAGTGGACCAATATCTTCCAGAAGTTGAAGGAAAACAACACCTCCCCTAGAATTTTTTACCCTGCAAAGCTATCTATTTAGATAGATGGGGAAATAAGGGTCTTTCAAGATAAGGAAAAACTTAAAGAATATGCCGTGAGACATACCCAATCCTGAGGAAAGTCCTTGCCGACGCACTATGGCCAGAAGACCAACACCCACCAAGCACAAACAGGAGAACATCCTATACTCCAACCACACCAAGGAGCAAACAAACTAACCCCAATCACCAAGAACAAATGACCACAGGTAGAAAACATAGCAATAAAGAAGCCCCCAATGAAAACACAATAGAGCTAGGAAAAGGGGAATAAGAAAACACACACACCAAAAAACACAAAAGGCCAGCAATGAACCCACCACAGATTGGAATAATAACTCTAAATATCAATGGCCTGAACTCCATCATTAAAATAAAAAGGTTGGCCGACTGGCTCAGTAAATATAATGCATCAATCTGTTGCCTGCAGGAAACATATATTAAGCTTACAGACAAGAATAAACTAGGAATAAAAGGCTGGAAGAGGATATATCAGGCTAATGATGAATCAAAAAAAGCAGGGGTCACAATCCTAACCTCAGATAAAACAGGCCTCAGGGTTCAAGACATAAAAAGAGACAATGAAGGGCACTTTATAATGCTCAAGGGAACACTTCACCAGGAACCAGTGGGCATAATAAATATATATGCGCCAAATGAGAGATCCACAAAATTTGTCTATTTGACTATTCAGAACATGAAAGAAGATATTACA
>PVJH01001982.1:0-183910 GCA_004026705.1 Nesogale talazaci
TCTCAGGGTCGAGGTTGTTGGTGCAGCCGCTGTGTCAATCCACATCGTCAAGGGCCTTCTTCTTTTTCTTCGCCACTCCACTTTACTGAGCAAGATGTCCGTCTCCAAGAACCAGCCTCTTCCGACAATGTGTCCCAAGCAGGAAGTCTTGCCATCCTTGCCTCTAAAGAGCATTCTGGCTGCACTCTCACTAAGAAAGATTTGCTTGTTCTTTCAGCAGTCCATGGTGCTATATACACTGCCAACAAGTGGCACGTGGCGGTCGTGGTTGTTAGGTTTCAACCCATTGCTACTCTGTGTAAACAGAAGGAAACACGACCAGGGCCCGTGCCATCCCCCCAATTGTTTGGCCTCACTGTCGCAGCCACTGTGTTAAGCCATCTCGCTCAAGACACCCACGAGGGCCTCCATTGTTTTGCTGCCCTTCTACTTTACTAAGCAGGATGTCTTTCTTCAGGAATTGATCTCTTCTGACCACATGCCCAAGGTACACAAGGTGTGATCTTTCTATTCTTAGCACAGAGGGGTACTCTGGCCATTCTTCTTTCAAGAGAGATTTTTATGCCCCCCACAGTCCATGGTATTTTAAATGTTCTTCATTGGCACCACAATTCAAATGCATTGGTTCTTCTTCAGTTTTCCTTATTCAATATCCAATTTTCACATGCATATGAGGCCACTGAAAAGACCATAGATTAGGGGTGAGCCCCGGTGGCGTAGTGGTTGTGCGCAGGACTGTGGCCCACTGGGATGGAGGTTCGATTCCAGCTCCACGGAGCAAAGGCTGGGCCTCCTACTCCCACCACCTGAGGGCAGTGATGCCCAAACCCCCCCCCCCAAAAAAAAAAAAAGGCCATAGATTGTATAAATTGGGCCAAGTGCACTTTAGTCCTGAAAGTAACCTCCCTGCCTGGCTACACTCTGAAGAGGTCTTGTGCAGTATGTGGGAAACTAATACTGAGGGAAATATGATGAAGGCTATATTCCCTAACTTGTAACAGAGGGAATCTGGAAAGCTGTATTCCATGATAGGAAAGCCACCTCTTTGGTAACTTAAAGTCCAAGTACATTATACTGCTTTAAATATCATTCCCACATATTCTCCTCTAACAGTTATGCATGGCTGATTTTAACCCCCTAGAGAAGCGGACATCCTGTTGCTATCTCCTCAGACCTTCCTCCCCACCCCACCCCACTGCCTACTGCAGGTATTAAGCTCCTCACCTGTCAGCTCAGGGCCCTTACTGTAGCTACTACGTGCCTTGTGATGTATGTAACTACTGAAGATGCATTCTCATGGCTACCCATAAATGTCCCAAGACAGTAAAGATTCCTCCTCCCTTTTCTCTCACCTCCACATGGACCACCAAGAGGACCTGAGGCGAGGACGCTACCAGACAATGTGCCTGACTCGTTTATTTTATTCTCTCTCCTATCTTTTTCTATCCTCTATGATTTCACACGATCTTCATAGTAAATATAATAACCATTCAATTGTGTCTATTGGCCCTTGGGTTGTTAGAAGCTGGCTTCCTCTGACAGCTGGAGAATTCACCGACTGAGACTTCCATGAGAATTGATTGCAGATCCAAGCAAGATGAAATCCTTGACAACCTCAATCTTTTCTCCATTGATCAAGTTGTCCCCTACTGGTCCCGTTGTGAGGACATTGGTCTTCTTTATGTTGAGTGGTAATTCGTACTGAAGGCTACAATCCTTGATCTTCAGCAAGTGCCCCAAGTCCTCCTCACTTTCAGGAAAGTTGTGTCAACCACACATAATAGGTTGTTAATGAGCCTTCCTGCACTCCAATTACTCATATGAACCGGTTTCTCTAACAAGAGGTTAGAATTTACAATACATCACAACAGAGATTATGTGGTCTCCAAGGCTGTAAATCTTTATGAGAGCATCTAGCTTGTCTTTCTCCCACAAAGCAGCTAATGGGTTTGAACCATGAACCTTGGGGCTAGCAGTCCAACCTTTACCTAACTGTGCCACCGGGGCTCCTAGATCATGACTCCCCAAACAAACAAAACCTCACTGCACAGTTGATGCTGACTCATCGTGACCACGCCACTAAAGCTCCTAGATCGTGACTAGAATGTCCGTCTTAAAGTAATTCAATGCTCATTCATTCACCCCATAAATACCCAGGAGTAGGCATTTGGTGCCAGACATTTGGTGAAGCAACAGAGACACAAACATGAAAACTTGAATAAGGCGAGGCTGCCCTGAAAGATTTAGTGTTGAGAAAGGCACTGAACTGAGACATAAAACTAGGAACTACGTTCCTCATGCCACTAATGGAGGCCCAGAGGTAGTCTGGCCAGAAGACAAGAACACGAAGGAGTGGCTTTCATGTGAGAATGAGGATTTAAGGTTTGGAATCTGCAATGGAAGCCAAAAGATGGCCCAATTTCTATCCATCTTTCTGCCACCTTGTTTCTCAAGGCCAGAGGAGAATGAGCGGTCGCCAGCAGAGAGAGCTTCAGGGGAAGTGGTGTTCTGGGTCATGACTTCTCAGCCACACAGGAAGTGGAGGGCGAGCTTGCTGATCCGGCCGAGTCTTAGAATGGTCTGACTATAGAACTTTGGTTTGAGAAGGGGCCCAGAGGGAAGGGTCTCCAGGGAGAAGTGGGTCCCAGAACGGGATTGAGTTTTGGAATCGGAACGCAGGTCTCTGAATTACCAAGAAGGTTAGGCCTGAGAGATGGAGGGAATGAGATGTCGAGGTCCTAATTCCTGAGGCTAGGCAATAGCACTCTTTTCAAAGCAGAGTCATTGTTAAGGGTACCAATTAGGATGCAGGGGAAAAAAATCATTGGTACAAGGGAGTGTGGAGGTCTGCCTTCAGACTAGAAGGCAGCAGCACTGTTTAAACTGGGGGGAGAAATTTAGACTAGAGGAGGGGTGGCTACTCAGTATCATTCAGTCTTTGACTAACTGTTTCTTCTCATCTCTTTCACTGTAACCAGTTTATTTAGTGATTACTTCCTCCCCACTAAATATTCGGTCTCCTGTCCAGTTATTAACAGAGGGGTAGCTTGGTACTGTGGAAAACACGTGGAGCATTTACAGTGTGGGTCAGTCTACTTAAAGGAGGTCACCAGACTAACAAGTCCTGATAACACAGCCAATCAGGGATGCAATCAGCTAGGGCTTGAATGAATGCAAGCCTTTGGGGTCCATTTTATTTATTTATTTAAAATACTTCACTGTGTGACAAATCACACAAAGCCTGAATTACTTCATTTGGCCTGGCGTCCATTTCCTCATCCGCATAAAGGGGTGTGAAGATTAAATGGACTGGGGAGCCTGTCGCACAATGCCCGGCTGTCACATTTCACTCTCGCTGCTTATAATAATGACCTGTCTGCTCACGGTAGGTGCTCACATGAATGTCCCACTGCTCACACTGGTACTTTTAAACGAGTGGACAAAGAGCTCTTTGCTTCTGCTTCTTGGCCTGGAGTCATGTCCGTCAAGAAGTCGGAGAAGCCCAAGCCTGCTGGTCCGTGGTGCTGGGCATAGCTGCCGTGGGAGGGGGTGCGGGGGTCTCTTGCGGCCCGGCGCCTGAGACGAGACAGCAAGACCGTGGTCTCTTCAGAAAGGGCTGATTCCTTGCTGACCCAAGGAGCTGGCCATTGTGCCATCCCGTGGCCGTGTGAAGCCGGGCGGTGAAATAGGGGGGCAGCAGGAAGGGCGCTGCGTCTGAGGTGACCCTCTGGCTTGTGTCCCTGGAAGGGGGCAGAGGAGACCAGAGGTTTGGGGCGGAAGGAGGCGCGCGGACGTGGACTCTCAGCACAGTGGCACGGACAGAAGTGGGAGTCGTGCGTCTGCAGCCGCGGCCTCTGGGTCGGGCCGCAGTGGGAGCGTGGCACGCTCGCGGACCCCCGGTGCCGCTTGCCGGAGAAGGGCCGCCCGGAGCAGACCGGGAAGTGCGGGCGGACGCGTGCCCGCCACGTCCTCTGGGCACTGCCCCTCCGGGCGCGCGCCCGCCCCCGCCCCACCCCGCCCCGTGCCCCCCGCCGGGCTCCTTGGACCCCGCGCCTGGGGCCGCGCACACCCCCTCCGCGAGCCGGGACCCCGGGCTGCGCGCGCCCCGCACCCCCTCCCCGCCCGGCGGGCGCGCGCGCTGGCTCCCGCTCCCGCTGGCAGCGGCGGCGGCGGCGGCGGCGGCGGGGATTGTTTTTGTTGTCGCTGAGGCCGGAAGAGCCGCGGGAGCCGGGTCCCTGTCCCCGGGCCGGCCGCCGCCGCCGCCGCCCCCTGCCCGGCGCCCGCGTCTCCGCAGCGCCCGCCGCTCCAGCGCCAATATTCCGGAGATCAAGCGAGCCTCGGTGGCGGCGGCGGCGGCGGCGGCGGCGGCGGGGCCCGGAGCGGGAGGCGCCGGGGACCGGGGCGAGGCGGCCCCCGCCGCCGCCATGGAGGCGCTGGGACCCGGTGAGGAGCGCGCGAGGGCGGGGGCCGGGGCCTGGGCCGGGCGGGCCGAGGCGCGCGGGCAGGACTGTCGCTGTCCCCCCGCCTCGCCGGCGCGCGCAGCCCCGGGCCGGGCCGTCAGGCCTCTGGGGAAGGGACCCGTGCCCCACTGCACACGCAGGCCAGGGAAGCTGACCCGGGCCTCGGGGGGGTGAGGGGGGCGGGGACCACGCTCCAGCGGGAGGGATGGTCCAGAGAGCAAGGACTAAGGTGGGGTCCCTGGAAGGTGACCCGCTCCCCTCACCTCCCCCCCACTCCCCCGCCAAGACCTGAGCCAAGCCCTGGGTGGTGGTCTGCGCTCCCGGGTCGTGGTGAGGCCAGTCTGGGCCTCAGAGGAGCAATCTGTGCACTGTGTGGAGAGGAGGCCTGGCTGGGTCTGGGCAGGGCTCCCCACCTACTCCCAGGGGCGTTCTCGGTTTTGAGCCGCAGGCTGTCGTCCTTTGCACTGGTCGATAGTCCAGAGCACTCCGATGGGGATGAGCCTCCCTCCGCCACCTCTCAAGACTCCTCAAGGTCCAGCCGACAAGTGCCCACCCTTTCTTGAAGGCCCTGAAATCTGGTGGAACTTGGCCGGATACCTCTATCAGTCCCAGAGTCGCCTGGGCTAGTAGGGCTTAGTGACAAGGAGTCACCAGTCACTCCTGTTCAGCACAGTTCTCCTCTACTGGGTTAAGGCTGGTTGCCAGGTAGAAATGAAGAAGGTGCCAGTTACCCATGGTGGATATGGCTGCCTGACTCTTGTTCCCACTCTGCCCCCATGATCTCTCTGGCCAGGTGTTCTTGGCACTTTCGAAAATAGGGCAGGGTCTAGGGGCTATGGTGGGATTAACTTGATATTCCAACTGCACCTACAGAGTGGACTTCATTGTAGAGCATTTCATTGTGTTAGGACACAGCAAACGGAACTCCACTTTTGAGTTTCCTAACTTTGCAGGTTTGTTTGCTCAGGGCTTGTTTGGATAGCTGCATGATTCAACCTCGCCCTAATTTGCCTCTTCAAGGTATTTGTAAATGTGTTTACCATCAAATGTCATATGCCTTAAAAATTAATTTGTTTTGGCACATCCTATTTGATCACACCTCACGGTGAGTCTTAGGTTCCGGGGCTCCAGCTAGGTCTTCTGGTGAAAGGCGTTGCTTGGTCTTTAGGAATGTAACAGACTGGCAGACTTAGGTTCAAGTTCAACCTGGGAATTTAATAATTGTTAATTTCCTAATGCCTTTGCCCTTCCATTCCCTCATCTGCAAAATGACAGTGACAATCCTTATGTGCTGCAGGGCTGTTAGGGAAATAAATTGCGATAATGTATGTATGTGAAAAGTCTTACTGTAGACTCGAGGGCCTGGTAGATGCTCAACGACTGTTTTTCTTCACCTCCCTCCTCTGTTAGTATCTGTAATTGAAGCAACTGTTGCATTTATGAGCCGATAATGAAAGAGACTGTGACTGCACGCACACGCCGAATGCCAAAGGAAAGGACCCACTTGTAGCGTCAGAGAGGGCCCCTGGACCTTTTGGCTTCCTTTCTCCCTTGCAAGGTTTCTGATGTTTAGTGTTTGCAGGTGTGTGGACTTCCCATAGCATGAGATTGCTCAGATTGTGGAAAATTCACTCTCACGAACCACATTTATAAGACACTCGTAAGTCAGCTAAATTGTCTCACAGAGTTCTCTGTAGATTGGAAGAGTCCCTGGCTGCCGTCTAGCAAACTCCTTTTTGGGTGCTGCAGCACCTTGGAAACCCAATTAATAACAAGCGGCTGCTTGCTGAGCATGGACTCGGAGCAGAGGGAGTTGATAGTCTTGTGGGATGTTTTAGCCAGGCTGTTTCAGAACTGAAGGACGCTTTTGTGCCTGCTTCTCTGTTAAGAGCACGCCAATCTAGTGCTTCGTGCCCTCCTCCTTTGAACGAGCCCGGAGGCCTGATTCGTCTTGCCTTGTCCCCCACTTCCATCCTCCAGTTGTCTCAGACAGGAATCCAGAAATCCCATTAGTTTGGGGACCATTTGTTTTGGTCATTTGAGGATACTCTTTACTTCGGGAGTGCTTTGCAGTGTAGAAAGCTCTTTCTTATCTCTGCGCTCACTTGAGCCTATGTTACACGAGCGAGGTGGATATTATCCCCATTTTGAAGACGAAGGGTCAGGAGCATAAGTGATTTCCTCCAGGTCTCTCTCCAGGCTGACTGGGGAAATGAGGAGCACAGATGGGTTGGCTGACTCTTCGTCAAATGCAGTCCTCTTCACTTAAAGCGGACCTCCTCCATTCTCTGTTGAGTCGGATTGTTTTTCTCACTTCAGAGGCTGTCCTCTGTTGACTTGTTTGTTGTTAAAAGTGCGACCAAGTCCGTGCTGTCTCACAGCAAGCCTGGGCACACAGACTGAAACACTGCCCGTCTGTGGCTGTGTCTGAGCCCCTTGTTGCAGCTGCTGTGTCAGTCCAACTCAACCTCTGTGTCCCTCTATTTTGCTGCCCCTGTACTTTACGAAGCATGGTGCCCTTTCCCAGGGGCCAGTCTCTCTTGAGAACATGTCCCAAGAACATGAGACACGCCTTCCCACCCTTGCGCCTAAGAAGCTGTGCTTCCTCCAAGACAGATCGGTTTGTTCTTTTGGCAGTTCCTGGTACTTTCAGTATTCCCCACCAGCCCAGTAATTCGTATGCATCAATTCTTCTTCCATCTTCCATGCCATTGTCCAGGTTTCACGTGGATACGAGGCAAGTAAAAGTACCATGGCTTAGGTCCTGGGCACCCTGTTCCTCAAAGGGGCATCCCTGCTCTTCAACACCATAAGGCGGTCGTGGGCAGCGGGCGGACCCAATGCAATGCGTTTCATCTCTTGACCGCTACTTCCAGGAGCATTGTGACAACCTCAGTGTTTTCTCTGCTCGTTATTGTTCCTTACTGGTACAGTTGTGAGATTTGCTTTCTTTTTATTAAGATGTAATACACGTGTCCTTATATAAAAATATAAATAATACTTATGAATGCAATCATAATAACTAATGTTTATTAAGTGCTTACTATTACTAGGCATTACGCTGCGATTTTTGTACACATCCCTCCCTTGGGTCCTCACAGTAACCAATGATATAGATGCTGTTCTGACTGGCCCATTTTATGGATGAGTAAACTGAGGCACCAAGTGGCGACAAAACGGGCGCAATGCAATGGAGGAGCAGTCAAACCAGAATTCAAACCCAGGCAATTGAGTTTCAACCCTTTAAAGCACTATAATTTATTGCCTCCTAAGCAGACAAGTTTCTAAGCTCAAGGAAACCAGCATTGGAATGGAAAAGTTTAGGCTAGTTTTCTAAGTAAATCCAAATTTCCTAAGAGCAATGATTACTCACACTCCATTTCTCTCACGTGCTAAGAAAAGGACATACAGGGCTGAGCCCTGGTGGCATAGTGGTTGAGTGTGGGACTGCGGTCCATGGGCTTGGCGGTTCAAATCCAGCAGCAGCTCTCCAGGAGCAAGGCTGGGCAGCTCCCACAATCATCAGAGGGCAGTGATGCCCCCAAAAAGAAAAGGGCATACAGTATTTATTTTCTCTGCTTTTTAATTTCTTTCCTTCAATTCCTTTACTCTTTGGGCAACAGGCATTTCAGAAAGATATAGACACTATTATGAACTATATTGGGCAAGAAAAAGCTCTGGACCAGGAGGTAGCAGACCTAGATTATAGTTGTGGCTTAAAGTCAAAGTACTCTGTCCTTGGGCAAGTCATTCTATTCAACTTTCTGTTTCCAAGTTTCTACCAAATGGAAGAGTTCTTCCAGCTATAGGATACATTTGAGTGTGCAGAGCTGAGTTATCAGTATTACCTACTTGGGTTAATCTCATCTTGCGCCAATCACATCTGACATTATCATCTACCTCGGACCTTATTCATGGCATCCCTGGGATGCACACGTGTAAGCATCCGACTACCAACCCAGTGCTTGGCAGCTTGAACCCATCTGGAAAGCCAAGCCTGGGGATCTGCGCCAGGGAGTTCACAGCCTTCAAAACCCTACAGGGCAGGTAATGGACAAAGTCCATTATCTTTTCATTCCATTTTTCCATGAACTCTTTGAAACCCCCTTACATGAGACCACCATAAAACAAAATGGACTCAATTGCACCTAACAACACCTTGTATATATTTTTATTCAATACTTTCATTGAGGGCTCTTACATCTCATCACAATCCACACATCCATCTATTGGGTCAAGCACATTTGCACATATGCACATCATCCTTTTCAAAGCATTCTCTTCCCCTTGAACTCCTGATATCAACTCCCCATTTCTTCCCCACCTCCCCTGCCCACCTTCACTCATGAATCCTTGATAAGTTATAGATTATTATTTTCATATCTTGTTTCTTAATGTCTTATCTTGCCCAGATTTAGATCCCCTTGTGCACCAGACTTGAGCTCAAGTTCAAGTGATAATATTTTTAGTAGAAGTGATGTGCTTTTACTTAACTGGAAAAGAACTGCCAATGCTTGGGACCCAGCACCACTCTCTCTGGGTGGCACAAATGGCTAGTGCTCAACTACTAGCTAAAAGACTGGCAGTGGAAACCACTCAGAGATAGTTCAAAAGAGAGGCTAGGTGTTCCGCTTCCGAAAATTCACAGCCTTGGAGATCCTACATGGCAGTTCTGGTCTACCTGCTTGGAGTCTGCATGCGTTAGAATCAATGGCAACCACTCCCAACAAGGCTTTTGTTTAGCTTTTCTCAAGAACTGCCAGAAGGCTTATTCCTATTGTTCAGTTAAACGTTCATTGAATCCATATAGCACACTGGTCATTGAAGTGGGAAAATAACATGAACTGGAGGCCCATTTCTTCCAGGAGCGTACATTGTGTGGAAGAGTGATTTAGTAAGTGATCTTATGTACTTGTGTGTTAAATGTTCCCCTATGTAGACAGTCTTGAGAACACAGGTGATAGGTCTTTAGATCTTTGAGTCAGGGAGAAGCAAGAAGGGTTATGCCATGTTGTCACCCCTGACCTGAGTTTGGAAGAGAACTCCAAATCCATTGAAAAACCCTATGGAGCACACATCGTCCTATCCTGACACACGTGGGGTCACCCTGGGTTGGAACTGAGTGATTAGCAACTGGGTTTGTTGTCGTTGTTTTAAGAATTTAGGGGAAGCAAAGCCCATATGGAAGAAGCACACCAGCCTGTGTGATCATGAGGTGTAGACAGGATCAGGTATCAGAAGACCCCAAACAAACAATCGTATTGATGCGAATGAGGGGGAGCAGAGGGAAACCCAAAACCCATCTGTAAACAATTGGACATCACCTCACAGAAGGGTCACACGGAAGGGATGAGTCAGCCCAGAGTGCAGTACAGCACCAACGAAACATACAACATTCCTCTAGTTCTTTAATGCTACCTCCCCCACTATCACGACCCCAGTTCTACCTTGCAAATCTGGACTGACTAGAGCATGTACCTGGGTACAGATAAGAGCTCTCAACACACTGAATCCAGATTAAACCCCGACCCCCCCACCCCCGGAACAATAATGGGAGTAGTGATACCATGAGGGTAGGAGGAAGGTGGGAAGAGGAAGGAGGAACTAATCACAACGATGGACGTATAGCCCCCACCCCCCACCCAGAGTAACAAACAACAGAAACAAGGGTGAAGAAAGATAGCAGATGGTGTAAGATACGAAAATAATAATTTATGGGCTGAGCCCCGGTGATGGAGTGGTTGTGCGCGGGACTGTGGCCCACTGGGATGGAGGTTCAATTCCAGCAGTGGCTCCACAGGAGCAAAGTGATGCCCCCACCAAAAAAAGAAAAGAATAATTTTTAATTTATAAAGCGTTCGTGAGGGGTGGAAGAAAAAACTGAGGAGCTGATACTAAGGGTCCAAGTAAAAAGGATATGTTTTGAAAAGGATGACGGCAACTTATGTACAAATGTGCTTGATACAATGGGTGTATGGATTGTTATAAGAACTGTAAAAGCGGGCTGAGCCCCGGTGGCGTAGTGAGCCCCGGTGGCGTAGTGGTTGTGCGCGGGACTGCGGCCCACTGGGATGGGGGTTCGATTCCAGCTCCACAGAGCAAAGGCTGGGCCTCCTACTCCCACCACCAGAGGGAAGTGATGCCCCCCCAAAAAAAAAAACAAAAAAAAACCCCCAAAGAACTGTAAAAGCCCCCAATAGAATGATTAAAAGCCAATAAAATAATAAATCTCTGCTTGAAAAAATATAATTTAGGGGAAGAATGAACAGTGGGTTTAATATGTCAAGATTTTTTTTTAATGCTTTAAAAAATAGTGTGTGGTGATTTGTCACTAACCAAAAACCAAACCAAACATTACCATGGAGATGATGCCAGCTTAGGTTCTGAGACTGTAACTCTTCACAGGATTAGAAAGGCCCACCCCTTTCCCTATCTGTCAGCAATAGACATACATTTCTTCAGTGTTTGTGCTGATCTTAAACCAGTCAGTTCTCAACCTGTGGGTCGAGACTCCTTTGGGGGTTGGACGACCCTTTCACAGGGGTCGTCCAATTCATAACAGTAGCAAAATTACAGTTATGAGATAGCAACAAATAATTTTATGGTTGGGGGGTCACCACCACATGAGGAACTATATTAAATAAAGGGTCGTAACACGAGGAGGGTTGAGAAGCACTTTCTAAAATGATGGACCAGAGAGGCTTTTGGCTTCAAAGTTCTTCCTTCCCTGTGAATTAACTTTGGTTTCATGAAGTATCATTGCAATGAGAGACCCACAGTCCACCTTACTCAACCCGACTCATAGCAAAAAAGTTATTTTTAGGCCAATGTCCACTAATTATTATCATCATAAGAGAGTGAAATTCCCTGTAGACACAGATCTCCCAAATCATGTTGTATGAAACCTGTTTCTACTGAATATTAATATGAGGGTAAGTCTTTCTACAAAGTCAGATAAGCCTTGATTAAACAAAGTTATCAAAGTGTGAAATTATTATTTTTTCTCAGTATATCCTCCAGGTGGGCCTGTACACTTCTGAAGGTGATGTTTCTCTCTCACACTCTCCCCCCAAAGAATTCTGTTCTCTCTGATTCACACCACGTTAAAACAGCAGCTTGTCATCCTTGGGGGAACTCCAATCATGTTCCTTTTCAATGTTCTTTAGATTTGGAGACTGGAAATAGGTTTGGAGAGTGCACATCTGGGCAGTGGAAGTTAGGTTTCACAAGGAAATTTTCATAGGACAGCCTCTGCTCCTGTTGAAGAATGAGCAGGGTGGTTTGGAAGCACGCTGATAATTTTGTGTTTCTTAGGTGCCATTGTGTCACTTCACTTCTGACTTTTTGTGACTCAGTGTACGAGACTGAAACACTGCTGCTCCCTCCTGTTCTCCGCTCATACTGATGCCGTTTTAACCCCCGTTGTAGCTACTGTGCCAGTCCGTCTCGGTGAGGACCTTTGTCTTTTTCGTTGACATCCACCTTCCTGAGCATCATCTTTTCCAGGGACTGCTCTCCCCTGATAGCTTGTCCTTCTAAGGAAGATTCTGGCTATATGTCTTCCAAGACAGATTTGTTTCTTCTTCTGGCAGTCCTGGTAGATTCAACATTCTTTGCCAACACCATAATTAAAATGCATCAACTCTTCTTCTGTGTGCCTTATTTACTGTCTCGCTTTCATATGCAGAGGAGACATCAAAAATACCATAGTCTAAGTCAGATGCATCTTCTTAAAAAATGACGCTTTTGGGTTTTAGCACTTTAAAGAGGTCTTTTGCAGCATATCGGCCCAACACAGTATGTCATTTGATTTCTGCTTCTCCCATGGGCATTGACTGTGGGTCCAGGTACAATGAAATCCTTGGCAGCACCAATGTGTTCTCATTGTATCATGATGGTGTTTATTAGTCCTGTTGCGAGGGATTCCCCACCCCCCACTCTTCTTTATGTCGAGGTTCATAATGAAGGTTGTTGTCTTTGATCTTCATCAGAAGTGCTTTGAGTCTTCTGCACTTTCAGAAAGTATGCTTTTATCATCTGCATATTGCAGGCTTTTAGTAAGTCTGCTTCCAACCCCGATGCCACATTCTCCTTTGTGTAGCCCTTGGAATCCTTGCTGAGCATACAGATCGATTAAGTATGGTGAAAGGATACTGCTCTGATGTGCATTTTTCATGATTTTGAACCACATATTATCCCCTTCATCTATTCAGTTGATGGTCTTCTGATAAATCTAGAGGTTCCACATAAAAACAACAAAATCGGGCTGAGCCCCGGTGGTGTAGTGGTTGTGCACGGGACTGCGGTTCACTGGGACGGAGGTTCAATTCCAGCAGTGGGGCTGGGCCTCCTACTCCCACCATCAGAGAGCAGTGATGCCCCCCCCCCAAAAAAAAATAAAATAAAAACAACAAAATCTTTGGGAATTTCCATTCTTCAAAATGTTATCCATAATCGATTAGGGTCCACACTTAGGAGGGAGTGGGAATAATGCTATTATGTAGTAGGATGTGCAACCAATGTCAGGAAATAGACTGTGTACAAGTTGTTGAAGAGAATGCTAATGTGCTCTGTAAACTGTCATTCAAACTACAATAAAAGTTGTTTGTCTTTAACCTATGAAGAAGGAAAACAAGAACATAGGTAAACATATTTCAGGTATTCTCTACTTTCAGTGAAGAGGCTTCTGACATCAGCTAAGATGCCCCTCATTTCATATTCTCTTCTGAATCCAGCTTGATTTCCCTGTTGAGTGAGAACACCCACAGCCTATGACAATGCAGGGTTTATCTTTAGCCTGAACATGGTGAGAGATGGCTGTATTTTTACAGCCTTCCCCAAAACCCAAACCAAAACAAAAAATGGGGAAAAAGCTCTCCTGGGTGGAGAGTACATATTTTGTAGTACACATTTTTCCCACCAGGCGAGCATCCAGCAACACACTCGAGTCCAGTGGGACTCATATGGGAAGGTTCTCTCTAGTCACAGTGGATTTTTTCTTTTTCCTCTCACATCATTGTCCTGGTGGGAGTAGGAGGCCCAGCCTTGCTCCCGGAGAGCTGCTGCTGGATTTGAACCGTTAACTCTGTGGGCTGCAGTCCCGCACACAACCACTGCGCCACCAAGGCTCAGCTGTGGATTTTTTCTTAAATGCAGTTTCACTTGAACCTCACTTGGGGGGATGGCTGATTTAAGAGAACAGTGTGTGGCTGTGAAATTTTGTTTCCTGCCCAGGAAAAATGTCGCAGAAACTGTTGTGATTGTGAACACAGCTTACAAAGACAGCAAGCACTATGGGAAAAGTTCAAGAGTATGAGTGGTTTTCTCATTTCAAAAAAGGTGAAAAGTTGATTGATGACAAACAAACCTCGTTCTGGATGGCTGTCAACTTCCTGAAAGGATGACCATGTTGACAAAATCTGTGCATTTGTGATTGAAGATTGGCGAGGGGCCATTGAAGAGATGGGGAAGTTATCTGGATTATCTTGGAGCTTGGTTCAGTGAATTTTAACAGAAGATTTGGGAATGAGAAGGGCTGCTGAGAAATTTGTGACTCAGGTTGTGACCAGGAAAAAGAGTGTTTCGTGGAAACATGCCAGACTTCGAAAGAACTGTTCCGAAGTGACCTGGTTTTTTCCCCCCAGGGTCATCATTACTGGTGACAAGACATGGTTCTATTCTTATGACCTTGAAAGCAAGCCAGTGGAAGATGCCATCATCACCTTGCCAGAAAAAAAAAGCTCATCAAGTGAAATCAAAGATCAAGACAATATTCTTTTTTAATTTGGGTTATTTTACATGAGGGGGATAGTGCATTTGGAATCCATTCCACAGGTCAGACTGTTAATCAAGCTCTCTATTCAGAGGTTGTGAAAAGATTGCATAACAGTGTGCCACAAAAAAAGCCTTGATTTGTGGCAGATAGGGGACTTGTTTTGCCACTAGGACAATGCACCTGTTCAGACAGCCATCTCAAAAAAAAAAAAAAAAACCCAAACACAAAACAGAGTGCCTCTCTTACCCCATCCACCTTACTCATCTGACTCCACTACGTGTAAAGAATGAGGGACCTGAAAAGACAGAGCTTTGAGGCTATAGAAGAGGTGAAGAAAAATGAGTGAGCTGCTGCCAGCCCTCCAAACAGATGAGTTTTAAAAATTTTTTCCAAGAATGGAATCTCAGATTTGACAACAATATTAAGTGTAATCGAGAGTACTTTGAAGGTGTTAAGGTTGCTTTGTAAAAAAAAATTAAATGCATAGCTTTAAAAAAAAATTCTGGGGTTTTTTTTTGGGGGGGATACCCACTTTATAGCCAAGCTGTAAAGACAGTGATGCTCATAAAGAGTTTTACATAGTAGTCTGCATATGAAAGAAATTCATCAGAATAATCTGGTTTTGACACTCCTAACTAAAAAAATGATAGCAACATGGCAAAATATTTAGAAACCTAAATTTAAGTCAAGACATCCCAAATTCTTTCGGAGCATGTTCAGTGAATAACAGGATCTCAGGAACTGTAGCAATCACCTTGATTATGAAAGGATATCGTTCTTCATGTCCAAATTAATACCATATCAAATGTCTTTCAATCTCCTTAGGCCCTCCAACCAGCCTGTTTCAGCCACCTCGTCGTCCTGGCCTTGGGACTGTTGGAAAACCAATTCGACTGTTAGCCAATCATTTTCAGGTTCAGATTCCTAAAATAGATGTGTATCACTATGATGTGGACATTAAACCAGAAAAACGGCCTCGCAGAGTCAACAGGTAAGGATTAGAAAAAGTAGAATTCTGTACGTACAAACTCCATGGTTATGTGAACTCTTACAAAACGTGACCTTTGTTGTTCTTCAGTATGTTAAGCTTCTTGATGGCAGGTTTGTGGTTCATGTTTGGTAGCGCAGCCCCCAATCCAGAATTCTGGATACCTCCCTGGTCAATCAGTGAACCGCTCTGTAATCAGAGAGAAGGTCCCTCTTTTGTTAACCAAGGCTGGTAGAAATTTATGTTAGCATCCCTGGTAAAGAAAACTACATGGAAATTCAAATTTTATTATTAAGAGGTATAATTAACTATATATATATATATATATATATATAATGTTAAGACAGAAGATTAGCTTAGAATATTATAAAAAGTTCAAAGACAAAATTTTTTATTTCTAGTATTGTCCAAGAGAGGCCCTGATGAGAGATTAAAAATATTGTAGTCTGGGGCTGAACCCCGGTGGCGTAAGTGGTTGAGTGCAGGACTGCGGCCCGTGGGCTTGGCGGTTCAAATCCAGCGGCGGCTCTCAGGAGCAGCACTGGGTAGCGCCCACAGCCACCAGAGGCAGTGATGCCCACACACACAAAAAATATATTGTAGTCTGATTGGGAGATTATACCAGGTCTGAGTATTAAGACCTGTCACAAATCTTACAGTGTGTGGAGATGAACACTTTCCTTTTCCCTGACCCTGTGAGTGTTATTCGAGCAGTCTTTGATATTAAGATTCTTGCTGTTCTAAGAAGTCTCTCTCTTTTTTGAGTAAAATGTTTTGTGCTGTGTGAGTTTTTTTTTTCTCATGATAAATCAATAATTTGGCTTTCTGGTACAGTTCAACCTCATGCGAGTTGTAAAAATTTGCCTGTTATATGACTGAGGGATCAGTTGTGGCAGAAGTGTAGGTAGTATTTTTGAACATTGATTTAGTCAGTAAATACTTTACTGAGTGCTCACTATGTGCAAGCATTGTTCTGGACTGTAGAATGCAACATGAACAGAACAGACAGAGGTTTCTACCCATGAGGAACTTTTCTATCGAGTGAGAGAAGAGTAGAAATAAGCAAATAAATTTTAAACACTCTCTAGTTGTTAGTGCTAATATATGTGGTAGAGAAAAATAAATCAGCAATGGAAGACAAGGAACGCAGGTGGTGAAAGCCATTGATATATTTGTATGTATACTCATATAAATGTGTTTTATGGAAGAGTTCACAGGTGTCCCATTGTAAGGCTTGAGAAATGTGGAAAGATATGGAGCCTGTACGTGAAGAGTATGGAAGGCAGAGGCAACAGCTTGCTTTGTTTAAAGATTAGCAAATGGGTTTGTCTGAGGGGGGTGGAAGCGGGAGGGAGGGAGGGAGTGATAGGAGATGGGGTTAGAGAAACTTCACAGGGCTCTCATTATACAGAATTTTGTACGCAGTGGCAACTATAGCTGACTGAGATTTTTAATGGGTTACTCTGGCTGCTGTGTTGAAAATGGATTAGGAGATACTTGTAATGATTCAGATAAAACGTGATAGTGGCTTTGACATGGGTAGGGAAAAAGGATAGTGCTGAGAGGGAGAGTCTACAAATGTTTTGAAAGTAGTGTCAATAGGATTTGCTGATGGATTGAACATGGGGTGTAGAAGAAGACATGAGTCATGATGAATTCCAAGTTCCTTGTCCTGAGTCAGTGGGAAAATGGAGTCACTTTATTAGCCTGGGGAAGAATGTAGGAAGAGCAGGTTTGGATCAGGAGACCTGCTTTGAGAATGTTAGATTGGCTTGTCCATTGTAGCTGTTCTAAAGATGTTGAACAGAAATGGAATATATGAAGCTGAAGCTCTGGGGAAAGGTCCAAGCTGGAGACAAGCTTTTGAGAGAGCCACCAGTATTTGGGTGGTAAAACAGGGAAGTGGGATGAGCTCATGTACAAGGTAGGTGTCATTATAGAAAGTAGGACTCTACGACTGGCCCCCCTACAGTTTGGGAGATTACTATCTATCAGCAGCAAGATGGGGATTGCAGACCTATGGAAATGGAAGAAAACCAGGAAAAGGTGGTGTTCTAGAGTCAAGGGCAGGTATTTTAAGATGGAAGACTTTCCATCCAATGGTCAAGCAGCATGGATTTAGAAATGTGGAAATCACTAAGGACCTTGTTAAAAAATAGTTTGGGTTGAGGAAAAACCCAAACCTAAGTAGCTTTAAGAGTAAAAGGTTGGGGCTGAGCCCTGGTGGCGTAAGTGGTTGAGTGTGAGTATATTTATAGAGGGAAATTTTGACAATAGCAGAGAGAGGAAAATTGTTGAAGTGATATCTTTACCAACTACCACTGAGTTGATTCTGACTCCAAAAACTCTCTATAACAGTGGTTCTCAACCTTCCTAATATAGATCCCCAGAACCATAAAATTATTTTCATTGCTACTTTGAAACTGAAATTTTGCTACTGTTATGAATCAGGCGAGTCAAGGGAAAGGGTTGGATGGCTCTTAATGGGGTTGCGACCCACAGGTTGAGAACCGCTGCTCTATATTAAAGGACAGTGTAAAACTTCCCCTGTGGGTTTCTGAGACTATAACTCATTTTTTTAAAAATCATTTTATTGGGGCTCATGCCACTCTTATCTCAATCCATACATTCTTCCATTGTGTCAATTACATTTTTACATTTGTTGCCGTCATCATTTTCAAAGAGACTGGAACTCTTTTTTAAAAAAATCATTTTATTGGGGGCTCATACATCGTTTTTCACAATACATAAAGAAACATACTGTGTCAAGCACCCTCACATGTCCACTTCTATTATCATTCTCCAATCGTCTGCCTTTTCCCTTAACCCCCTAGTATTGGCTTTTCCATTCCTTCCCCTCTTCCCCTGCTCTCTCCTCTCCACCAACCCTCAATACTTTATACATTGTTATTGTTCTGTCATATCTCTCACTGCCCGACCTCTCCCCCAACCCACTCCTTCAAATAGGAGCTTGTGTATATATCCGAGCAGTTGGTTCCGTCTCTCTACCCCACCTTCTCTCTACCCTTCCAGCATCTCCAATCTAACCATTGTCCCGAAGGGGCCCATCCATCTTGGTTTCCCCATATCTCCAGCTCCCCTCTCCACCAGTGTACCTTCTCCAGTCCATCTGGATTTGTAAGGTAAAGTTGGAACCATGATGGTTGGGGGGGGAGGAAGGCTTCAGGAACTAGAGGGAACTTGTGTGCATCATCACTGCCCGGCTGCACCTTGACTGGTCTGTCTCCTCCCCGTGACTCCCCTGTAAAGGGGTGACCAATTACCCACCAGTGGCCTTAGGTCCCCACCCTGCTCTCCCCGCAACTTTTTTTTTTTTTTTGGGGGGAGGCATCACTGCTCTCCGGTGGTGGGAGTAGGAGGCCCAGCCCCACTGCAGGAATTGAACCTCCGTCCCGAATTGAACCTCCGTCCCAGTGGGCCGCAGTCCCGCGCACAACCACAACGCCACCGGGGCTCAGCCCTTCCCCGCAACTCTTACTGAGAGTAGAAAGCCTCATTCTTTGGCAGAGCAGACTGCTGGTGGTTCCAACTGTTACCTTGGTGATGAGCAACTCAGCACGTAACCATGACACCAGGAGGGCTCCTTCTCTGATTCACACAGAGTGACTCCTACACAGGGTTCCTGAGGCTATCCATCTTTATGGGAGTAGAGAGCCTGCGAACTGGTTCAAACCCACCAGCTGCTTTGTTGGAGAAAGAGGAGGCTATCTACGCTTGTAAAGATGGTCACGTCTTTGGAAACCACGTACAGCACTGCTGTGAGTCCTAATTGACTCAATGGCCATGGGTTTTATTAGCTGACCGGGTAGGCAGCTTATCATAGGACAAATGCTGTTCTGATTATGTGCATTTATCCACATGATACCACCACCTCCACAGGCTACCATGACCAGAATGTTACAAATGGGGAAACAGACATGCCTCTACCACAAGGAGATCATTTGCCTATTCTGAATTTTAATTTCTTCTCTTTAACATGATGACAGTAATCACCCCCCCCCACTCGTCTCACACAGTTATTGTGAAGATTAAATTAAATAAGGATAGAGGTGAAAATGTCTTGACCACTGTGAAATTCCTTATAGTTATAATTTAAGAATGTAAAGAAGTGGTTACCCTTTTCCAGCATGAGAATATATAATTTTAAAATTAGCTTTCTTATGGGGCATATATGACACTACATTTTTTTCATTAGTTTTTCAGTTGCATGAAATTTACCATATGTCTCAACCCCAGGCTTTATTTTTTTTCCATTTGTTGGATTACTTTTCTTTTTGGGGGGCATCACTGCCCTCTGGTGGTCGTGGGATCCATTTGTAATAATATTAAAACATTAGTTAGTTGTGATATATTTTTACTTTAAAGATACAGTTTCCATGCATGGTGCTTATTCATGTTGGTCAGATTACACTTATAAAACCAAAAAGTTACTGTTGAGTCGATTCTATGATTGAGTCATTTCTATGGTGGCTCCATATCAGAGGCTGTTATCATTGAGAAGCAGACTACCAGATCTTTTTTATGAAGCGTCTCTGGATGGAGAACCACCAGAACCACCAACCTTTCCATTACAGCCTAACACATTAGCCATTTGTGCCACCCTGGGCCTCCTGCACTGATACAGTATCTGGATTTTCACGAACTCTTGTATTCCAAAATCTCACAGACTCAATGTCTTCAGCTTTATACTCCAGTTCCCTGGAAGCTTCATTTATTTCATACAGTATACTCGTTCATAGACGCAAAAACACCTGAGTAAAACTACATATGCATGACCAAGAGAAAGACTTTTCACTTTAAAAAGAAATAAGCTGGACTGAACCCCGGTGGCCTAGTGGTTGATTGCGGGACTGCAGCCCACTGGGTTGGCAGTTCAAACCCAGCAGGAGCAAGGCTGGGCCTCCTACTCTCACCAGAGCACAAGTGACGCCAAAAAAAAAAACAACAGCTAATTGATGTCAGTCATTATTTTGCCAGGACAACACTTTACAACACTCTCTTGGGAGAGTGGAATAAAGCAAAATAGCACTCAGAATCATAACTCACCAGCATCAGGCAAAGTGGTTGGCTTATCCCTCTGGGTATGATACATCGTCGATATTCTGCGTCTCAGTTTCCTAAATTCCTGCCCACTCTCTTTTTATGAAACCAGCATACTTAAATGAGGGTGTTGATTGAACTAACATCAGTATTTGCTGGTTGCATGGATTTAGGTGTTTAAACCCACCAGCCACACTATGGGAGAAAGATGAGACTGTCCGCTCATATAAAGAAAGATTTACAGTCTCAGAAACATCCATACGGAGTCATTGTGTGTCAGAATTGCAGGGGATGGGACCCATGCCAAATTTAGATACTGAGATAGATTGTTCTTACAAAGCTATGGTTATGATAGGAGAGGGTTTTAGAAAGCAGGCATCTGAGAGGATGCCACCCATCCTATGCTTACCATCTTCTGTTTTTTAACCAGCTTCTGTTATCATCTCATAGTTCTTGTTCTTTTTTTTTTTTTCAGTGATTTTATTGGGGGCTCTTAGAGCTCTTATTACATTCAATACATCATTTGTATCAAGTATATTTGTACATGTTGCCATCTTCATTTCCAAATATTTTCTACTTGTGCCCTCGGTATAAGCTCTTCTTTCCCCCTTCCTTTTTTTTTGGGGGGGGGGCATCACTGCCCTCTGGTGGTGGGAGTAGGAGGCCCAGCCTTTGCTCCTGTGGAGCCGCTACTGGAATTGAACTTCCGTCCCAGTGGGCCACATTCCCACGCACAACCACTACGCCACCGGGGCTCAGCCCCCTCCTTTTATATATTTTTTTTAAAAAAAAAAAACCTTTTATTTGGGGCTCGTACAACAATTATTACAATACATACATATATACATTGTATCTCAAACACATTTGTACATGTATTGCCCTCCTTATTCTCAAAACATTTGCTTGCTACTTGAGCCCTTGGTTTCAACTCCTCACTTTTCCCCTCCCTCCTCGCTCCCTCCTCCCTCAGGAACCCTTGATCATTTATACATTCTATTCTGTGATATCTTTTTTTTTTCTCCACTTGCTTTTATCTTTCTTTAGTTAGCTACTTTCCCCTTAACATTTTCTGAGTGGGCTTGTCTTCAAAGTAGATAGCATGAAGGTATGGCGACGCTTTCCTTGCTGTTGGGCGTTTCACAAGGCTAACTGCCAGTATCTCCATTACCGTTAAGGGAGGTGGTAGACACCATGGTGCGGCACTTCAAGATGCAGATATTTGGTGATCGGCAGCCTGGCTACGATGGCAAAAGGAACATGTACACTGCACATCCACTGCCAATTGGACGGGATAGGGTGAGTGTTAACCCAAGACGTCTATTAGAGCGAAGTCATTTCAGAGTCATGACCATAACATGCTTCTTTTCTAGTAGGGACTTTATTTTTAGAATTGTCTCTCTTGGTGATGATAACCGAAGAACTCACTGCCATTGAGTCAAGGCCGACTCATAATGGCACCCTCACCCCTCGCCCTGTGGGTTTCTGAGACTCGAACGGTTGACGGGAGAAGAAAGTTCAGTCTTTCTCCCTCAGAGATACTGGTGATTTCCAACTGCCACCGTGCAGTCACAGCCTGACTCCTCACCGCTACACCACCAGGACTCACATAGTGTGATCGATTTACATTATTCTGCCCATGTTCTTCGACCCCTTAGTCAAAGGAAGGTTGAAGAGGAGATGAGCCTTAGAATTCAGGTTGGTGAAGGTCATCTTGTAATATACTCAGACGGTCCCACATTGGTAAAGCGCTGCCCAAATCTGAACATTGGGGTTCGTAGAAATAATAGAAGATTACATAATACCCACAGAGGAACATAGATTTGGCTTAGATTCACACTATGTTCACAACATTGTTGCTGTTGTTTGCATGTGTGCGTAGGGTAAATAAGAGGGTCAGTCATCAGAAAGTGTGGCGACTCGAGTTCCAGTTCATCTGCGCACAGGTTTATTCCAAACGAAGTGTGTTTGAGCATGTCTCTGTGATCCGTGAATGGCTGTGGGCAGATTGTCTTAGTAATACACTTGCCTTAGCCTTATAAAAAAGAAAAAAAAGAAAAGCATACTGAAGAAAAACAGGATGCCAAGTTCAGGTAGCTTCAAAGGGCTAATCTTTCCATCAGTCTTTGAAGCAAGCCCCAAGCTAATGAAGACTGCTTTAGAGACTGAATCCTAACGGGGGATGACTCTGGGATTTACCGATTTGATCCAGAAGACCGGGGGTCCATCAACAGAATGGCCTTCCAAGTGACACTGTTAGGTCAGTTACATTGAAGTCAGAGAGGTCAGATCAGAAGGATATGGTGACTTTGGAGGATGGGGTCACAATGGACTAATCATCTGGATAGATTTTCTTGCTGGAAACAGTTCAATCTCGAGGGTTTACTCTGAAGTTTTAAGAAATTTGAAAGTGACATTGATGAAAAACACGCCAGGAAAGCTGTGCCAAGGGCTCTTTTCAATCATGACGATACCCCTGCTCGCTCTCTGAGGGGAGCAAGGGCTGTCCTGCAAGAGTTTCACTGGGAAACTTTACTCCCATCCTCTCCACATCTCTGATCTTACCCCTTCAGACTTCTTTTTGTTCCCCAAAATCAAACAGCACGTGTTTTAGTTTATTCGTTTTAACTTTTCATTTTAAAAAAGGTGAAAGTTGTGATGCAAGTGAAAGCTGACAGAGCAGGGTTTTTTTCTATTCAACAACTCTTATGCATTTTGTTTCGTGACATGGATTATGGTCTCAACAAGGCAATGCTGTCTTCCTGGGTTTATAATTTTCGTTTGTCCTTCTTTCCTGTAGCGGGACAAAGAGGTGACTGTCTGCTCCTGTTCAGATCTCAGAGTCTCAGGAACTTAAAGGGGGCGGTTGTATCCTGTCTGATAGGGTTGCTGTGAATCTGCATTGGCTTGATGGCAGTGAGGTTTTCAGACTTGTTCCTTGATGCTGAACTTTCTGCCTGGGCACGCAGTGTTCTCTTACTCGCCCATGGCTGTTCCCAGGAATGTGGGCCTTCTAGGTGCTATTTTTCACTTCTGCTGTCATTCTTCGGAGTTGGTCCCTATTCATAATAACCCTCTTTAGATCAGAACAAGGCCCTGCTCGACACCAAACTCATACTCTCCCCTCAGTTTGAGCTTACAGGTGCAGCCACTGCTGCCCATTGAGGGCTTTCCTCTTTCTTGCTGACCGTCTCCTCTGGCTGTACATCAGACAATGTTCTACTCTCCATAAGGTGTCCAATGGCTTGTTGTTCAGAAGTAGTCGATCACTTCTTTTTGTTGTTGCAAATCTGTCTCTGTCTGGAAGCTCCACTGAACCACTGAAACCTCCTGTTTGAAATTCCCACAGCACAGCTTCCAGCCTCACAGCCACACTCATGGTCTTAAATCCTGGGCGAGAGTTCAGGTTCAGAGTGAGTAAGGACCCATCATCCTCCACCAGACCACCACACCTGACCTTTTTTAAATGACTTACTCAACAGTTAGCAGGAACACAATTTGAGAAGGCCCAACTGCTGTTCCCGTGTGGCGTGAATCAGTAAGTGTAGATTTCTTTGGGGAAGGGTTAAAGAGATAGAAACGCCTCCTTTAGAAGTGTCTGCATCTAGATGGAAGATCTATCAAGAAACAATAGCTTCTTATGTTGGTATTTTGGTTTCTATGACTTTATAGCAATTTTTTTTCACCATTTTCCAAAGCTCTTTTTATTGTGAATTAGGTGAACATTTATAAAACAAATCATCAAGTTTACATTCAACAATTCATATTCATTCATTTGGTTCCATTTCATTGAAATCTCCTGAATGTACCATAATTTTTTCCACAGCCATGTACATCACATAAAACTTACCCATTTAGCCGGTTATAAGAGATTACAATGACAAGCCATGCATTCACACTGTTATACAACCAATATTATCTGTCTACAGTATATTTTTATCATCCCAAATTATATGCCTTTTAAACAACAACTTCTCCCTCCCCTCTTTCTCCAGTCCCTAGGAATCTTTGTTCTTGCTTCTTGAAATTTGTTCTTTTATAAGTGGAATCTAGATTCTTTTATAAGTGGAATCACACAATAGGTGTCCTGTGTGTCTGGCTTAATTCGCTTAGCATAATGTTTTCAAGGTTCTCCCATGTTAGAACATGTATCAGTATTTAATTCCTTTCAAGGTGGAGTAATATTCCATTGTATGTATGTACCTCATTTTGCTCATCCATTCAACGTTTGGGTTGCTTCTATCTTTTGCCTATTATAATTAAATATTATTTTTTAAATGAGTAGAGCAATCATACGAACATAAATACATATAAGCTTATCTAGATAATTTCAAAATGTTATGATTTACTGTCTCCCTCACCTGACTCTGCCCCACAATTCCATTTCCCTCTTCAGAAGAAACTACTAATAATTTGATGTGTGTGCATGTGTGTGTGTGTGTGTGTGTGTGTGTGTGTTGGCTATACATATTCTCCCTCACTCTCATTTTTCTATGATCCTCTCTTTTCATTTCACAACACATCTGGGAGATTTTCCCATTTCTGTAAAGATCCAAACCAAACCAAAATCATTGCCCTTAAGTTGATTCTTACTCATAATGACTCTCGGGGAAAGACTAGAACTTCCTGCCCTGAGGGCTTCAGAGATTGCAAATCTTTCTGAGAGGAGAAAGTCTCATCTTTCTCCACCAGAAGGGCTGGTGGTTTTGAACTGCTGACCTTGTGCTTAGCAGCCCACCGTGTATGCCACCAGAGCTCCTGTGCTGCACACTTGGGTCGACCTTATTTTTTTTAGCAAGTGGGTAAGATTTCTAATTAAATGAGTCCCCGATTCCTGCATACTTTAGGTGGTTTCCAGTGTTATAAAACTGCAGAAATGTTAAACATTCTTATGTCTATGCCATATTGAAAACTCCTCGAATGCCCCCCCCCCATAGCCTTTGTAAGTCATGTGTGTTTGTGCATATTTTTTGCCTTAGGTTGATATGGAGGTGACCCTTCCAGGTGAGGGTAAAGATCAAACCTTCAAAGTGTCTGTTCAGTGGGTGTCCGTTGTGAGCCTTCAGTTGCTTTTAGAAGCTTTGGCCGGACACTTGAATGAAGTCCCAGATGACTCGGTACAAGCTCTTGATGTTATCACAAGGCACCTACCCTCTATGAGGTTAGTATATTGATTTGAATTCTTTCCCACCAATTTAAGGTGTTTAGGGGAGGCTGCACAGAGCCATTTAAAAAAGGTTTGTACATAAATCATATTTCAAACTGGGTTTCAGTTCATGAAATTAAAGACTTTTCTAATCTCGATGGTACACTTATTTCTTCAGGTACACTCCCGTGGGCCGATCCTTTTTCTCCCCTCCTGAAGGTTATTACCACCCTCTGGGAGGCGGCCGAGAGGTTTGGTTTGGCTTTCATCAGTCTGTGAGACCTGCTATGTGGAACATGATGCTCAATATTGATGGTATGCTCGAACGCTCTCCGTAGTATCGGTCCTTTGACTCCTGTGCTGTTGTTGTTTGGGTCCTTTTCCTCTCTCTGGAGCTAAGCATCCTTCCACTCTGTTTATTAGTGTCTGCAACTGCTTTCTACCGGGCTCAGCCCATCATTGAGTTCATGTGTGAGGTTTTAGACATTCAGAACATCAATGAACAGACCAAACCACTAACAGACTCCCAGCGCGTCAAGTTTACCAAAGAAATCCGAGGTGGGTGTTTGCACTAATATTGTCTTGGAGAGGCAGCTCAGAGTTGTGTCTGGTGCTTGGGCTTTGGATTCGGGCAGATCTGGGCTTCCGTAAAGCCTTACCAGTGGGACTTTGGGCCACTTGCTTAACACCTGTGAGCCTTAATTTGTTCACTCTAGAGAGAAGGTGGGGTAGAGAGATGGAACCAACTGCAGGGATATACACATGGGCTCCTATTTGAAGGACAGGCATCAGGGGAGTGGGTTGGGGGAGAGGTTGGGCAGTGTGAGATATGACAGAACAACAATAATCTATAAAGTATGGAGGGTTGGTGGGAAGGAGAGAGCAGGGGAAGCGGGGAAGGGATGGAAAAGCCGATAGTAGGGGCTCAAGGGAAAAGGCGGATGATTGGAGAACGATAATAGCAGCGGACATGTGAAGGTGCCTGGCACAGTATGTTTATTTATGGATTGTGAAAAACGATGTACGAGCCCCCAATAAAATGATTTAATAAAAAAATTCAAAAACAAAAAAAAGAACATTCCAGTGGAAAACTCAATACAAATGACTTACTTAAATATAAACAGTTGGTCAATGTGCAGTATAATGATCTATTATTAAAATAGCTATATATGGAAAAAAAGAAGGCTAAAGAGAGCTGATACTGGGCACTTAAGTAAAAGGAGGATGTTTCAAGAAGGAGGATGTTTCAAGAATGATGATGGCAACAAATGTGCAAATGTGATCTGCATACAATTGATGTCTGTATTGATCGTGTTAAGAGTTGTATGAGCCACCAATAAGATTATTTATTTTTTTTAAAGGATAAGGATATATGTTTTATAGGGTTGTTTGGAGAATTAAATATCATTAGGTCTTAACACATTCAGCATTGTACTTGGCATAGATACACAGCACTCAATACATACTACTCTGATCCACTTAAAAACTCCTATCTTAATAAAATAACATGTTTACCTAGTATTTTTTATTTATTGTTTGCTTATTACCATTTCATGTCAGTACAACATAAGTTTCAAACTGTATAATGAGAGCCCTAAGATCCCAAACCAGAAGCCAAACTACTGCCATTGAGTCTCCTCCAATTCATAGAGACCCTTTGGAGGGAGTAGAACAAGCTATCTCTCGCTCCCAGAGAACTGGAGAGTTCCCATCACTGACCTTTCAGTTAGGAGCCAAGTGCTTAACCATACACCACCAGGTTCCTTGTCAGAACATAGTGGAAGCCTCCCAAACACTTACTGAATTAATGAATACAGTCAACTGAGCATCTTAAGCTACCTACCTTCTCATTTGGTTTGCCAACCCATTGTTACCTATAGAAGATGAACTTCTCCCCATATCTTTGTGAGTCATGCTTTCTTGGTGACAACATTAATATAAAAATCTGATCATCTGACTTGTTAAAATTGATTAAAGGTTAAAAAAAAGAAAAAAAATCTGTTTTTGTTGCTGTGATTTTAATTAAGACTAATGTTTTTGCCTCTGTTTGCTTGTTTGTTTAAAACTTCAGGTCTTAAAGTGGAGGTGACCCACTGTGGACAGATGAAACGAAAGTATCGTGTCTGTAATGTGACGAGACGGCCAGCCAGTCATCAAACGTATGTGGACCACATCTCAAACGATAGCACTACAGACTTGGTAACAGAGTGAAGCCAGTCGAATCCTTAGAGAAGTAGTGATTCTGTACTGTAACATGCAAGGTCAATGAACCCTTCCTTTAAAACACCAATAACAGGTTTTTGACAAGAGATAGTTAAAAAACTCACTTCCCGCCTCTAATTTTGATCAGCCTTTTAAACAGAATGTGCTAATCCTCGGTTAACTTTTACAGAGGTTTACTGAGCATCAGTCTCAGTGTTGTTTAGAATACTGTATGTGTACTTTGTAATTCTTTATTTTTTAATGTGAATTGGGTGAAGCTTTAGAGAATGCATCAGTTTTCCAGGCGCCAATTCACCCTATTGTTTCATGCCATCGATTGCTGTCCCCACAATGTGACCTCATTTTCCCCACTTCCTCCCTGTGCTTCCTGTTCCCACTCCTCCTTCTTGCCTGACCTTCCTGAGCTTTGTCCTTGGGTACATGACGTCCTTTTGATCTCATCTGGTTGATTATTCAAAGACGTGCATATCTCCCTCACGTCATCGCTTGTTATTACTCCCAATGTACGACCCTCATGGTCTATGAGGGTCCATAAGGGAATGAAAGGCTGTCCTGCGGAGACATACATTGTTGTGAATCTTGGGGGAGATGTTCCCTCCTCACTCTGTAGCTAGCTCTTCCCTGGGTCAGTGTCAGGCATGCTTTTGCAACTCATCCCTTCTCTCACCTCATTTTTACTTGTCTAGTCATCCAACTTCTGTTCTGTTGTGAGCTATGTTTAAAGAAAACAGCATATATGGAAGCGCTTTGTTAATACATGTTTTTAATTTTTAGTAACCCAGATCATTAAGCTCTTGCTGATATACAAGTAAATATGAGCTTTTCTAGGAAAGCTATAACACAAGTGTAGTACACACACCATAGAATAATCAACCATTGGACTTCAAAAGGGCAGCTCCAGCAACATTCACCTAATTCACAATGAATCATTTAAAAAAAATATTAGCACTTCTAAGTAGAAGATGTGAACTTAAATATATAAATTTTACAAGAACGTTGGTTGCCTAGAGTGCTGCGAGCTTTTATTTTGTTTGTTTGGTGTCTTATGTTGCGATCTTTATTTTGGGTAAGTAAATGTCAACTTTCAAACTTTAGCGTCTATCAGAGGGCTAAAGGGCTTTGTTCTAAACAGCAGAAGTTTAGAATAGGTTTTTGTGACCTCTGAACCAATGAGTGTTATATGTCTTCAGCCTAACTTAAATAACATCTTCAGCATCACCTTAGGTATACACTATACCTACGTTTGTTACACCTTTTGGAAATTCTGTATCTTGTTCAGATTACTCTACTGACCTCTTTTCTTTTTATTAAATACTTTCATCGCGGGCTTTTACAGCTCTCACCACAATCCATCCATCCGTTGTATCAAGCACTTTTGTACATATGTTGCCATCCTCTTTTCAAAGCCTTTTCTTTCTACTTGAGCCTTTGATATCAGTTCCTCATTTTTCTCTCCCTCCCCCACCCTTCCTCCCTCACAAACCCTTGATAAATTATAAATTATTATTTTCAAATCTTACATCATCCACTGTCTCCATTCATCCACTTTTATGTTGTCCATCCCCCTGGGAGGGGGTTATATGTCAATTCTTGTGATTAATTCCCCCTTTCTCACTTCACCATCCCCTTCCCTTCCAGGTATCTCTCTACTCACTATTGATCCTGAGGGCTTTATCTGTCCTGAATCTTCTGCTCTTATTTGTAGCAGTATGTATGTTCTGGTCTAGACAGATTTGTAAGGTAGAATTGAGGACATGATAGTAGAGGAGGGGAGGCAGCATTAAGGAACTAGAGGGAAGTTTCATGTTTCATCATTGCTATACTGCACCCTGGCTGGCTCACCTCTTTCTTGTGACCCTTCTGTAAGGAGATGTCCAATTGCCTAAAGATGGGCTTTGGGTCTCCACCCTGCACTCCCTTTTATTGACATTGGTATGATTTTTGTTCTGGGTCTTTTTGAGGCCTGATAACTGATCCCATCAGCACCTCTTGATCACATAGGCTGGCGTGAGTCTTCCATGTAGACTTTGTTGCTTCTCAGCCAGATGGCTGCTTGTTTATTTTCAAAACTTTAAGATCCCAGGAGCTATATCTTTTGATAGCTGGGCACCGTCAACTTTATTCACCACATTTGCTTATGCCCCCATTTTGTCCTCAGCAACTGTGTCAGGAAGGTGACCCTTACAGAATGCCAGATTATTAGAACCAAGTGTTCTTACATTGAGGGAGTACTTGAGTCGAGGCCCCTTGTTCACCTGGTACCCTAATACTTAACATATAAATATAGTACATAGATCTATTTCTCTACCATTATATATAAATATACTTGCATATGTACATGCCTGTATTTAGACCTCTATAAATGTCCTTTGCCTCCTAGTTCTTTCCTCGATTTCCTTTAACTTTCCTCTTGTCCCACTATCATGTTTGGCGTTCAGTAATTCTTCACTATTACATTGCTCTTGATTAAGCCCCATTAGGCAACCTACACCCTTCTCTCTCTCTCTGCATTGTCTGCTCTGAACAGGAGTATTGTCCTCAGGGCTTGGTGGGCCAGGATGTGTTCTGCCCATCCTCCTTCCCTTCTGTGTGTTCTGATCATATGTGCCCCTCTCCTTGAGCTGTAGCTTCAGTGATTTCCTCTGAAGTGAATTCTTCTGTGGGGGTGGGGGTGGGGGGCAGAGTTGGGATCGGGGCCAGCCCTGCACATCTCTCTGTTGAGTCCCTACTACATGCCAGTATGTTGTATCCCTATTTTGGTGCATCACACCAGGTTGAAGCCTGGTCTCTTTCTCTCTCTACTATGGAGATATAAACAATACCCTCCCCTTGGGTGGGTTTGTGCCCTGCTCCCTGCCTTTCCTCTCCATGTCTTTCTTTCTTTCTCTGCCCCTCCTATTGAGTTGGCTGTCATGTGTATCCCTGGATTGGTTTGGCTCTTCCCATAGTACCTGGACCTCACCCCTATGCCCCATTTTTCATGCTTACCTCAGTGGACTAATGTTGTACTTGTCCTTTTATGTTTGGCTTACTTCGCTTAGAATAATTCCTCAAGTTCTTCCCATGAGGCAATGCTGACCTCTTTTCTAAGGAGAAAAAAAAGTTACCCAAACCTTATGAAATAACTATTGAGAATTTTAACATTTGCTTCAAGAACTGTGCCCTTTTCCTGCTATAATTACTTCATATACGGCTGAGCCCCGGTGGCGTAGTGGTTGAGTGTGGGACTGCGGCCCATGGGCTTGGTGGTTCAAATCCAGCAGGAGCAAGGCTGGGTAGCTCTCACGACCACCAGAGGGCAGTGATGCCCCCCCAAAAAAATTACTTCATATACTGCTGTTAAGTGCTATTCCGTCAGTTCTGAGTCACGCACGTTCTCATTCAGAAGGAGCCTCCATGTGACAAGACAAAACTCTCTTGGTTCGAGCCAGGACTGTAGCCATGCTGTCCACCCATCTCAGAGCCGTCTTCTCTTTCATGGAGCCTCTGCTTCAGGAAGCATGTTGTTCTTCAGGGACTAGAAAAATGGGTGAAAACATGGAGCTCTATAGACCTCCACAAGGGGACTTCAAAACGTTTGTGGGAAAATTCCATCAGCATTTAACTCCATTTTCCATGAACTTTTTGAAGCCCCCTTGCAGAATCTTCGTCGCTATAAATAACACATAGATGGTCTTTTCTGCATATTCCCTTGTGGGGCTGTACTAGTTACAAAAGCAGCATTATGGTTATCATTGTGCCAAGTGTTTGGGAGGATTGACCTACTAGAAGACCTAGAAAAGAACCTTCCAGAGCATGCTCCCCCGTGTCTATGAGCGATCCTGGCACAAGGTCAATGTCATGTATTTGGTCTGCTTGCCCCCAAATCTACATGTATTTGTCTTGGTTTGGGGAAACTGAAACTGTGATTCCAATAACTGGGCTCCACTCTTCTTACAGCGGGCGCTCTTTAACAGATGCTGCAAGACTATACATTCAGGAATCATTTCTTTTTTCTTTTTTGGGGGGGGCATCACTGCCCTCTGGTGGTCGTGGGAGCTACCCAGCGCTGCTCCTGAGAGCCGCTGCTGCTGGATTTGAACTGCAAAGTCCACGGGCCACAGTCCCGCACTCAACCACTTATGCCACTGGGGCTCAGCCCTCAGGGATCATTTCTGTAGTTCATAACAGATGCTCTGAATATTCATGTAAGCTTTAGCATCCTTGAGAAACCAGCAATGAATACATTTATATCTAAAGGTGTTACTTGACCTCTAGAGTCAGTAGGGGTTTTTGTGTTGTTGTTTTTGGTTCCGTAGTTACTTGTTTTCTCTTTAAATTACAAAAAAATAAAATAAAATTCTCTCATCCTAGCTTCAACAAATGTGGAAAAACCCAACAGAACCACCTGATTAAATCCTACTGCTACTTGAGTGACAATGTTGAAATAAAGTTTTGATTTAAGTAACTAGTAGAAAATAGTAGTAGGTTGTTTGTTTTCTTAAAAACAAAATAGAACTTGAAGAAGTTTCTAAAAAGTCAGTCTTTCTTCCAGATTTCCCTTACAGCTAGAAAATGGTCAAGCTATGGAATGTACAGTCGCTCAATATTTTAAGCAAAAGTACAGCCTGCAGCTGAAATACCCTCATCTTCCCTGTCTCCAAGTGGGACAAGAACAGAAACATACATACTTGCCCCTTGAGGTAAGCGCCATAATCTTTTTTTCTTTTACCAATCTGGTAAATTTTTGAACAAGTTAGGTTTTTAAAAAGTTTGTCAAAAAAAAGTTTGTCCTAAACTAGTGGTGGAATTAGAGCCTGATTCCTATAGAACTTTGGCTTTATAATTTCACTATGTAATGGAGTTTTCATTTGACTAGAAATTAGTTATTAATGGACAGTTAATTTGACAAAGGCAAAAGACAAAGAAGCCCGTTGCCCCCACCCTGATTGCTCTCTGCCTCTTGCCAGGTCTGTAACATAGTAGCAGGACAGCGCTGTATAAAGAAGCTCACGGACAATCAGACTTCTACTATGATCAAAGCAACTGCAAGATCTGCTCCTGACCGACAGGAAGAAATCAGCAGACTGGTCAGTGAGGCATGGTCTTCAAGATAAGCTAGCTTTCAGATGGAAGGGGAAAAAAGTGGAAAATTCCTAAGGGGGCACAGTGACTTTTTGGTTTTTATAATATGCAGGCTTTCCTTTTCTCCAGGTGAAGAGTAACAGCATGGTGGGGGGACCTGATCCCTACCTTAAAGAATTTGGCATTGTCGTCCACAATGAAATGACAGAGCTCACAGGCAGGGTGCTCCCAGCACCAATGCTACAATACGGAGGCCGGGTAAGTTTTTCAGTTTGTTAGGTAAGCTTCATCCACTGCTAGTTAAAAGCTGAATAATGCATGGCCTTCACACCATACATAACACACTGGATTTACCCTTAGTTTGGGTTATTATTTCTCGGTGTTTGGTTTTGGGTTTTTTTTTTGGTAAAGACCAAAAAGGGTTTATCATCTACCTGTAATAAATGGTCTTGGATTATAATGTCTTTCATTCTTTCTTCTTTTAAAGAACAAAACAGTCGCTACCCCCAACCAGGGTGTCTGGGACATGCGAGGAAAGCAGTTTTACGCTGGCATTGAAATTAAAGTTTGGGCCGTAGCTTGTTTTGCCCCTCAGAAACAATGCAGGGAAGACCTGCTCAAGTGAGTATCGCTGTAGCGGTCGGAAAGGCGGTCTTTGATATGAATAGTGTGGTGTGCCCTGGAACTCAATTCCTGATTGTTATAGTGACGCCATGTGACTCTATGAAAAAGATCCTGTGTACCTCACATTTCAAACTCGGGAGTTCCGTTGAGGATCTGACTCAGGTTCCTATATTTAGAGTACCAAGGTGCTTGAAGCAGTCGGTGCTGGTTGGTGAACTCTTGATGAAGCTTCCGCAGCTCACCTTCTTTGATACTAATTGTATCATCTCAGCTAAGATTAAAATGAGTTTATTTTTATCATTATAATTTGCTAGAGAGCTTGTCTAACCGTAGGGTCGCTGACTCAGATTATTGGGTCAGAGCTTACAGATGGAGCGACCTGTATAAAAGAAGTTAGTGAGTAGAGCAGGAAAAAGAACAAGGCAAGAAAAAGGGGACATGGATGAAAATGAAAGAGTCCTATGAAATATTGGCAAATTTAATGCTTCTCCCCCCGCCGACCGTCATGACCTCAGTTCTACCTTATAAATCGGCTTAGACCAGAACGTTCAGACTGCTCCATAGAAGAGCCCTAAACACAGGGAACCCACGAGAGAGAAGCCTCTCAGGGCCAACAACGAGCCTAGAGATACCAGGAGAATTAGGAGGAGGTGGGGGAGGAAGTGGGGACTTGATCACAAGCATCAATATATAACCCCCTCCCACGGGGACAAACAACATAAAAGGGTGACAGAATGATGTAAGATGATATGAAAATACCAATCTATAACTTATCAAGGATTCATGGGGGAGGGCTGGAGCAGGGGGGCGTGGGGAATGAGAAACTGATACCAAGGGCTCAAGTAGAAAGAAAATGCTTTGGAAAGGATGGTGGCACCACATGTACAAATGTGCTCGACCCAATGGATGAATGTATGGATTGTATTAAGAGATGTAAGAGCCCCCAATAATAGTATTTAATAAATAAAAAAAAAAACATTGGCAAACGCACAAGAGAAATTATTCGAAAGCTTTGGACACCTCACTCACGGCCATTAAGTCCTTTTCGACTCATAGTGACCTTATAAGGCAGGGTAAAACTGGCCCTTTGGGTTCCCGAGATTGTAACTCTTTACTGGAGCAGAGAGCCTCATCTTTCGCACAAGGAACAGCTGGTGGTTTTGAACTGCTGACCTTGTAGAACATATTGTGGAAGTAATGCCAAAATTCACAATTCAATTTACAATTCAAGATGAATTTTATTCGTTCAAAGTGATTTCTTCTCCCCCATCCCCCAATCATTTCTACATATCTATCATTTAGTGATATTGATATTAATCTTCAAGTGTGCCACTAATCTCACTGACCCTTTCCAAGTTATTCCACCACTGTTTGCCTGAAGCCAATGCCACTTAAGCAAAGTTCTCTTCCTCCCCACCTCTGGTCATCACTAGTAATTTTTGGTTTCTATAAATTTTACTGCTTTTGCATGAGATCACTCTAGTTTGGTCCTTTTGTGACCTAATCCACTGCCTTAATTCACTCAGCATGCTTTCAAAGTTCATCTGTGTGTTGACAGGCATCAGGATTTCATTTCTCTTTGTGGCTTGTTTTGCTTATCCATTCACCCATGGCTGGATATTATTTTCCCATCTGAATATTGGAAAAAATGCTGCAGTGAATGAACATTGGTGTACAGGTGTGATGATTTTCATTGGTATTCATGCTGAACCTAGTCCGTTGACATGTGCGTGTAACCTAAAGACACTCACTCTGTGGCCTTGTGCTTCTGTGTTGACAGTGGAGCACAACCCTACCCAACTGTTCTTCTCTCCTTGCTTTTCTTTATGCCAGCACGACTGACCGGAATAGCCATGCTCCTCTGGTTCCTGAGGCCCTGCTGAGACAGACTCAGTTAAATGTTAACAATAAATGAAACCCAGGATTGATGAACCTCTAGAGCAGTGGTTCTCAACCTGTCGGTTGTGACTCCTTTGGGGGATCAAATGACCCATTCATAGGGGTCACCTAAAACCACTGGAAAACACATGTTTGCTACGACCTTGGGAACTGAGACACTGTTCTTCTGTCTTCAGGCTGGTCTGTCCACATTGCAGATACCCCCACCTACGAGTACCTGGTACGAAGACTGTTACCCAGGCTACACCATGCTTCAAGACAAAATTTCACTTATTTGTCATTAGAAATAAATATTTCATAATATTTAATTACATATTGTTTTTGTGATTCATCACTATGCTTTAATTATGTTCAGTTTGTAACGATGAAAATGCATCGGGCTGAGCCCCGGTGGCGTAATGGTTGTGCGTGAGACTGCAGCCCACTGGGTTGGAGGTTCAAATCCAGCAGCAAGGCTGGGCCTCCTACTCCCACCACCAGAGGGCAGTGATGCCAAAAAAACAAAAAAGAAAATACATCCTGCATATCAGATATTTACCTGACGATTCATAACAGTAGCAAAATTACATTTATGAAGTAGCAATGAAAATAAGTTTATGGTTGGGGGAGTCACCACAACATCAGGAACTGTATTAAAGGGTTGAGAATCACTGCTATACAGACTCTAAGTAGAATAAGGGTGTTTTTTTTGGGGGGGGGAGTTCAGGGGTAGGGGTGGGAATAAGGGGAGATCATGTCAAGGGGCTCCATGTAGAAAAACAATGTTTGGAAACTGATTGTGGGGCTGAGCCCCGGTGGCGTAGTGGTTGTGCACAGGACTGCGGCCCACTGGGACGGAGGTTCAATTCCAGCAGTGGGGCTGGGCCTCCTAATCCCACCACCAGAGAGCAGTGATGCCCAAAAAATAAAAAAAGAAAGAAAAAAAAAAAGGAAACTAATTGTGGTAGCAATTGTACGATTTTGCTTGATGTGATTTACATATTAATAAAAATTTTAAATGATAACTTCATAGCTTAATAATACAGTTCCTTCTGGGCTATAATTGCTGTGTACAACTGCTAACCTAGTTGGGGCAGCCAAGTTAAATGTGTTTTTAATTTTGGCCAACACCAGCCAGCAGCTCTTTGGGAGAAAGTCTGGGTTTTCTCCTCGGCAGACAGTTGCAGTCTTGGAAACCCACAGGGGGTCCCTGTGAATCAGCACTGACTCGAGGGCAGGGAGAGGCACTGACAGAACTGAGAGAAGTGCTTAGAAGGAAATTAAGAACTACCCTTCCTACAGTGTTCTCTTTCATAGAAGCAATGGGTCATTGGTACTGTTTTCCACAGGAGTTTCACTGATCAGCTACGCAAAATCTCCAAGGATGCAGGGATGCCCATCCAGGGTCAGCCGTGTTTCTGCAAGTACGCGCAGGGTGCCGACAGCGTGGAGCCCATGTTTAAGCACCTGAAAATGACCTATGTGGGCCTGCAGCTCATCGTCGTTATCTTACCCGGAAAGACCCCAGTGTATGGTATGGACCCTGTGTTTTGCTGACTGGGCTGTAGTTGTTATAATAAATGGTAGGCAGATCAGTCAGAAGACTCTAGCTTGTAGCAAACGGCCCCACACTTCAAGAGATTCAAAGCACCACCGATTGATTTTTCATTCCTGTTCTGTGGAATGTTTTCCTCATGCCCGAGAGAGAGGAGAGCTCTGGAAGTTTTGAACAATCTGCCACAGCCAGCTGAGCCACGACCAGCTCTCCCTCCCCAAACCTGGGTGAGGGCAGTGAAGCAATGCAAAGCAGTCCCGTCTGTAGGTGCACAGCTGGGAGAGCTGTCCACATTTGAAGAGAAGTTCGTAGGGACATCAATGAGGACGAGTGGGAGAGCCTGACACGTCCAGAAAAGGACCACTTTTGTTTGTCTCTGTTGTACACCTGGCCTTAGTCAAAAGGCGGAGACGCGATTAGGTTGTATCTGTTTTAAGAATGACACAAAGTTCTTTTGGGTGATCATCTAAGGGATTTAGGAACATAAACCAGCAGTTTGAACTTCCTAAATGTCCTCAGCCCTCTCTACGCTTGCTTCTCTTGCCACTACTTTCTGTTTATCTCCCAGTGTCTAGACGGAGAGTGGGCGGGGGTGGGGGTAGAGGGGAGCAGAGGGGGGCACAAATCAATGTTTGGAACTCAAAGGGCTGGTGTGGCTACTGAGAGGGAGGCAGGCTGGAGACTGGTTCCTTTGCAGAGCAATCCTGTGGGGGAAAAGAATGTGGGACCCAAGGAGTGGTGGCAGGCAGCGTCAAATTGTAAAGGGAACCGGCTGGAGGAAGGGAAGGGAAAGAGCGAGGCGAGAGACTGCAAACTGGGAGGGGGGAAAAAGCCCTGGGCTTTAATAGATGAAAGAGCTGACAAAAAAGGAGCATGGAGCACGGTGTACAGTATATAAATAGGTAGTCTGTAAAGTTTATTCTTAATCATTAGGGAAACATATGAACATTTTTAATTAATTAATTTTTGTAGCGGAGGTGAAGCGCGTTGGGGACACCCTACTGGGCATGGCCACACAGTGTGTTCAAGTGAAAAATGTCGTGAAGACCTCGCCCCAAACCCTTTCCAACCTTTGTCTGAAGATCAATGCCAAGCTCGGAGGAATTAACAATGTGCTTGTGCCGCATCAAAGGTAAGTGTCTGAGCTGAGCTTTCCCTGTTCTGTTACAATCGAACTTGGGCAATGGGAGCAGCGGGGGCGGTTCTGTAAGGAATTCTCCTGGGTGCCCTGGAGAGCCGGATGGGTGGAACGTGAGGCAGTCCGCTTCTGTAGACATTTCCACCCTCAGAACCTCTGGCTAGCTGCCTTTTGCCTCTCACGCTGCTGAATGTTGTGGTTAGGTGCTGCTGCGTCCGCTCTGACTCATCAAAACCCCGTGGAGAGCAGACAGCAGCTCTGCCGGGTCCTGCACCATCCTCTCAATTACTGTCACCTTTGAGCGGACCCCGCTGAATCGTGGCTTTTCGTGAACAGCTGCTGTGGATGGAGCACTCCGTGTCACACAAATGAGTTCAGTTTTTCAACAGGTTGTTATTTATGAGAAGCCAGGGTCACTATAGTACACGTATAGTATAGTATAGTCACTATAGTATAGAGACAGAACGAAGCGAAATTCCTTCCCTCAGAGTGTTTATAGCCTCAGGGGAAAGGAATGGGCAAGAAAACCAGTAAGTTAAATGTGTGGTATAAGTGATAAATACCCAGCGTCTTCAAGTTGATTCTCACGTATAGTGACCCTGTCAGACACACTAGAACTGCCAGATTGGGTTTCCTAGGCTGTCGATCTTTATAGGAGCAGGCAGCTTCCTCTTCCTCCCACGGAGCAAGGAGGAGGTTGCAACTGCTGCCCTTTCAGCTCATAGCCAAGCACTTCACCATAGTGCCACCAAGGCTCCTTAAACAGAGACTTCAAAACAAACAAACAAACAAACAAGCTCGCCGCCACCAAGATGGTTCCCACACACAGCAACTGTGTGAGTCTGGGTAGACTAGAGAAACGAACTCATAAACACGTGCATGTATATAAGGGAGAGGTTTGTAGACAAGAGGAATGGAACATTGAGAAAGCATCCCAACCCAGTCCGGTTTAAGCCCACAGGTCTGATATTAGGCCCTATGTCTGATATCAGTCTATACAGTTTTCTTTAGACTCACGAAACTCATGTGATGACCCTGAATGCAGCCAGAGGGTGATCATCCAGAATGCCTCTGGATCCATTGGCATGGTAGACATCTCAGCGCTGACAGGAGTCTCCACGTGGCTTCTGTAGGTCTCCTCAGGGATGTCTCACAGGGAGCCAGTCTTGTCAGTCCAGTCTCTCAGGCAGTGAGTGTTGTCAGTAGAAAATCCCTAAGGAAGTGAACCAAGAGAGAGAGAGAGAGAGAGAGAGAGAGAGAGAGAGAGAGAGAGAGAGAGAGAGAGTCTCCTGCCTCCAAGAAGGAATTAACACATTCCCCAGAATTCTCAGAAGAGGAGGCCATGCCCAACAGAGGTCTTATTAGCTATCTAGATTCCACCCCTACACTCTTAATCCTCAAATTGACACCAGACTAGGTGACGGCCACAACAACCCTCCTAGAGTAGGTAGAACTACCCCGATGGCTTCCTGAGACTGCGATGCTTTACAGAGGCAAAAAGCCTTCTCTTGATCCTGGGGAGGGGCTGGTGGTTTCAAACAGCTGACCTTGCCGTTAGCAGCCCAATATGGAACCACTATACCACCATGGCTCCAAATTGTGTCTCGGTGGACACAAGTCTTTATTCACCTTCCATGAAATTATCATCAAGATAATTATGCCTGTGATGATACGTGGTAAGCGTACTAAGCACAAATGTCTTCCTACATGTGTCTGATAACATCTCCTTAAATCTGAGCAGGCCCTCAGTGTTCCAGCAGCCGGTCATCTTCCTGGGAGCTGATGTCACACACCCGCCTGCGGGCGATGGGAAGAAGCCCTCCATTGCTGCCGTGGTTGGCAGTATGGATGGCCACCCCAGCCGGTACTGTGCCACCGTTCGGGTGCAGACCTCACGTCAAGAGATCTCCCAGGAGCTCCTCTACAGTCAAGAGGTAATCCAGGACCTTACGAACATGGTTCGAGAGCTACTGATCCAGTTCTACAAATCTACCCGCTTCAAGCCCACCCGGATCATCTATTACCGTGGAGGGGTATCCGAGGGACAGATGAAACAGGTGCGCTCCCATTATTCCATTGTTGGCCCTTCTTCCCATCGGCTCCCTGTGAGTAGTCAGATCTGGGAGATGCTTGGAGAGTTTTCAATGAAACATAATTCCATTTCTTACTCCTAGGTAGCTTGGCCAGAACTAATTGCGATCCGAAAGGCATGTATTAGCTTGGAAGAAGATTATCGGCCAGGAATAACCTACATTGTGGTACAGAAAAGACATCACACGAGGCTCTTCTGTGCAGATAAAACAGAAAGGGTAAGAAGGCGTAGTATAAGACTTGTTTGTGGCAGGCTGTTGCAGGTAAATGCATTTTATGAATGGATATATATCGTTTTTTAAATCTAAAAAATTGAAGTTCCTAATAACCATTTCATAAATAATATTAACTCCACTTGAGCTTAATTGATCAATTCTGAAAGATGCAGGGCTTCAGAATGGGGTGTTTCTCTGTGTGATGGAAATGGTCGGATCTAGAGGCGGGGGGCCCGGGTGGTGTAGTGGTTACAAGTTGGACTGCAATCTGAAAGGTCCGCAGTTCAGAACCGCCAGCCACTGCATTACCAGCTACAATCTCAGGAGCCCCCAAGGGCAGCACTCATCTGTCCTATGGGGTGGCGTTCAGTCGGCATCAACTTGACAGCGGTGAGGGTCTCAGGGAGTCAGGAACACATGTGGTTCACTTATTTAGACTTTATCCTCCTTTGCTCCTCTCTGTTGTCAGTGTGTGAGCAAAGGCTCTAGGATCTAAAGGGCAATTTTTGTTCCAAACTGTTTTATTCCAGCACAGTGGAGTTTTAAGACACAAAGGTTAAACACTTATGATATTACTCTTTCTAACCATATGAGGTTACTTTGCCTCTGTAAGCCACAATATATGCCCATCTTTAAAAGAGGGTGAAGAACAATATTTATTTAAATGAATGAAGGAATGTTAACTTTGGGCATGATTACCAGCACTTGACATAAGGCAATTTATGTTATCCCTCTACTTACAATCTGATACTTGTATCTAAACTAGGTAATGTTGTGCCTTGAATTGTGCCCCCATCCCAAATATTCATATATATTATAATTCCTTCCCTGTATGCCTGTAGGCTCAAGCATAAGAACAATTATGAGGACCGGGCAATTGTGCATAGAGTCGCTGTGCTAGTCCAGGTAGACTAAAGAAACAAATTTCATCAATACACATATGGATATAAGAGTACGGTTTATATACAAGAGGAATGGGATGGCTGAGCCCCAGTGGCATAGTGGTTGAGTGCGGGACTGTGGCCCATTGGCTTGGCGGTTCAAATCCAGCAGTAGCTCTCCGGGAACAAGACTGGGTAGCTCTCACGACCACCAGAGGACAGTGATGCCAAAAAAAAAGAGGAATAAGACATTAAGAAAGCATCCCAACCCAGTCCAGTTCAAAGTCATAAGTCCGATATTAACACATATGCCTGATATCAGTCTAAAGTCTCCTTCCAACTCACAAAGTCACAGGTCAGTGGGTGCAGAATCTCGGCACTGGCAGGGATCTCCCCATGGCTCCTCACTTCCAGGGCTCAGGGTCCATCAACATCCCGTGGTGGCAGAGGCAACTCAGCGCTGACAGGGCTCTCCACGTGGCTTCTCCAGCTTCAGAGGTCTGGTTCCATCAGGGCAAGGCCATGTGGCTTCTCCAGCTCCTTCAGCTCCTCAGACACTGCCATCTTGTCTTGTTCATAGTTCATTGTCTCGGAGACTAACTCCCAACAACTGGGGAGATGGCTTCTCATCTCCATTAGGGAAATATCGAGATTTCCCAGAAGTCTCAGGAGAAAGCCATGCCCACACGGAGATCTCATTAGCTATTCAGTGGCTATCTCCAGATTAACAGGCTAGACTCCACCCCTACATCTCAATCATGAAATTGACATAAGCACATGACCACCACAGTCGCTATGGGTCAAAACCAAGTCAATGTCACCTAACAACAATATGCCTGTGGAAGTGTGTGGTCTTGGTTAGATTGATGAGGCGGGGATCTGTATCAGGTGTGTGTTTAGCTGATCTCTTTTGCAATATAAAAGAGAGTCAGCAAACAAGAAAAGCAGAGATAGATTGAAATATAGGCCAAGACACAGGAAGATGATCAAAGAACTGGGAAGCCGCAGCAGAAGAGACAGGGGCCTTCTTCCAGAGCCCATAGAGATAGTCTTTCCCTGGCACTGGCATCCTGAATTCAGACATCTGGCCTCTTAAACTGTGAGAAAAAGGAGGAATACCTGTTTATTCAAGCCACCTGCTGTGGTATTTCTGTCATAGCAGCTCTGGATAACCAAGATCGTTAGCCAGCCGCTGTCTAGTTAGTCCTGACGAATGGTGACCTCATTCATAGAGTAGAACTAGTCCCTAAGGTTCAAGGCAGTGACCTTTTGGAAGCAACAATCTTTCAGTTAGTAGTGGGACCCTGGCTGTTTAGGACACCCAGATACAGATACATAAAGTTGGGTCGCTTTGATCCTCTACTCTTTTGATATTATGTAGGAGCCCTACTGGCAAAGCCATGGGCTGCTAACCACAAGATCAGCTGTTCAGTGGACCAGCTGTTCTGAGGGAGAAAGGTGTGTCAGGGTCTCTTCCACAAAGACGACAGCGCTGGAAGCCCCGTGGGGCACTGTGTCTTTCTGAGTTGCTGTGAGTCAGAATTGACCCCACTGCAGTGGGGATTTGGTTTTGGTTTATATATTATTTTATCTTGCCCAAGGAGATTAGATCCTTGGGTTGCCACTCTCATTGTTTTGTTTTGTTTTTTTTTAAGGCATCACTGCCCTGGTGGTGGGTAGGAGGCCCAGCCTTTGCTCCTGGGAGCCGGAATCGAACCTCCATCCCAGTGGGCCGCAGTCCCGCGCACAACCACTACGCCACCGGGGCTCAGCCCCACTCTCATTGTTTTTGAGTGGATTCTTTTTGTCTCCCAGCGTACACTGAGCTATGTCTCTCTCTTCTGAATCATTACTGAGGCATTCTTCTTTTTCCTTGGACCATGGGTCCACCAATCAGCTAGGTTTAAAAGACCTAGCTTCGAAATTTCCCGAACTCTGATTCCATAGTACTTCTAGGGCTTTGTTAATGTAAAATTTCTGAACTGTTGCATAGGTTTTGAGTAGAAAACATCCCTGCTACCACCGCCTCATCTACTGTCATCTCTCTGTTGACTTGTTTTATGCCTTAGGTTATCTTTCTAAAAACCCGGGATACTTTCATAAATTTTTTTTTTGCCATTCAGTGCCTGAGATTAAAGACACTATTAATCTTTTGAGATAGACAGTCTCAGTCCTTGGTTTATGTCACATCTGCAGTGTGCCTCAGCATCCTCAATTCTTTATTAATTCTCTATTAATCTTCATCGTGCCAATATTTTATTTGTCAACTTGTTCACACTGGCTTTGCATTTATAGAGAAGAGAGAAAAATCATCTGTTTCATAATAAACCTATTAGAAATGTAAGAGAGCGAGAAGAGAGAAATGTAAAAGAGGAAATCAAGCCTGGCATAGAGTTCTGCTTTGCAATTCTTTACTTTTTTCCCTAAAGCATCTGCCTCAAATCTTTACAGTCTTCTCTAGTCCCTTCCCTATTTATGAAGCTTTAATTGCTAGAAAATATCCATTTTTTACTTTCCCCCAGAAAACAGATCTAGAAGTGAATTTTCCCAGCTTTTTCTCCATGACTTAGTAATATTTTTTCCTGTTTATGTTCCCCCACCTGCCTATGCTTTGGTGCTAATCCTTTCTGCCTTTTCTAGAATCTGACTTCACTGGTTACCTATTATTTTTCAAAGCTTTCGATCCTTCCCATTCTGTTGTCACCTTTTCCCTCCCCCTGCCAAGTAGCTCAGTCTTCTTCAGTCGTCCCAATTAACAATTCCTTGCCCACTTCCCCCTCAGTCCACCTGCCATCTTGCCTTGCCGCTCGTGATCAGCATTTTGGGAAACAAACCCTTGGCTTGTTTTCTGGTCCCATACTTCCGTTTTTTGACGTGGCCATTCTATTTTAGAAACTCCATTGTACTCACTCAGTGACTTGCTCACTTCTGATCCAGACAGGAACTGGTCAGGTGCCCAGGCGGACCTCTTTGTGGAGCTGGAGGAAAGCATGCACCTCCTTTGGCCTTAGCATGATGACGTTCGATGTCTCTTGTCTACTTCCCTCAGGAGGCTTTCTCTGACTTCTCCTTCTGTCCACTGACCCGTGATGTGACGGCACATTTCCTACTTCTCCCTCTTCTCTTCTCAATCTCAATCCTCCTTCATCCCATCTTTGTTTCACAAGTAAACATATTTGTTTACTTGTTGCTATTGACCCACGAGGACCCCATATGACAGAGTAAGACTGCTGCCCCTCAGAGTATTCTAGGCTGTAATCTTTCCAGGAGAGAATCACCAAGTCTTTTCCTTCACGGAGTTCATGGATGAGTTTGAACTGCCAGCCTTTCAGTTAGCAGCGGAGTGCTTAAGCATTGCACCAGCAGGGATCCCTTTTTTTTTCTTATAGATTGCTACATCTGCGTTTCCAACCCCCAAATCTCTCTATGCAACTCTTCACCTGCACTTCCAATCATCTCCAAGACATACTTAATGCCCTAGAAGCGGTGTATCAGGCAAGCCTATGCAGGGCTGACCAGACAAAGCAAAATCCCAGGGATTTCACATGCTCACTGTGGGTCTGCTGCAGCTGGGGCCCTGTTCTCTCCCCCACCCCCGGGAGCCCAGGCTGACAGAGAAGCCTCTCTGGAACCTCGCCAGTCTTTGTGGCAGAGGCTGAAAAAAGAGACAGGTCCAGCAGCAAGCTGGTTTTTAAAGCTTCTGCCCAGAAGCAGCACATTTCAGTCTACGTTAGCCATTGCAAGTCACACAAGCACTTCCCACGCCCAGGTAAGTGGGTGGAGGTATATAATCCACCCCCTACCCCAGAGATGGACGCTGGTGGGAGGGAACTGGAATATTTGACAAGTCTACAATAGATATTTCGAGCAAAACACACCCAGGCATTCTTTTTTTTTTTTTTTAATTTTTAAAATCATTTTATTTGGAGCTCGTACAACTCATCACATCAATTGAATCAGGCATGCTTGTACATATGTTGACCTCATTCTTTTATATATATATATATATATATAATTTTAAAAATTGAATCATTTTATTGGGGGCTCTTACAGCTCTTATCACAATCCATACATCAATCCATTGTGTCAAGCACATTTGTATGTTTCCATCATTTTCAAAACATTTTCTTCTTCTTGAGCCCTTCATATCAGCTTCCCATCCTTTCCCCTCCATCCTTGCTCCCCCTCCCCCACCAACCCTCAATACTTTATCAATTATTATTGTTCTGTCACATCTTACACTGCCCCGTGTCTCCCCTCGCCCACTCCTCCAATGTCTGTCCTCCTGATAAGAGGTTATATGTAGGTCCTTGTAGTTGGCTCCCCCTCTCCACCCTCTCTTCCCTCCACCCATCCAGTAGCTCCACTCTTATTACTGACCCCAAGGGGTTCATCTGTCCTGGGTTCCCTGTATTTCCAGTTCCCATCTCACCAGTGCACCGCCTCCCGTCCAGCTGGATTTGTAAGGTGAAATTGGGACCATGATAGTTGGCCAAGCGTTCTACTTCAATTGTGTTGCCTCCATCCAGTTGACGTTCCTCCCCTAGCTGCCTTACAGTCTTTCAGTTGACATCACAGTACATTAAAATGGTCAAACTAGAACTTTCAGAGTTGTTTTTAAACTTTCTCTTCTTTCCTGTCTTCCCGTACCCACTTGGTCAAATCACCTGTGATCTGCTCCAAAATCTCTCTCTTGCCAATTCCTCCTTCCTGTGTGCTCCCACTGACCTAGACACAACTCTCCTATGTTGTAGGCAGCTCCTGGCTGTCTCCCCTTCTGCAGACGTCACAGGTCATCTGCCACCCTGCTGGCAGGGCTTGGTTTTTAAAATATAGACTCTCTTGTGCCATTCCCCTGTGCAGAAAGCTCCCAGAATTCTCCTATAGTGCCCAAGGTTCTCCCAAGGTAGTCAAGGCTATTTTTGGTTTCATCTTTCACCTCGCCAACCTTCCCCCCCCCCACCCTGTGTATTTTCTCCCACCTCACCTCCTCCTTTCACTAGTTTTGTTAAAATATCATGGAGTACCATTAACCCTTTTAGGGTATAGTTCTGTGAGCTTCCACAAATGCAGGTAGTGGTGTAAGCACCATCACAGTCAAAATATGGGACAATTCCATCACACCATATTCTCCTTTTTGTAGTCAACCCTTTCTCCGACCCCAGCTCCCGATAACCACTGATCTGTTTCCGTAGTTTTGTCTTTTCCAGGAAGTCATATAAATGGAAGACAAAAAGAAGTCTTTGGAATCATCTGGTGTCTTTCACTTGGCTTAAGTTACACATTTAAGAATTATCCAAGTTATTGTGTGTGTCTATAGTTTGATCCTTTTTATTAGAGAGTCATACTTTTTGGTATGGATGTATGGTAGTTAGTTTATTCATTCTTGGGTTGAGAGAGATTTGAGGGTGTTCCTGGTTTTCACCAGTCTTCCTCCTCCTCAACTCGTACTGAACCTATAAAGCAGGACTCATATATCTGTGCCCCCAGCTCTTCCTTAGGTCTCCCAGGATGCCTTTTTACATTGCCCTGCAACTCACTGAGCGTAGTCTTCATTGAGGACAGGGGAACAGGTTCATTTGTTCTGTGTCCCTCTCTTTCCTGTCTCCAACATGAACTGTGGAGTGTGGCACCTGACCGTTCATGCAGTCGATGTTCAATTGAATGTGTCTTGCTTCCCTTTTCCTTGGACCATCACCTCTCCAGGCTTCCACTTGTTTGTGCTTTCCAAGAGATTCATGCAATGAGATGAAATACGATGTGCTCTTGTCTCCCTCTTTCAATTATGTATGGCAAAATATTCTAAGAAGCCATACAGTAGCAAGGTCTTTTGAACTCTGGTTTAACCCCAATCACAAAACCAAACTCACTGCCAGAGAGTCAAATCTGACTTATAGTAACCCTGGAGGAAGGTAGAAGTGCCCCATAGGGTTTCCAATTCCATCATTCTTTTCAGGAAATAGACCTACTGTGTCCTTCTCCTCCAGAGACAGGGGTTAAGTTCAAACTGCTGCTGACTTTCGGTTATCAGCTGAGGACTTAACCATCGCACCAGCAGAAAACCCAGTGTTTCTCAAATGTGTGTCACCATAAACCCCCCCAAACCATAGCCACTGCCATCGTCACCTCTGACCCATAGCAGCCTCCATGAGGTTTCTGAGTCTGTAAATCTCGATGGAAGCAGATAGCCTCCCCTTACTCCCTCTGCTGGCTGTGGGCAGCGGTCCAACACTTTCCTGATGGTGCCAGCAGGGCTCCCTGGACATGTGCGGCAGAGTTCGTCTTCCCAAAGAATACACTTTGGGGAACTAATGGCCAATACTAGAACCACTAGAACCCAATTACATTTTCTCTTGTCTGGCTGGGTCCCCAAAATCACAGAGAAAAGTGATGGAAGAATTTTTTTCTCCCTAAGCTCTTAGATGCTATTGTGTAAATTAGCCTACCATTGTCAGGTGAGCGTAAAAACTTTGGCAGCAGACAAACTCCTATCAAACGTGTGCCTGTCTGCTAAATAGACTTCCTCAGATTGAGCCCCACTGTACAACAGGAGAGAATGAAAACTGAACAGAACACAAGATTTCATTCTTTCCCTTGTCAAATATATTTCCACCCTTCTCACTACCTTCCTTGGAGATGGTATTTAAAGGTTTGGGCTGTAGAACTTAGAATCTGAAAATGTGCGAGAGATCATCACTTATATTTACAGGTGGTTAGAGTGAGAACTGGAGATGCCTTGTTCAAGGGACACAACTGCAAGGCTGAATCTAAATGCCAACCTCTGACTTCCAAATGCCATTTCCATGTCTCCTTCCTGGTCATAAGTATGCTGGTGACAATTCTCTCAGTGACCCCATAAAAGAATTTGTTTGTTGAACTTGGTGGACCAATTCAAAGATTCCTTCACTTAATTTTTACGGAAAGTCGTGGGGTGTTTATAGTCTGGATTAAGAACAAATCTGGCTATCTTGTGATTTCTTTCTTTCTTTTTTGGTCCAGGAAGCTTATCTTTATAAAAGATCTTTCCCCCACCCCCCTCTTCCCTATTATCATTCCAGTATGCCAGCTGGATTCCCTTAGAGAGGTCCTGGAATCTATTTGTTTGAAGAAATGTGTACAGATGAAATGGTTGGGGTAAAAGAAATTGACAAAGGATGCCATTACCTTGCATAAAACTGCTTTTTTAATACTTAAACCCAGTTGGCCAATTTGTTGCCAACTTACACATAAAAGAAGAAAGTGTGTGTGGGGGGGGGCAGGGGGCTATGTCTGAGCAGAGTTTGGTCTTTGGATGATTAATGACTTTTTGTTGTTGTTGGTAGGTGGGGAAAAGTGGCAATGTACCAGCAGGCACTACCGTGGATAGTACCATCACACATCCATCTGAGTTTGACTTTTACCTCTGTAGTCATGCAGGAATTCAGGTAACCTTGGAAGCTGATCCAGATCTTTCCCTTGATATTACTTGTACAGCAACTAGCTTGAGTAGACCTGTTATGAGACGCCATGCATGGCTCTATGGGTGCTTATAGCCTAAAGCTGTTGCCTTTCGGTCTGGGTGTGCTTGGTCAAAATACTTCTGAGTTTAAGGAGTAGGTTTCAATCCTTCTTTGCTCCTAGGTAGCTAACCCTCATCAGAAATCCCTTAATCATACAATGCTCTCTCTCTCTCCAGGGAACCAGCCGCCCTTCACATTACCAGGTCTTGTGGGATGACAACTGCTTTACTGCAGATGAACTCCAGCTATTGACGTACCAACTGTGCCACACCTACGTACGGTGCACACGCTCCGTCTCGATTCCGGCCCCTGCCTACTATGCCCGGCTTGTAGCATTCAGGGCAAGGTATCATCTGGTGGATAAAGATCATGACAGGCAAGTGTCTTCAGCATACAATCACTTTATGTCTGTTTCTGAGCATGCTCAACAATGAGTACTTATAGAAGAGTTTGGGGAAGATTTAAACTTCCTTCCGGGGTGTAGATCGCAAGGAGCAAATAAAGAGTGCATGTGTCTCTGAGAGATCTGGTGTCTTCTGGTCCAAGAATGGCGGAGACTTGTTTAGACTTGCTGGGAGGCTGCCTGAGGATAAGAATCTAGTTGGGAACTGCTGTGCTTTTCCTTTTGGGTGCATGGATTTCAGATCTGCTGTCAAACTAACTCACTGCCATTGTGAGTTGATGCTGACCCACAGCGACCTCCCTCTAGCTGTTTACAGGATTAGCAAGCAGCACCTGGTGGTTTTGAACTGCGGATCGATCAGGTGGATCAAAGTCCAACAAGTAACCACTTACCCCACTAGGGCTCGACCTGGATAACTTCAAAAAGTGGTCAGCCCAGTGCCTGGTCTCCATTACAGACAGTCCTGTGTATTTCACCTCATATAAGGGGGATGTCCTTATCAGCTCACTTTGTTTTTAGCATAATCTGGAAGAATGCACTAGAGTGAACCTGGGTGTATGTGTCAAGGGACGGAGTGTCAGACCATTTTTACCCCTAACTAGGGATCTCAAGACATTTTGACCTGTTACTGAGCCACTACTACAGACCCAAATAAGCTCTCTGCATTAGTTTTCCCCTAAAAAATGGCCAGCTGTGAAGTGTAGCAGTTTCTGGGCTCTTCCCCAAGTCAAATTCAGCTGCTAAATAGTAGACATTCCACTGCAAGTCTATTTCTGTAAGGGCTGAAGATGTGCTATTATGGAAGATGCCCAGCTGTGGCTCTGATTCTTCCACTCTGTAATACATGCCTTCATTCAGTACCTTTGTTTGGTGTTGACTGTGTGCCCAGGACTTTGCTAGGTACTGAAAGTAGGAAAATACTTGTTTCCTGCCTGTGGGGATTTTATGTGTTACGGTAGGAGACAATACAGGCAAATATAAAAACTTGGCCCAGAGCAGTATAGATTAAAAAAAATTTTTTTAATGCGATGGGACATCAAAGGAAAGGCAGAGACTATTTCATAACCGGATGGACAGGATTTGGCTCTACAAAGAGGAGGGGGTGAAGATTTTCCGAGCAGAGGGAACCATGGACACGAAGGAGGGAAAACAAACGACATGTTTGGATAATAGTTTTCTTTGGCTGGAGTATATTAAAAAGGCATGACAAGGATGAGGCTGGGAAAGTATATGTGAGCAGGCTTGTCTTTGTTCAATGAAAAATAACATTCCTGAGGCAGAATAGACAGGAGTTGACTTTTAAAATTGCAGATGGATAACTTAGGACATGGTGAAGTAAAAGATGGCTGAGATTTTAATCCCAGATGATAAGAATACTAATAATGAGGTTGATGATGTACAGCGAATGGAGTTTTTTGTATCACATTTCTCCTTTGTCAAAGGTGTTCAGAAGTTGCTAGGGCCAAGAAAGCAAAGTTCAGAGGAGTTGGTACTTTCACAGGGTCATGCAGCTGGGAGTGGGGGCGGGAAGCAAGAAGAGACCTAGTGGCACACTCATGTTGGCTGAGCATCTCTGTGTACCAGCGTGTAGCTAGGCACATTAGCTCAATCTGACAAACAAACACTGACTGGGAACAGAAGCATTCTGTGTGCCAGCACTAAGGATACAGGTACAGGGGTGAAAGGTCATCAACATTAGTGGTTTCTCATCCAGTTAATCACAGGCTACTGTGACAGCAACTGCAGGCGGCTCAGACCTGGACTTTGTAGCCTGGGAAGATTTTTTTCGAGGTGGCTAGGGAGATGACATTTGAAAGAAGCCTTAAGGATAAGCAGTAATTAGCTGGATATAACAGGCAGCAGAAATTCTTACGTAGGTATTGTTTAGGATTTGGGACATTACTAATTCTTGCAACAATTTGTATTGATGGCTGCTTTACCAATTCTTGCAATAACCAATTAAATAAGTTGTACTGCATTTTTCTCGTGAGCAAAAAAAGAAGTAGCACAGATATAATTCCATCATTAAGGGGCTGAGACTTGGAGCCGAGATCTTCTTCCAAGTAACATTCTTTGTGCTATTTAGAACATGTGAACTTTGAGGTGGTCTTCCATTGCACTGGGTTTTTTTGTTTCTTTGGTTTTTTTAATTTAATTGTTCTCTTTGCAGTGCGGAAGGCAGTCATGTGTCTGGACAGAGCAATGGCCGGGACCCTCAGGCCTTGGCGAAGGCAGTACAGATCCACCACGATACCCAGCACACCATGTATTTTGCCTGAGAGTTTCAGGAAAAGAAAAGGAAAAAAAAAAAAAAAAGAACTCCACCAATTTAGCACCCCATGCAGCCCTCACAATGTTTCAAATGCCTACTGCCTCTAGAGGGAGCCCAGTTGACTTCAGGTGGTCTACCAGCAGCTTGGGAGAGCTGCACTGAATCCGCACTGCACAGCACCGTCTGATGTGTCAACAAAATCGAGCCATTTTTTAGAAACAAAACCGATAGCTATTCACAATTATCTTTCTGATGCACTGGACTGAATTTTTACCTCAATGTGCAAAGGCGATCAGCCTGAACTGTCTAAAGGACCTTACAGGAAGGTTTCTGTGGACTATTTTGCTAGCTGTGGTGTTCGCCGCAACATCCCGTTAGGCGTACACCTAAGTGGGAGTGCGAAATCAAACAAGCTACTTCGGTTCCGTCTAACTCTTTGATCACGTGGGTCTATAGACTTGCTAATGGAGATTTCTGACTTCACCACTGTAAATGCCTTTAAGGAGCATTACTTTTTGGAAAGTTTTACAGAGTTTTATTAGTCTTACTACTTTATCTCTTGATCTCTGCAGACTTGTGCTGGTGCAAGTACAGGCTGCCAGGCAATTGCACTATTCTCGGGCTGCAGATTCAGACAGGCACTTCTGTTTTGTTGACTATTGTGAATGTGTAACATAAGCAGGTATAATGCATGTCACAGTGACAGATAGCACTGCCATGGTAGAAGTACTCATGTCTCCTCCCCTTTGGAAAATAATTAGCTTTTAGTATTTCTCCAAGTTTTCAAAAGTGCCCATTTTATGCTGCTGTGTGGTTTGTTAGATCTAAATGATTTCTAAACTTTTCTCATAGAAAGTTAACTTTGGCAATAAACATTTTTTAAGGGTCCTTCTTCCCACACACCCACCCAACAATGTAGTTTTCTAGATGAGATTTCTGTATGACTTTATCAGCTATTTCTTATATATCATAATCTGGCATTTTGGAAAGCAGTCAGAAAAGACATGTATTTCCATGCCTTCTTAAAGACTTATTTTTACCTGTTTTATAGCCACAGTTGGTGTCTTGTCACTTTGTTTTCAAATAAGCTAGAAGCAGGATGCTTCCTTATTGGGTAGGCTTTGCCAGTCCTTAAGGTATCACGTGTGATGCTGCAACTTGCAAAAATGCACCAGCATTTCAAGTCATCCCCCCTGCCCCAAGGATCAAAGTTACTCACAGCAATCACTTGCAGTCCAAAAGTTTTGCTTCTCTTTCAACCCAAAATGTAGGGTTGTAGGCTCAGTGGGGTTTCCTTCCTTTTACTAAACTGAAACTGTGTAGAAAAACTGGATTTTTCTTAACAGATTCAGGATTGCACTCCCAAGGAGTCGGGATGCCTTTCTCGTCCAGACAGAGAGGGCTGATCGAAAGCAAGCAGCGGTTAAAATCCAGGGGAAAGCCATTTGAGATCTGTTGTTGTTTTATGCTGCTGAGTCAATTCTGACTCGTCGTGACCCTCCGGGACAGCAGAACTGCCTGGCAGGGTTTTCCGAGGCTAAAATCCTGATAAGAGCAGATTTCCAGGCCTTTTCTCCCACAGAGCAGCTGCCGAGTTTGAACCTCCCACCTTTCGGTTAGCAGCCGAGGGCTTACCCATTGTGCACCAGGGCTCATATTCTGTATTTAGTGTAGATAATACTTTGTGAATGGGCGACAGTTACATAGAGTCTCTGTAGTTCCAGCTCCTGTTTCCCTGCCCAGAGTGGACTTTGTCATTCTCTCTCTGAGAACTTTAGGCATGAGTGATGGAGGAGAAGATAAAAGGCCTGGAGGCCCCATTCTTTATAACTGAGGAAGGTGCTGGAGGAAGAGACAGCTCTAAGGGGTCAAAACAATGCTGCCTCCTCGGTCTTGGAGACTGCTGGTGGGGAAACACCGGATCTAACGGGGAACGGTGTTTGCTTGAACTCCTTACAGAACTCACTGCCATCCAGTCAACTCTGACTCCTAGAGGCCCTCATTAGCGACGACTTGCTAGCCGGACCCGTCGCCTCAACTAGCCTTCTCAAAACCCCAGCAATATAAAGCACTGTTTTTCTTCCGTCCTTTAACAAGCTTGTAAATAAGTAAATACGTTGATGTTTACATTCCCACGTGCGATAGAGCCGAGACACCAGCAGGGTTGGCTGAGACTGGTGTTCTGAGCGGTGTCTGTGTGTGGAGTCCTCTGAGTCTGCAAGATGAGAGCAGTCGTCTTACCCTCTGTGGATTTCGGGATGGAAGCCAAGCTCGGTCACCGAGGCACGAGATAGGCAGGAGCGAAGAGATGGCAGGTGTTCATTTCTTAAGAGTTTCCTTGTTCTTTCTTTCTTTTTTTTCCAAATACCTCACTTGGATAATACAAATCAGGACATGTTGGTGAGGGGCTGGCTGCTGCTTTTATTCATACTTGTTCAGGGAGAGCACAGAAAAATACCCTTCCACATGGCCACTCTGAGCCCAAGAGGAGGACAAATGGAGATGTTTGTAGGAGAAAGAGGACTTGCCGGAGCCCAGCGTGTGAAGAACTCGTGGTGGCTGGCTGGCTGGCCAGTGGCTGCCACACCTGCACTTGAGTGCCTCGGGGTTGCCTGTTGGTAACACACAGAAAATGCTTGCATCGCCCCATCTCCTGGCCTATACAGAGCAGGGAGCTAAGGCGGAGTGCTGGGAAGTCCTGATTGGCTGGCCTGCAGTTGAGCTGTACGCTGGACCTCGACCAATCCAGTTTGTAAGACCTGAGTCAGTACTGATACACTGGGGCAGCCCAGTGTGGTGGAGGAAAAGCCGGGAGGCCTATTTTTATAGGAAAACAGTACCAGTAAGGGTACTGTCATTTTGGACAAATGCTGTCATTTTTGGACAACAGGAAATATGGAAGAACTAGCATTATTGGGGGCCGAAAACTTGGCTGAGGGGTGAATCTTAAAGAGATTAACTGTCGCAAAATCCGAGTTGTGTCAAGACTGTTGCCAGCAAGTCTGGCTGCATAGTTTTTGTTTAACTTGGCTTGACAATTTGAATATGTAACCCCTTGAAACTAACCGAATCGTTGTGCATGTGTCAATCAATGGGAGGTGTGCATTCACTAGAAGTAGTTTTAGGGTGTTTGGTTTTATTGTTCGTATGTTTGTTTTTTTACAATGCAGCCTGTTTAGGCACTGTCATGTGGCGTGAAAGATTTAAATGTAGCAATGTTAAAGCGTAACAATTTGAGAAGGATTAGGTCAGAGAGCCATGAAGACCCAAATGTGGACTCCATTATGTTTTATTGTTGGTAGCCGTTGCCTTTTGAATGGTTTATAAAAGTGAACATGCTGGCTTAAAGCAGCTGGCAGTCTGGGCAGGCAAAATGTATCCATTCTTACTGTAAATTCTATTTGCTGCTTCCAAAGGTGTTGATTTACAAGCAGACATGTTTTATATGGTCTGTATTTTAGGATCTGGTGCCCAGTCTACTTCACACCTTACCTACCTGGCTCAGCTACCTGCCCTTCCAATAGGAAAAGGTAACCTCTGTGCAGAGATACTGTTTCACAAGGCTCACCCTCTCGGCCTGACCCTAGCAACCTTTTGTGGATGTGCTGTAAAGTTTTCTTGCTCAATAGCAAGGTGGTAGCTCTGCTTTCATTTTAAGAAAGTGGAGAGTGAGGGCATTATATCAATACTGTTTCAACTCCAAGAATTTTTCCTTGTAAAATGAAAGGAAAGGTCTTGTTATTGATGAATACTTTTCTTATCCCTTGCTATTGACATAGTCATACTCTTTCCCTGTCTAGTGACTGGAAATGTTTGCATTTGTTCATTTCGCTAATGGTGTAATTTTTTGTTTCGATATTGTTAGACTTGTAATGTTCTAAAATGTATTTTATTAAATTTGGACTGGATGTATGTCTCTAGCAATACGAGGTACTTTCTAAACTATTAAGGAAGGGGTATCCCTATGTTGAGATAAGATGATGGTTGTTGAAATTTTGATTTTTTTTTTTCTTTCTGGGCCTGCAGGGACATTTTGTGTTCGTGTGTCAAAAAAAAAAAAAAAAGAATAAATTGGCATTCTTGTGCCAAAAGTTGTTTTTCTTTTTCTTTCCTGTCAATCGTCTAATAAATATGGAGTACACTGCAATGACAACACATATGGTCCTTCTTTAAAACTCATTTCCTCATTTGGGCAACTTATTGAGAAGGAAGAATAATGGGAAAACATTGTGTTCCCTTCTATCGATGGTCTATTTTTAGAAATTGCCTTTTGGGAATTGTAGAAGAGCTTCTCTGTTACACTTCACATATAAAATTTTTTATATGACCTACCAGGATCCTGAATGCAGCTCTTAGTAGGGAGATCGATGTACAGGAGATCTTGAGACACACCTACAGTCTCCAGAGGGCAGTATGGCTACATACTTTACAAGATCAAACAGACAGTCCGAAGAAGGACTCTTGTTTGTCCAAACATCCAACCTGCAGCTATCCAATCCCACAAATCTGTCTTTAAATTCTCACAGTAAAGTCTTTTTGCAAACTTGTGTCAGGGGCAATACAGAAGTTTATATAATACAGCCTTATTCTCAAGGAATTTATAGATTACCAAGAAGTGAGTGCCATATATAGCTAACTTGGCTACAAGGTGGTTGTTTTATCCACAGGCACAAATTGCCTCTTCTCCAGATTTGTCATTTCTCAAACATTTATCAAGAATCAGCTACATGCAAGTTCTGTGTAGGTGCTTAGGGTACCGAAGGGTGAACACTTAATTCTTGTAAGAGTTTGTTTCTAATATGGAATATGAGATAGGTGGAGAAGGAAACAAGATTGATGCTGAGTGCCTGTTATATGCTATTTTATTTACTGACATCTTCCATCCCTGCCACTGTCCTTTGAGGTTAATAGGGAGGAGACAGGTTTGAAGAGGTTGAGTAACATAGATATTGAATGACAAAGTCAGAATTTTAACCCAGACCAGCATATCTTCTGTTGAGCAAAAAAGTGTACATTACCATGAAGGGAGTAGGAGACCTGGTGGTGTAATGGTTAAGTGATACTGGTAATTCCGTTTGTTTTGAAGTCTATCCAAATACAATATGAAGAGTATATTCTTTCGTGTCTGGCTTCTTTCACTCATTTTTATGCTTTTGAGATCTATCCTCATGTAGCAAAAAGAAAAAAAAGTTCAATTTATGGCTGTGTAGTATTCTACTGTATGAGCAGATCATCTTCCAGTGACAGTTACAGCTGTTAAATTCTTGTGTCTAGTTTCATCTGTTTCAGTTCTGCTGCTGTTATACCCAAGAATGGACTTGCCAAGTGGTTCTGCCAATTCACACTCTCACCACCAGTGAGAGTTATAGCCGTTCTATATCCTTGTTAATACTTTCAGTCCTTTACATTCGGGTGTGAATGTGGTGCTCTCTCAATTTATGTTTCTATGTTGCATAGAAAGTTGAACTTCTGTTGTCATTGTATATTAAGGAGGCTATGCAAGTCTTTTGCCCATTTTTTTCTATTGTGTTTTCTATCTTTTTCATTCTTTCATCTTATCTCATTTATATTATGCCTAAAAATCAACCTTTACCTTTAAGGTTAAGTCTGCTGATGACAAATCTTATCTTTTTGTTTGTCTGAAAGTTTATTTTATCAGGTTGTGTTTTTTTGGTATGAGTGCATGTCCAATTATTTTTATTAGTTCCTCTCCCCAAGAGGATAGTTAACATGGTTTTTGAAACTGATCTGTAGGCAACTGACTTATAGAAAAGATTTTGAAGATGAGAGAAAAATATCAAATCAAACATAAGGTCCCATTACAATGTTTTTATAACCTTGTTCATATAAAAGAAACTTCATTAAAGTGTGCACTTTTCTGAGCAATAATACATTATTTCCCCTTTTGGTATCTCATTTGTTGAACATTCGATATATTCTTAGATTTAAATGTTACATATATTAATTAAATTACATAGATGACTTAATTTTCCCTCAAAAGTTATGTGCTTACCAAAAGACTTATCCCTTCCAATCCTAGGCATTAACCTGAGAGAAAAGAAAATAAATTTTTTTGAAACTTGCCTAATTTTTCCACTCTGAGCCACCCCCACCAAGATGTGCTGGGTTGCCTCCTACCTAATGGTAGCTCTCCCTCGGTACCAAGTCGATCAAGAAAATCCTGAGCTTGGTGAGCTTTGCGGTGGATGACAGCATGCCCAACAAGGTCATCGTGAGTTAAGTGTGGAAAGGCATCAAAGACATCATTGCGCACAAAAATGGGCAAATTTGCCAGGGTGCCTGCCATAGTCCCCGTGCCTGCAGTTGAGGCAACCACGTGGGTCTTGGCTTGTTTGTTTAAATCCTTTCTTCCTGAAAACAAAACCTTTTAATATAAAACAGCAGATAGTAGAACACACACACACACACACAACCAAAGTGAACATGCAAACAAACAAAAAAAAAACACGACTGAGCCCTGGTGGCGCAGTGATTGTGTGCAGGACTGCGGCCCACTGGGTTGGCGGTTCAAATCCAGCAGCAGCTCTCCAGGAGCAAGGCTGGGCCTCCTACTCCCACCAGAAGGCAGTGATGCCCCCCCCCCCCAAAAAAAAACAGTTAAAGGAGACGCATATGCACATGTTCACAGCCATTCTACTTTGTGAGAGCCCGAACCCGGAAAGAACACAACGTGCATGGATAAACAAATGGTGCTGGACCACACCCTGAAACGCTACCGGCAATAGGAAAGCAAAGAGCGGTCGGTGCAGTTGGCAGCCGAGCACGGGCGTCTGTCGCCCGACAGCAGTGCAGCATGTTGATCTGTCGTGCACGCGCTCGGGCTGACGGCAGCAACCACCCAAACACATCGCAAAAACGTGCAAATCGCAGAGCAATGACGGTGAGTGGAGGAAGCAAGCAACACAACCCAAACCATTTATTCCAGTTATGTCAAGGAATGAAAACTCCCCCACGGTGCCAGGAAGCAGAGGAACCCGCGGCAGGATTACCATGGGGTCCTCTGGACACTCGGGGGCGTCTTGGAGGCGTCTTCAGGATTACGCCTCAACGCAGCGAGGCCCGCCAGGAAGCGACGCAGCGTCGGGGGAGGAGCCAGTCTGCACATGCGCGGTCCGGTCCGGCGCTCCCGGTGCGGAAGCGCGTGCCTGCGTGGGCGGAGCCACGCCCACACTTGAAGCCCTTCCACGTGGGACCTCGACGCGCGAGAGTTCTCTTCGTCCGGGACACGGGGGCGGGTGTCGCGGCGGGAGCCGGGTGAGGGGGTGTGAGGCCGCCACTGCAGCTTCCGTGAGGCCCTGCGCTCTGCCCCTCACATCGACCTCCGCATGACCTCTGGGGCGTCCGGGAGCTACGGAGGGACTTTGAAGGCGGCGGGCAAGTAAGAGAAACCTGGCGGCCCCGTCCGGAAGCAGCGTTTTGGAGCAAGGTGAACCGGAAAGCGGAAGAGGGGCAGGAGTGGACCTGTTCCGAATAGGTGGCTAATTATCCCGTGTGTCAGCCTCTTCGAATCCAGCACCCCAATCGAGGGATTGATTGCACGAATGCCCGCTTAAGTAAAGGCAGACGTGTGTGTGTGCGTGTGTGTGTGTATGCGTGCTCGTGCGCGCGCGTTTAAAAACCACGCAAGGGTGAGTCCGCGAAACGATACATTTGTTTTTCTAGCCCCTGCCGCCTTACAGCTCTGCATAGTGTCGTGTGAGCCAGGTGGACATCGTCTCTGTTCTCATCCAGACACGATGAAATAAGCAATAACCAAAAAAAGTAGACGGGGCGTCTGATACGAAGCTTTGGAATCCCTTCCGCACCCCCCCCCCAGCCCCCCGTTTTGGAATTTGAACATAATCTGATCGACGTGGCGCCACGCCTTTTTCCCCTCCTCCTCTCCTGGCTCAGGATATGCAGCAAGAAATGGCCCCATTCTTTCCGGAGGCGGATAGGCCCTTCTAGTTCTGAGAAAGGTTCTTGCGTTCCATCTTGGCTCGTTTCCTCCCGTCGGTTTTATGGTTTCTCTCCGCGATCACGTCCTCAGTTGGTAAGGCTCAATACAGGACACCTGCCGTTTTATTTACTCTCCTATTTTCTGGCTCTTTTGCTGTCTGGCTCGGTTTTCCTTTATGGGATAATTTTCTCAACTGGCTCTTTTGTTTCATCTGAGTTTTTAATTTTTGCTCTTTTAATATTTTAGATTGTTCTGGTGGGTATATTTTCTGGTTTAATAATTGCAGTGCGGGGCTGAGCCCCGGTGGTGTAGTGGTTGTGCCCGGGACTGCAGCCCACAGGGGTGGAGGTTCGATTCCAGGCTGGGCCTCCTACTCCCACCACCTGTGGGCAGTGATGCCCCCCCCCCAAAAAAAATGATAATTGCAGTGCACTCTGCGCTTTTGGATATAGAACACGGAATTTGGGGAAAGGACTTTTCATGTGTTCTCTTTGAATGGCCTCTATTCTGTCTGAGTGGAATTTACTGTTGAAAGACCTCTTTCAAGTTGGCAAGTTTCCTCAAACAATAATAACTACATCTGTTACCACTGAGTCGATTACAACTTGTAGCGACCCTATTTATAGGGTCTCAAAGACTAAATCAATATGAGTTGACAGCCTCATCTTCCAGAATAATAGCAATAACGAGCCTTTATTGAGCTCTTCCAGAAGCCTTAGTGGTGCAGTGGTTACTGGTTGGACTGTGATGATTCGCAGTGATCAGTTCTTAAACACCAATCCTCCTCTCTGCTCCCGTAAAGAGCCACAGTCCCCAAGGGCTCAAGTGGAAAGAAAATGTTTTAAAAATGACGATGGTGGGCTGAGCCCCGGTGGCATAAGTGCTTGAGTGCGGGGCTGCGGCCCACGGGCTTGGCGGTTCAAATCCAGCGGTGGCTCTCAGGAGCAGCACTGGGTAGCACCCACGACCACCAGAGAGCAGTGATGCCCCCCCAAAAAAAATGGTGATGGCAACATATGTACCAACGTGCTTGATACTATTGATATATAGATTGTTATAAGACCTGTAAGAGGCCCCAGTACAATGATTTATCAAGTTTATTAATTTTTTTTAAGTCACAGGGGCAGTTCTCTTGTCCTGTTGGTCACTGTGACTCGGCATTGACTGGGTGACAGTGGTTGGGTTTGGATCTTTTGTACGAGGAACTTTGATGAGTGTGCTTGTAAGGGATCCGAGGGGGTGCTGTTGGATAAGCACTGGGCCTGCTAACCCCAAGGTGATTGGCAGTTCCAACCCACCAGCTACTGTTCCTCTAGATTTTTTGCCTTGAAATCCTGGTGTAGGGTCTCTCTGAGTTGCAGTTGAATTGATGGTAGTCGGTTTGTTGCTTTCGTGGGCACAGTGTTATGGGCAATGTTGTAAGCTCCTTTGAAATATTAAGTGCATGTGTTTAATTCTCTTTACAAAGAAGTAGGTGCTATTTCCTCCAGCTTATGAATGCTGAAATGTGGGAAACTGAGAGCTTTCAAGCTTTAAAGTGGTGGAGCAGGGCAATCTTGCTTAGTTAAGATTCACCTACTGGGCTGAGCCCCGGTGGCGTAGTGGTTGTGCACGGGACTGCGGCCCACTGGGACGGAGGTTCAATTCCAGCAGTGGGGCTGGGCCTCCTACTCCCACCACCGGAGAGCAGTGATGCCTAAAATTAAAAAAAAATTTAAAAAAGATTCACCTACTGAAAAAATGATGCAGGTTTGAATTCACCCAGATGTCCTTTAGAAGAAAGGACACTGGCTGAGCCCCGGTGGTGGTGTGGTTGTGCGCGGGACTGCGGCCCACGGGGATGGAGGTTCAATTCCAGCTCCACCGAGCAAAGGCTGGGCCTCCTACTCCCACCACCAGGGCAATGATGCACCCCCCCAAAAAACAAAAAAAAAACAAAATAAAACAAGAAAGAACACTAACTCACTACTAATCAATACTAATCAATACTAAATGGCCCAGTGATCTGTTTCTGAAAGATCGAAACCCACCTGAATCAACTACCATGACTTGGAATCAACTAACTCAATATAACTGGTTCCGTTTGGGTATTTATGATGAGGCATCAAAAGGTTCATGGGCAAATAGAATAGAGAGGTATTGAAAATTTTCTATAAATTCTTTGAAGTCCCCTAATGTATATTCAAGTATATCATTGAGATTTTAATTCCTGTTATTTTATTTAGAGTTTTTATATCCTTTTTGATGGGTGTGATTGACCTACAACATGCCGTTTTATACACTCCTTGTCATTTTTTTATATTTTGTGAGCTTATTCTCTGGAAAAGTTTGTAGAAGATTGAAGTTATCTGTTATTCTTTGAATGTTTGGCTAAAGCTTACCTATAAAAGCATCGGTGTGTGTGTGTGTGTGTGTGTGTGTGTGTGTGTGTGTGTGTGTGTCAGTTTTTAACTGCTGGCTCACTTTCATCATCATAGATGTTAGCTAATTGCATGAAAACCAAACCCATTATTTCTTTTTTCTTTTTTTATTACAATACTTATTTTTATTAAGGGCTCTTACATCTCTTGTCACAATCCATACATTCATCCAGTGTGTCTAGCACATTTACACATATGCCGCCATCATTTTCAAAGTATTCTCTTCCCTCTTGAGCCCCTGATATCAGCTACCCCTTTCTTCCCCCTCATGAACCCTTGATAAGTGACAGGTTATTGTTTTCATATCTTACTTTGCCATCTGTCACCTTGCACCCACTTTTCCATTGTTCATCCCTCCTGAAAGGGGGTTATAGGTCATTCATTGCGATCAATTCCCCCTTCTTCCCCCTCCCCTCCCCTAATCCTCCTGGTATTTCTACACATTGTTGGGTCCTGGGGGTCGACATCTATCCTGGATTCCCTGTGTTGTGGCCTCTTGTCTGTAGCGGTATGCATGTTCTGGTCTAATCGGATTTGTAGGTCATGATAGAGGGGGAAGGAAGCACCAAACAGTGGTGTGTTTCATCGGTCCTATACTGCACCCTGACTTGCTCATTTCTTCCCTGTGTCCCCTCTATAAGGGAATGTACAATTGTTCTACTGATGGGCATTGAATCTCCACTCCATCCCCCCCACCCCTATTTACCTTGGATGTGATTTTGTTCTGAGTTTTAGATGCCTGATGCCTAATCCCATCGACACCGTGTGATCACACAGGTTGGTGTGCTTCTTCCCTATGAACTTTGCTGCTTCTAAGATAGACAGCCACTTATTTATCTTCAAACCATTAAGACCTCAGATGCTGTGCCTTTCGATAGCTGGGCACCATCAGCTTTCTTCGCATTTACTTATGCACCCTTTTTGTCTTCAGCGATCATGTTGGGTAGATGAGCATCACAGAATGCTAGATTGTTAGAACAAAGTGTTCTTGTGTTAAGGGAGTGCTTGAGTCAAAGCCCAACATCCATCCACAACCTTTAACTCATAACATGTAGATTTAAGTACAGGGTTCTATTCCCCTCTGGTTACATATATTTACATAAGTACATGCCTGCATTTAGACCTCTGTTAATGTCCTTTGCTTCCTTATCCTTTCCTCTATTTCCTTTTACTTTCCTCTTGTTTCACCATTATGTTAGGCCTTCATTCTGATTAGGAATTCCTCTTTGCTACATTGTTTACCCACTATTTCTATTTGCTCAGTTGTGTTAAGTGTTCTGGTGTTTTGTTTTATTTTTGAATTTTTTGAATTGTTTTATATTTTGAATTTTATTTTATTTATTTATTTGTTTGTTTTGTTTTATGTTTTACAATGTATACTTGCCAAAGTGTAAAGTAAATCAATATCTTTATCCTTATCCAAAACAGTATAAGTACTTTTAGAACACTTTAACTCTGACTTCTCAACCTACCAATGTATATGCCATTGACTAGGTTTTTTGTGTTGACCTATTAAAAAAACAACAAAACTCCACCTTTCTTGACTTTTTATATCAGACAGAGTCTCTTTGTTTTTTTTTCTGTTATTCTTTCTCACCTATGCTTTTCCTTCTTAGCACTTAACATAAATTTTATTTGTCTACTTGTGTATAATCAATATCCCCTGATAGACTCTAATTTTCTTAAAGACAAGGGCTCTGCTTGCTTTGTTTACTGACTGGTTAGCATTTAATGAGTACTTGTTGAATTAGTGAATGATTGTATTTTACAAAGATTTTCCTGGTTGCAATGGGTTAGTATATTTGAGGGCTTAAGGCTATATAGGAAGACATTGAGGAAGCTGTGACACTTATCAAGGCAAGAGTTAGTGGTAACCTGGACTTGGTAACAGCAGTAAAGCTATTGAAAAGTAGAAAATAATGCAGGGCTGAGCCCTGGTGGTGTAGTGGTTGAGTGCAGGACTGCGACCCACTGGGTTGACAGTTCAAATCCAGCAGCAGCTCTCCAGGAGCAAGGCTGGGCCTCCTACTCCCACCAAAGGGCAATAATGCCCCCCCCCAAAAGAAAAGAATGCAATATACTAATGAGTGGACTCGATGGGTTTTATTATTATCATTTTTATATAAGACATAAGTTGGGCAGGGTTTTTTTTGTTGTGGTTGTTGGGCATCACTGCCTCTGGTGGTCGTGGGAGTTACCCAGTGCTGCTCCTGAGAGCCGCCGCTGGATTTGAACCACCAAGCCAGCAGGACATAGTCCCCCACTCAACCACTTATGCCACCGGGGCTCAGCAGGCAGGGTTTTTTTTTTTTTAAGAGTTTCATACCTTAGTCTAGTTTCTGTGTATATGACATGCCTTCTTTGAAGGTTTTCATTGATTATGTGGCTTCAGTTAACTACCTTCATGCTGCCTTTCTGGATTCCACACCATATGAAGGTGTAACTACCCCCCCAGGACTGTTGCTCATTTGTTTGTTTTTTTAATGTGAGGAGGGTAGTGCCTTTGGACTTTGTCCCACCAGGTCAGACTGTTAATCAAGCTTTCTATTTAAAGATTCTGAAAAGATTGCATAACAGCGTGCCACAAAAAAAAGCTTGATTTGTGGCACATGGAGGACTGGTTTTGCCACCAGGACTGCACCTGCTCATGCAGCCATTGCAGCGCACCAGTTTTTGACAAAAAACAAACAAACAGCTTGCCTCTCTTGTCCCATGCACTTGGCTCACCTGACCTCGCTCTGTGTGACTTCACTTCTTTTTGTTTCCATGAATGAAGAGGGACTTGAAAGGACAGCAGTTTGACAATGACAAAGAAGAGGTGAAGAAAAAAATGAGTGAGGTACTTTCAGCCATCCAAACAGTTGAGTTTGAAAAGTGTTTTCAAACATTTTCCAAGAGTGGAATAGCAGATTTGACGAATGTATTAAGTGTAATGGAGCATACTTTGAAAGCTAGAAGGTGATTTTGTAATAAAAATTATATACATGTCTTTGAAAAAAATTCCCATTTGGGGGGTATCCCCTCATATCCAATCTTGTCTGAAATATCTGTAATAGGATGTCTTACAGGCTCTCTAAGCTCAATACATCAAAGAGCACACTCACTGGCTGAGCCCCGGTGGCGTAGTGGTTGTGCGGGGACTGCGGCCCACTGGGTTGGAGGTTCGATTCTGGCTCCCAGGAGCAAAGGCTGGGCCTCCTACTCCCACCACCAGAGGGCAGTGATGCCTAAAAAAAAGAGCACACTCACTACTTCCCAAATCTGGTCTTCCTTCAGGTTTGTTCAGTCTCAGGATACGTACCATTGGCACTCTACTTGTTCCCACTAGGAACCTCCTTGTGGGTGGCTCCTGCTTGCCCAGCAGGAAGAAGCAAACAGCTTCCGCTTTCTCCCAGGGAGCCGCGGGTGGATTTGAATGGTTAGTAGCCCACAGCACTACTAGAGTTTCTTACTGAGTATTAAGGATACTTAGAGAGATTGAAGTATCAGCCTTTGAAGGGGTATGATACGTAGGTTTGCTGTGCCAACCTGGCCAAGAAGAACATGTGGGATTAATAAGGTCGCAGATTGATTGGAGGGCAAAGAGATTAAGGGCTCGGCGAGCCCCACCTGTCTCTCCCTTGCGCTCTGGTGATCGGAGAAGCATGTGGTTGCCTTAGCTCGTTCTCTGCCTGAGCTTTCCAACTACACTGGGACACCCGACCCGGGGACTGTGTCCCTAGAGCTTGAGGTCCTTGGGGACCTGCTTCGTCACACGGCTGTTGTACACATCGCTTGAGCTTGAGACTGTCGAATCCTATTGATTGTTGGTGATCTGTCCTGCTGTTTACTGCCGGTGGCTGGACTGCCTGCGTTGCTTAGTAGAAGACTAAGATGCCTGATCCCTCGACCCTGGAGCCAGCCGCTCTCATGGATTGAAGGACGACGTCCAGTATCTTAACTGTTCCATGGAAGTTAGTTGAACTGAGCCCTCTCTACAGCTGTGTGGGCTAATTAGTTGTTATATTCCTTCATGCTGTATATATCAATTGCGAGCGATAAAGTCACAAGTGTCCTGGTTTTGTTTCTCTAGAGAACCCTGTCAAATACAGGGGGTGTGACTACTTTCCTTTTGTTTTATTATTTTTTTCTAACCTCAAAAGCAAGTAAAGCTATGAGAATGAATGAGATAATGTAGAATAATAATGAGAATGACCCCAGAAGCAAAACAGGACATAGGGTAAAGAAAGGAATTCTACATCCAACATCTATGTATAAAAGTGCTAATCTCTGTACTTGACATTTGTCATACGTTACTTTAACCCTCTCACTACCTTGTGAGATTTGTATAGATGGGGAAATGGTACTTCACAGTGGGTGTATGAAAGAGCCCTGGTGGTGCTATAGTTATGCACTCAATGGCTAACCAAAAACTGGTGGTATGAATCCACCAGATTTTCTGCGTAAGGAAAATATAGCAGCCTGCTTCCATAAAGATTTTATTAAAGAACCCAACTCACTGCCCTGGAGTTGCTGCTGATTCATAGTGACTCTATAAGACAAAGTAACTGCCCCTGTGTGTATTCTCTTTGTGTGTGTGTGTGTGTGTGTGTGCGCGCGCGTGTGCGTGTATTCTCTTTAAGGACCTAGAAAGCCCCGTCTTCTTCCTGCAGAGGAGCCGGTGGTTTCGAACTGCTGACCTTGCAGTTAGCAGCCTGTCCAGTCACTGCTACCCACCAGGGGTCCATTACAGCCTTGAAAACATTTCTACTCTCCTATGAGCTTGCTCCGAGACAAAATTGACTCATCAACAATGGGTTTGGGATTTGGGCTTTTTTTTTTCCATTGAGAATATCACTTATTCAAGAAGCCCTGGTGGTAGTGCCAGATATGTGTTGGACTGCTAACCACAGCCCAACAACTCTGAGCCAGTAGCCACTCTGTGGGGGGGAAATTGAGGCTGTCCGCTCCCTTAGAGAGCTACAGGCTTGGAAACTCTATATAGATTTGTTATGAGTTAGACTTGACACAACAATAGTGGGTTTACCTGATTGCAATTATTTCAGTATATAACTGGGTGGAATTATAAATCAAAGATAATGATAGACTGTTAATATTGTCACAATATTTTCTTCTTTTTTGGGGGGAGGGCATCACTGCTCTCCGGCAGTGGGAGTAGGAGGCCCAGCCCCACTGCTGGAATTGAACCTCCGTCCCAGTGGGCCGCAGTCCCGCGCACAACCACTACGCCACCGGGGCTCAGCCCTGTCACAATATTTTCTAAGATCTTACCTCTGTAAAGCACCAATATACCAGTTCCATCATAATATCTTGATCATTGAGTGTATAATTTTTAAAAATTATTAATAGATAGAGAATGATAACTTATTTTTATTTCACATTGAATTTATGACTGATTGATATATTTCCTCTTGTACATATGAGGGGACTTCAACAGTTCATGGGAAAACTCCGTGTCTTTTCATTTCATTTATCTGCAAACTTTTTGAAATCCCCTTCAGACTGCCTTTTTCTTGATCTATTGATTCCCCGAGGCCTTGCAACTCAACCCACTGTTTTTAAGTTGATTCTGACTTACGATGACCCTGCATAGAGTTTCCGTGACTGTAAATCTGTACAGGAAGGAGCAGACAGCTGCTGCTTTCTCCCGAGGAGCGGCTGGTAAGTTTGAGTGGTTAGCAACCCGACAGCACATAGCACCACCCGAATTCCTTACTGAATATTTTAATATTTTTTTCACTGAGACCTAATATGAGTTAGTAAAGGTAAAGGAAGGGATGCTGCCTTTCATGTTCATATTTGGCCCTAAATTTCAATATCCTAGAGTTCTCTTCTTGTCATTAGATGTTCTCCAGCCCCGTCAGTGGTATATTGCCCTCCCCACTCCCCAAAATTTCCCTGGGTACTCCTGGTATGCCTGGCCAAGTTTAGCATTCCATGTATGCTGCAAGAAGACTCAGGAAAATCGATTTGATGTTGTATGGCATGGGGCCGTTACGAATCTAGGTTGAATTAAACTGCATCCGCCTTGGGTGTCAGAACCAGGGACAGCTCCTCAGGTCCCCTTTGCCGCTCTGCCCCTGGCTTGAGTAGTGAGACTGGTCAGATCTGGGCATGGAGTATTTCTCAGTGCTTCTTGGTTCTGTTGTTGTTCTAGAATGTTGCCACTCCATAGCACATATCTCCTGGCATATGTGCTATTTCTTGCCTTTATATTTTCTGTTAATCCTTTTCTGCCCCCTCTTCTTTGCTGGTTTCTTTCTGCTTATCCTCTGAGGCCTACTTAAATAGGCATCTCTTCTAGGAAATGTACCTTGATTAAGCCAAGCTAGTTTAACCACGCCTTCTCTTAGTTCCCATGACATCCGTGCTTGCCTTTGTCATTACATTCAAAACTGCATTTAAATGATGTTTTTCAGTACAGTAGATACTTAAACACTACATTAGATACACATATTGAGCACTTAAAATATGGCCAGTCACATCGAGACATATCCTGTGAGAATAACGTTAGGGTCACTATGAGTCAGGAATCAATTCCATGGAAGTGGAGGAATGGTGGATATAAGTGTGAAGTGCTTATCAGATTTCAAAGACTTATATGAAAAAATAATATAGAATATGACATTAGTAATTTTATTATTGATTGCATATTAAGACAGTATTTTTGATATAGTGGGTTAAGTGGAATCTATTATTAAATTAATTTTGCCTGCTTTTTTACTATATGGCCACTGAAAAATCTAGCATTATATGTATGTCTTCTATGATATTTATAGTGGACAGCCCTAATCTATGTGTATTTGTCTCTTGGATGTAGGGTCAAATCTCCAATCCATTCTTACATCTTTGCATTTCCACAACATATCACATGAGGATAGTGGAGAGGAGTTGATACTAATCTGCAGAACTTGGGTCTGGAGTAGCAAATGCCAACTTCTATTGCAATCCTTGTATTTTTCTTTCTTTCTTTTTTTTTTTTTGCACTCTCAATTATGGTCTATTGATCTACTGAAATTAAAAACAACCACAAAGGCTTCCAATGGATTGTGACTCAGGGCAGCTCCCCCTACGCCCAAGTAGACTGGGACCCATCACTGGTCACTGGCCAGGCCCTGCTTCCAAGGCAGTGTTGGGTGGACTGGACTCTTCGGATTTTGGGGCTAACAGCTAAAGGAGCACAGCATCATGGTCTTCACTTGTTGAGACGTTTCATATGTCCACAAAAATTGAGGACCTGCTTCTCAATGCCCACAACAACAACAACAAGCCAGCTGGAATCTTGGCAGGGATTGTGTCGAATCTACCTGGACCAGTGTGGGGCAATTATCATCTGAAATAGTCTTGACTCTGCTGGATTGTGGCCATGTGCTGCCTTTCCAAGAATGAAGACCTTCTTCAAGGCCCCTCGGCCAAGGCTGCTCCTCTTCAGAGGAGTTATTTGCACGTCTTTTGCCAAATTTATTCCTGATTCCTCTGCTTTTCTCGGGTTGTGATGAATGCAATTCTCATTTCCTAAATGTATTCCTAATCCCTCTCTCCTTCTTGAGCCCTGGTGAATGCAGTTCTATTCTTCTTTTCAATTTCTGGTTGTTCTTGGAGCCTCCCGGACGACCATGATGCCAACAGCCAGGTTCACGCACAGCGCGGGCAGGAAGCAGGAAGCAGAGGAGAGCCAGCCTACAATCCTTGTATTTTTCATTTAGGAACTTACTCTCTGTGTACTTGAGCTTATACTAGACATTTAAAACTATATCTCCTTGACTGCGGCCCACTGGGGTGGAGGTTCAATTCCAGCTCCACAGGAGCAAAGGCTGGGCCTCCTACTCCCACCACCTGAGGGCAGTGATGCCTAAAAAAAAACAAAACAAAACAAAAAAGTATATCTCCTTATTGGTTCTTGTAGATTTTCCCATATACCATATATACTCGTATCTAAGCCAAGTTTTTCATCACTTCTTTTTACTCCCCACCCCCCACTTTTTAATGCAGTTTTTGTGATAAACTTAGATGCCTCAGCTGATATTCAGGTTTGCCTATACTCAAGTATTTAAGGTAAATTACAAGCATCTCTCAAGAAGGTCTGAATATTTTGAATTGAGTATTTTATCACTATTCTATAGTTGTATGCAGTAGTGAGTGCTCTGGAATTTTGTTTATCTTCTTGAATATATATATATTTTTTGGTGACCATGAAGGGACACGTAATCTTTTTGAGTCTTTCTACTTTATTTATCTTCTTGAATCTTTGCACTTTGTCTAATTCGAGTAAGACTACATATTTTATTAGCCCTGGTAGCATAACGGTTACTCGTTGGGCTTCTAACAGCAAGGTTAGCACTTTGAAACCACCAGCCATCCCATGGGAGAAAGATAAGTGTTTCTACACCCGTAAAAAGTTACCATCTCGGAAACTCACAGGCAATTCTATCTTGTCCTAAAGGATTTCTAGGAGGTGGCATCGACTCGATGGCACTGAGTTTGGTTTAGTTTGGTGTATTTTCTTCGTTGGATTGTTTAAAATAAAGATGCCTCAGGGCTGAGCCCCGGTGGCGTAGTGGTTGTACGCGGGACTGCGGCCCACTGGGATGGAGGTTCAATTCCAGCAGTGGGGCTGGGTCTCCTACTCCCACCACCAGAGAGCAGTGATGCCCAAAAAATAAAATAAAGATGCCTCTTATATTTACCATCATTTATTTGTAATTTTCTTTCTTACTTTTCTGGAGAGAACTTTGAAAACAGTATTAAAATGACATTAGTTGGACCTGAACCCCAGTGGCGTAGTGGTTGTGTGTGGGACTGCGGCCTCCTGGGATGGAGGTTCAATTCCAGCTCCACAGGAGCAAAGGCTGGGCCTCCTACTCTCACCACCAGAGGGCAGTGATGCCCAAAAAAACAAAAAAATGACATTAGTTATGTGAAGTAATCTTAACTATCCCTGTTTTTTAAGGGGAAAGTACTTAATGATTTTCTAGAAATGAATATGTATACACACATATATAACCATATTAAGGGTGTTGTTGTTTTTATTAGGGGCCACCCAGTAAGTTCCAGCTCATTGTAAGCTTATATACAACAGAATAAGACACAGTCTGGTCCTGTGCCATCTTCACAATTATTTTATGTGTGAACTCATTTTTGCAGCCTAAATCTGTCTCTTTGCTGGTCTTCCTTTCTTTTTTCCTTTTTTTTTTTTTTTTGCTGCTCTTCTAATTTACCAAACCTGATGTTCCTTCTCCAGGAACTGGTCTCTCCTGAAAACATGTCCAAAGTATGTAAGATGAAAGTCTTGTCCTCTTTGCCGCTCAGGAGCACTCTGGCTGTACTTCCAAGACAGATCGGTTTGTCCTTTCAGCAGTCCGTGCTAAATATTTCGGTATTTTTCTCCAGCACCACTATTCAACTGCATCTATTCCTCTCAGGTCTTCCTTTTTCAATGTCCACCTTTCACATGCATCTGAGGCGGGTGGAAATATAATGGCTTGGGTCAGGTGCATCTTATTAGTCCCCAGAGTACGCTCACCTTGCTTTTCAATACTCTAAAAAGATCTTTTGCAACAGATTTACCCAATGCAGCTCATCTTTTGATTTCTTGACTGTCGCTTCCTTGAGCATTGGTTGTGAATCCAGGCCAGATGAAATCCTTGACCATGTCAGGCTTCCTCATTTATCACAGTGTTACATTTTGGTTCCATTTTAGGATTTTGGTTTTCTTTACCTTGAGTCATACCCCATACTGAACGCTGCAATCCATGATTTTTATCAGCAAGTGCTTCAGGTCCTCTTCACTTTTAGCAAGCAAGGTTGTGTCATTTATATATCGCAGGTTGTTGACCAGCCTTCCTCCAGTTCTTTTTTTTTTTTTGGGGGGGGTGGGGCATCACTGCTCTCCGGTGGTGGGAGTAGGAGGCCCAGCCCCACTGCTGGAATTGAACCTCCATCCCAGTGGGCCGCAGTCCCGCGCACAACCACTACGCCACCGGGGCTCAGCCCTTCCTCCAGTTCTGATGCCACATTCTTGCCCATATGATCCAGTTTTTCTGATTATTTGCTCAGCATGTCGATTGAATAAGTATGGGGAGAGGTTATAACCCTGAAACACACATTTCCTGGCTTTAAACCATGCAGGATTCCCTGTTCTGTTCACACAACTGCATCTTCATTGCTGAACAAGTTCATGAGAACAACCAAGTGTTCAGGAATTCCTAGTTTTCTTAAGGTTACCCTTAGGTCTTTATGCTTCACACAGTCGAGTTCCATTGCATAGTCAATAGAACACAAGTAAACATGTGTTTGACACATGGTGGGCTGTATGGATTGTGATGAACTGTAAGTGCCCATATAAAATTATTTAAAAACAACAAAAAGTGGGCTGAGCCCAGGTGGCGTAGTAGTTGTGTGCGGGACTGCGGCCCACAGGGTTGACAGTTCAAATCCAGCAGCAGCTCTCCAGGAGCAAGGCTGGGCTTCCTACTTCCACCAGGGAAGTGACACCACAAAAAAAAAGAAAAAGTAATTCTAGAACACATACTTGTCCTCAGGTAGAGCCTGTACACAAACCAAGAGACATTCATTTATACAGAACAAAGGGATAATATATAAAGTAGGATAATATATAATGCTGTGACCCTTTAATACAGTTCTTCATGTTGTGGTGACCCCTAACCATAAAATTATTTATTATTTTATTTTGCTACTTTATAGCTGTAATTTTGCTACTGTTTTGCATTGGGTTACCCTTGAGAAAGAGTTGTCTGACCACAAAGGGGTCATGACTCACAGGTTGAGAACCGCTGGTTTAAAATTTTAAAAAGTTGTATTCTTTGCCCATACTTTTCAATCTTTTATGTTGCACAAGTAATCCAAGAAGCTAAATTACAAGAAGAAAAATGCAACATTAGGCTTGGAGAAAGACTCCTTAATAACCTGTAACATGCACATGACACAACCTTGCTTGCTGAAAGTGAGGAGGACCTAAAGCACTTGTTGAAGGTCAAACATGAATTGCACCTCCACAAAAGCAAAAAAGGATTCTCACAACTGGACTAAGAAGTAGCATCATGATAAATAGAAAAAGCAGTGACGTTGTCAAGAATTTGATTGAATACATTGGGGACTTCCAGAAGAACAAACAGCTCTATCTGGGAGGAAATCTAGCAAGAAAATGTCCCTTAGACACAAGAATCACCAAACTTTGTCTCAAGTACTTTGGATGTGTTATCAGGAGGGTTTAGTTCCTGGAGAAAAACAAAGCTTAGTGGTTGTGCATGGGACTGTGGCCCACTGGGATTGAGGTTCAATTCCAGCTCCACGGAGCAAAGGCTGGGCCTCCTACTCCTACCATGAGAGGGCAGTGATTCCCCCCCCCCCAAAAAAAAAAAAAACTTAGCAGAGCAAAGAGAAAGACCTTCAATGAGATGAACCGAGATAGTGGCTACAACAACGAACTCAAATTTATTAACCACTGTGATCATGTACAGGACTGATAATATTTCAGTTGTACATGGGGTCACTATGAGTCAAGTTTGAAACCTTGACAGCACCTAGCAATACCAAAGGAGCCCTGGTGGCATGCTATTGGTGGCATGGTGATTCTGTGTGGTGTTGTGAACCACAAGGTTAGCTGTGGTTAGCTCCTTGAGAGACAGATGAGACTTTCTATTGGCGTAAAGATTTACAATCTCAGAAACCCATGGGCAGTTCTACCCTGCCCGATATGTGCTGCTGAAGTGAGCATCAGTGAGTTGTTTTTTGTTGTTGTAAAACAATAACAGTAACAAAATTACTGTATTTTAATTATTTTTAAATTCTATATACTTCTCCATGAAGGAGCTGTGGTGGTTTTGCCAGGTAAGCATTGGACTCTAACCACAAGGTCTGTGGTTCAAATCTACCAGCTGCGATGCAGGAGAAAGATGAGGTGGTCTGCTGTAAAGATTTAAAAGTCTTAGGAAGCCTATCTAGAGTTGCTGTGGGCCAGACTCAGCTTCTTTGCAGTGGGTTTTAAAGGAACCCTGGTGGCATAGTGGTTTATGAGTTTGGCTGCTGACATCAAGGTTAGCAATTTAAGCCCACCAGCTTCTCTGAGGAGAAAGATGACGCTATAAATCTTAATGAGAAGCTCTAGGGAACAGTTTTGTTGTGCCCTATAGAGCCACTATGAGTCTAAGATAACTTGATGGCAATGAGTTTTGCAAGTATTTTATTTGTGCTTTTTACATGTATATTCTTGAGACCTCTTTTGTAATATCATTTGATAAGTGACCCAGGATCTTTAGCTGCCATTTTGAACAAATTAGGATAATTCCCCTTTTCTTCATGCTCTAGAATTCATATAGCATGGAACAGTAAAAAGAGTAAAACAGTGGACCTTGTGGCAGTCACCTAATCTGGTTTCAATTTGAAGATTAAAAGGGGTGGAGTCTCGCCTGTTAATCTGGAGATAGCCAATGAGACCTCTGTGTGGGCATGGCCTTCTCCTCTGAGGATTCTGGGAAATATAATTCTTTCCTGGAGGCGAAGACACCAGCTCTCTCAGTTCACTTCCTTGGAGGCTTTTTACCCACAGTACTCCCTGGGAGACATAGCAGCTGATGATACACATGGCAGCATGCCGATAGACCCTGAGCCCTGGACACTGGAGGAGCCACGGGGAGACCCCTGCCAGCACTGAGATGCTTCTGCCGCCACTGGATACACAAGGCTCTGCACCCACTGGCCTGTGATTGTCCTGATGTCCTTGCATGTGCTTCATGAGTCTGAAGAAGACTTATAGATTGGTGTTGGACGTATGTCCTATTATTGGACTTATGACCTTTGACTGGACTGGGTTGCAATCCTTTCTCAATGTTCCATTCTTCTTATATATAAACCTCTCCCTTATATGCATATGCATGTTTATGAATTTGTTTCTCTCGTTTACCAGGACTAACACCTTCTTGCCAGATGTTGTTTGATCATATATATTTTTAACTGTACCTTGTTTTTAAAGATCATTTTATTGGGGGCTCTTACAGATCTTATAAAAATCCATACATCAATTGTATTAAGCATATTTATACATATGTTGCCACCATTGTTTTCTGAACATTTGCGTTCTATTTGAACTCTTGGTATCAGCTTCTATTTTTTACACCCCTCCTCAGACACCCTCATGATCCCTGGTAAATTACAAATTATTAATTTCAAATCTTTTATTTGGGGGGGGCATCACTGCTCTCCGGTGGTCGGAGTAGGAGGCCCAGCCCCACTGCTGGATTTGAACCTCCATCCCAGTGGGCCACAGTCCCGCACACAACCACTACGCCACTGGGGCTCAGCCCAATTTCATATCTTATACAGACTCCTGTCTTCTTCCTCCTCCCGTTTCTATCCCCACTTTCCCCCAACTCTCCTGCTATAGCTACTCCCATTTCTATTTCTGAGGGGTTTATCTGACCTGGATTTGGTGTGTCCTGAACTCATCTGTACCTGTGTACATGCTCTGGCTCCGACTGCAGTGAAAGGCAGGATTAGAGTCATGATGGTGGGGGGTGAGAAATCCTCAAGGAACCAGAAGAATACTGTGTGTTTCATCAGTGCTATACTTCACTCTGATGAACCCATCCCTTCCTTGAGACCCTTTTGTGAGGAGAAATCCCATTTTAGGTCTCTGCTCCGACCACTCCACCCCCCTTGTTCTCAACAATATGCTTTTTTAAAAATTTGTTTGTTTTGGGTCTTCTGATACCTGTTACCCAATCCTGTCAATACCTCAGGAATGCACAGGCTGATTTGCTTCTTCCATGTGGGCTTGTTGCTTCTCTGCTTGATGGCTACTTGTTTCTAACGTCAAGCCTTTCAGACCCCAGATGCTATATCTTTTGATAGCTGGGCAACATCAGCTTTCTTCAGTCCATTTGCTTGTGCACCCATTTTGTCTTCAGAGATCGTGTTGGGAGAAGGGTGAGCAGCTTTGATCATCTTTGATCAGTCACTTTCTTACTATGCTTTTGATTTCTTCTGGTCTTGCTTTTTGAGGTCTTAAAAGATTTAATCAATCTTTCAGATTCATTAGCCAATATTTCAGTTCCTTTATATTTGTTAAAATTGCTGTGATGAGTCTTAGATTTTGTGAAGATGGACATGTTCACTCTTTTTTCTTGCAATGATGGTTTCACAGGTATACTTTATTGTATGGCAATTGTATTTCAATTTTTAAAAATGTCTACTCATTTAATGTCTTTTCAATTAACAGCTAACATTTATTAACTCCAGTTTTTATGATGCCAGATTTTTACAACTACTTTCTGAATTATTTTTTAAAAATCCATGTTTATTGTAGATGAAGGGATGCTGTGTGAAAGAATTAATGATGCATCATTTCCTGAAGTAGTATATATAATTTAAGTCCTTTAATTATATGCCATTGATTTTATTGTTCCTAGGCTGATTTTTCAAATATTAATCAGGTAAATATAGATGAGGATACACATACTTTTTTTTTTTCAAGTAGTCTCTGTAGTTTTAGAAGCCCAGAAAACTTTGAACTGGAGAATATATAGAGATAGAAAATCCTGAGCTGGGGTTGAGCCCTGGTGGCATAGTGGTTGTCCGTGGGACTGCGGCCCACTGGGTTGGAGTTTCAAATCCAGCAGCAAGGCTGGGCCTCCTACTCCCACCACCAGAGGGCAGTGATGCCCCCAAAAACAAAAAACAAAAAACAAAAAAAGGAAAAAAAAGAAAGACCTGAGCTCTGACTTCTAGAATAGAGACCCTTGCATATAAGGTAGCCAAGGATTACAGTTTAAGAATTTAACTGTAAGGAGAGAGGAGACAATACAATGCTGGTAAGTACCATATATACTTCTGTGTAAGCTGAGTTTTTCAGCACATTTTTAATGCAGTTTTTGTAAAATTCTGTGCCATGACTGATATTCAGATCGGCTTATACTCAAGTTTATATGGTATATCAAGAATCACTGGAAGAAATTTCTCAGCATAAAAAGCAATATGCTGGGGCTGAGCTGTGGTGGCCTAAGTGGTTCAGTGTGGGACTGCGGCCCGCGGGCTGTGTGGTTCAAATCCAGCAGCAGCTCTCAGGAGTAGCGCTGGGTAGCTCCCACGACCCCCAGAGGGCAGTGATGCCTCCCCACCAAAGCAATATGCTATCTGGATTTTCCTTATATTCTACCACTTTTGAAAATAATTCTGTCTGTCTGTTAATTCTGACTCAGAGTGACCCTATGGACTGAGTGTAACTGCCCCCATGGCTCTCCAGAGCGATCAGTCTTTAGAGGCTTAGTCAGCAACGCAACGTGTAACCTACCGCAGCACCACGGCTCCTTCACTTTGTCAAAGCAAGAGTAAAATCCTTGATGATGAAGGCCCTGCAGAAAGATCCAGAGAGGCCACAGTTAGGATTGAGGCCACTAGCTACTTCATATGTGGGCCAGAATAATGGCCAAAAAGTGCCTTTCCACAAAGTTAAGGATGAGCCTGGTGATTTAGAACAGAGGATTCATACTTTTTTTTTTGGGGGGGGGGGATTCATACTCTTATTAGAATGCAAATCTCCAGTTGAGTTACACCAGGACAAGGACCTTACTATTTCTGAGAATGTTGTATGCCATCTGTTTGATTCAAGTCAAGTAAAATTCCTTATTCTAGATTCAGCTTTTTGGTCAGCAGTAAAGGGGAAGAGATTCATCTGAGATGCTCACTATTCTTAGGAAACATGGTGAAATGGGAAAAGCAGACCATAATAATAATAGCAGTTCACACTTTGCTTGCATTTTTTGAAATATTATTCTAAGAGCTTTACTAACTAACTAATGTAAGATTCAACAGCAGCCCAGTGTGGAGGTCCTAGGATCATTTCTAATTTACAGGGGAAGAAATTGAGACAGAAAAATTCAGTAATTTGCCACATTGTTAGATAGCTAGTAAATGATAATAATAGGATTGAAAGCAAGAAAGGTTGACAACTGGACCCCGTTTGTTTTTAGTAACAAGTTCATTTGGTTCTTAAAGTGTGATCCCCAGACCAGACCATCATTACAAGCCTGGGAATTTAGAATATAATGAGAAAAGCAGAAATTAAAACAAACTTGCTAGAAATGCACATTCTTGGGCCCTACCCCAGCCCTACTGAACCAGAAACCCAGACGGGATGCAGGGCACCACAATCAGTTTTTTTTTTTTTTTTTGGCATCACTGCTCTCCGGTGGTCACAAACAGTTTTAATATGTCCTCCATCCAGGTGGTTCTGACATCTGCTGCCTCCACTGGAGATGAGCAAGACCTGCTGTGATGGCTGTCAAGTTAAGCTCCTCTCGGATGGAGTAGTGGCTAAGCTAGCACTTGGAAACTACTGGCTCCTGTGTGGGAGAAAGAGGAAGCGTTCTACTTCCATCAAGATGTACAGTCTCAGAAACCCACAGGGGCAGCTCCACTCTGCCTTACAGAGTTGTTGGAATCCACTCGTTGGCAGTAAGAACTGGGCTCCCTGCCTTCGAGTACAGCGTCTAGTGGAAATGGTTCCTAGGTACCATTGAGTCCGTTCCACCGCATAGTGTGTGTACAAGAACCAAACACTACTTGGCCGTTCACCATGCTCAGATTTGTCATGTTTGAGCCCATTTTTGAAACCATTGTGTCAGTCCATTTCCTTGAGGACTTCTGCTTCACCAAGCATGATGTCCTTTTCCCACGACTGGTCCCTCCTGATAACATGTCCAAAGAACAGGAAATGAAATCGTACCATACTCACTTGTAACAAGCATGTTAGCTGAACTTCCAAGACAGATTTGTTTGTTCTACTGGTAGTCAATGGTGTATTCATTATTCTTCACCAACACCATAATTCTTTTTTTTGGTTTTTGTTTTTTTGGGCATCACTGCCTTCTGGTGGTAGGAGTAGGAGGCCCAGCCTTTGCTCCTGTGGAGCTGGAATTGAACCTCCCTCCCAGTGGCCACAGTCCTGCGCACAACCACTACACCACCGGGGCTCAGCCTACCAACACCATAATTCAAATGTAACAGTTCTTCTGTTGCCTAAGCTATCTAGTTTTCAGTGTTTTTGGTTTTTTTTTGGTGGGGGGGGGAAGGAAACATTGTTCTTTATTTCTTTTCTTTTTACTTCAATGATCTTATTGGGGGCTCTTACAGCTCTTACAACATTCAATACATCATTTTTATCAAGCATATATGTACACATGTTGCCATATACATTTCCAAATATTTTCTACGTGAGTCCTTGGTTTAAGCTCCTCTTTACCCCTCCTTTTTTTTTTAAATAAATCATTTTATTGGGGCCTCATACAACTCCTATTACGATCAATAGATACATCAATTGTATGTCAGCCACATTTGCACATATGTTGCCATCATACTCTCAAAACATCCTCCCTCCACTTAGGCCCCCAGTACCAACTCCCCACATTAAGATTTCAGTTTTTACATGCATGTGAGGTGATGGAAAATACCAGGACTTGGGTCAAACATGGTGTTCTCTATTGGTTATGAGGATTTTTTTTTTTTACTTTTAACTGTAATCAGGGAAATTGGACATCAAAAATACAAGCAAGTATATAGAAAAATGATGAATTGTATCTCTCACTACTTATCATTGATGAAAGGGATATGCCCAGAAATTGTGTGACAATCAAGGAAGTGATAATTCTGGCAAAAAATAAGCATCTACACCAGCACAGGGACCCTCAGTATGGCACAGGACTCACTTGAGAGCAATTCAGGGAGTAAACTTGTTAGGACTTGGTGAACTGAGTAGGGAGATACAGCCAAGGAAAGAGAGAAACTCTTGTTTTGATGAAGACATCATTCGGTGAAACAGGAAGCACAGGATAGCTACTTTTATGAGGCAAATGTTTGTTTATACACGTATGTGTATGCATTTAATACAATAGAGAGAATGAGAATGTGACTTGCTTTGTTTTCCAATCATTTTATTGGGGACTCATGCAACTCTTATCACAATATATACATGCATCCATTGTGTCAAGCACATTTGTACATATGTTGCCATCATCATTTTCAAAACATTTTCTGGGCTGAGCCCCCATGGCGTAGTGGGTGAGTGCGGGACTGCGGCCCACGGGCTTGGCGGTTCAAATCCAGCAGCGGCTCTCCAGGATCAGGGCTGGGTAGCTCCCACGACCACCACAAGGCAGTGATGTCCCCCCCCCAAAAAAAAAATCCCAACACTTTCTTTCTACTTGAGTTCTTGGTATCAGCTCCTCACTTTACCCCCTCCCTCACAAACCCTTGATAATTTATAGATAATTATCTTGTCATGTCTTACATTGTCCGACATTTCCCTTCTCCCAACTTTTCTTTTGTCTCTCCTGCTGGGAGGGGGTTATATGTAGATCATTGTGATTGGTCCCCCTTTCCTCCTCCCACCGTCCCCTTCCTCTCCTGGTATCTCTGTTTTCATTGTTGCCCTAAATGATTTATCTGTACTGGATTCATGTGTTTCCAGCTCTTACGTACTCGTGTACATGCTCGGGTCTAGTCGGATTTGTAAGATAGTATTGGGATCATGACATGGGTGGTAAGATGCATTAAAAGAACTAGAGGAAGCTGAGCCCCGGTGGTGTAAGTGGTTGAGTGTGGGACTGCGGCCCAAGGGCTTGGGCGGTTCAAATCAGTGGCAGCTCTCAGGAGCAGTGATACCCCCACCCCCCAAAAAAAGAACTAAAGGAAAATTGTATGTTTCATCGGTCCTTTACTGCACCCTGACTAGCTCGTCTCTTCCTTGTGACCCTTCTGTAAGGTGATGTCCAACTGTCTACAGATGGGTTTTGGGTCTCCACTCTGTGCTCCCCCTCATTCATAGTGATATGATTTTTTTCTGGGTCTTTGATGCCTGATACGTGATCCTATCAACACTTCATGATCACACAAACTGGTGTACTTCTTCAAAGTGGACTTTGTTGATTCTTAGCTAGATGGCAGCTTGTTTGTCTTTAAGATCCCAGATGCTAAATCTTTTGATAGCTGGGCACCATCAGCTTTCTTCTCCACATTTGCTATGCACCCATTTGTCTTCAGCAATTGTGTCAGGAAGGTGACCATTACAGAATGCCAGATTATTAGGACAAAGTATTCTTGCATTGAAGGAGTATTTAAGTTGAGACCCAATCTTCATCTGCTACCTTGATGCTTAACATATAAATATATGTACCATATTTGTCAGACCATAAGACATTTTCCCCCCCAAAGTGGGCAGAAAACAAAAACGCGTCTTATGGTTTGAAGGTGTGGTACCCCAGAACATTTGATTCTGATTCCATGTGCCGGCTTACTGTCTGCTACTGTGTGCTGTGTGTTCAGCAGAAGTCCTGCCTCTTAGAGTCTCGTTGTCAGTCAGGTCACATGATTGACACAACAGCACCCCTCCCCTCATTGGTTAATGAAAGTGATGATGGTTCTTAACACCACTGTTGAGTTTACACTTTCAAATATTACTGTATTTTGCTTTATATTAATCAATATTTTAGTATACCGGTACTATTTGATTCAGAATATTTTTTCTTGTTTTCCTGCTCTAAAGACTGGGTGTGTCTTATGGTCCAAAAAGTATGGTACACAGATCTATTTCTCCATAGTTACATATAAATACATTTATAACTGTACATGTCTCTATTTAGACCTCTATACATGCCCTTTGCCTCCTAGTTCTTTCCTCTATTTCCTTTTACTTTCCTCTTGTCCCACTGCATGTTCAGCCTTTACTCAGGTTTTCAATAATTCCTCTCTGTTACATTGCCTTTGATCAAGTCCTAACCACGCATCCTATGCCCTTCTAGCCATCATTTTAGATCACTTGTTGTTCCATTGTCCCTGGGTTTATTAACACCCACTTCCTTTCCTCCACCTCCCACTCTCTCTTGTCCCCCCCACCAATCATCAGCCCCATTGTTTTTCCCCTGGATTTTTTATCCCACCTATCTTATCTAGCTAGGCATGCAGAGACAATAATAAGCACAAAAACAAGCATCGGGGGTCTTAAAGGCTTGTGTAAACAAGCGATCATCCAGCTCAGAAGCAACAAAGCCCACATGGAAGAAGCACACCAGCCTGTGACCACGAGGTGGTGTCCAGGGGATCTGGTATCAGGCATCAAAGAACTAAAAATGATATCATTATAAATGGGGAGATTGGGGACCCAAGGCCCATTAATAGATGAAGTGACATCCTCTTACAGAGGGCTTGCAGGGAGGAGATAAGTCAGTCAAGGTGTAGTATGATAACAATGAAATATGCAACTCTAGTTCTCAAATGCTTCCTCCTATCCACTATCATGATCCCAATTCTACCAGACAGATTCAGCTAGACCAGGGGATGTACGCTGGAGTCAGAACATGGAGAATTTAGGATACAAGATCCCTCAGGACCAGTGGTGGGAGTGGTGATACTGGGAGGGTAAAGGGATGGCAGAATAGAAAGGGAGAACCAATTTCAGGGATCTACATAAAATCTTCTCTCTGGGGCATGGACATCAGGGAAGTGAATGAATGACACATTGGACAGTGCACGATATGAAAAAGTAATAATAACAATTTGTAAATTATTAAGGGTTCATGGGAGAGGGGGGAGGGAAAGGAAATATGGGGAGCTGGTCCTGGGGGCCTAAGTGGAGGGAGGATGTTTTTAGAGTGATGATGGTAACAAGCGTGCACATGTGGCCTGCATACAATTGATGTATGTATGGATCATGAGGGGAGTTGTATGAGCCCCCAATAAAATGATTCATTAAAAAAGGGGGGGGGGAGAGGAGCTTATACCAAGGGCTCAAGTAGAAAATATTTGGAAATGAATATGGCAACATGTACAAATATGCTTGATACAAATGATGTATTGAATGTTATAAGAGCTGTAAGAGCCCCCAATAAAATCATTGGGGGAAAAAAATCTCCAACAACAGAAAAGAAAGCCATATAAGTGGTTCCAGGTCTGTTTGTTGACCTTTAGGAGTGTTTTCTGGTTGAAGCCCTCAGGGACTTCACTGCTTTGCTCTTCTGTTGCACATCCTTCGCTATTCCCGAACTGTGCCTCCAGTATTGTCCTTCTTAGTGATATGGGTCAGTGAGTGATTTTGTGCCTGGTGGTGGAGCCAGCGCATTGTCTGCTCTTAGCAGGAATATTCCTTGGGGCTTGGTGGGCAGCGTGTGTTACACTTTCTCTACTCCTCTCATTTGCGCCTATGTCCTCTGTTCAGATGCACCCCTGTCCTTGAGCTGTAGCTTCAGCGCTGCCCTCTGTAGTCCGTTGTTCTGAGAGGAAGGGGGGGTTGTCCACATAGTTACAATTGGGGCCAGCCGGCAGATGACCGGCAGACAAGAACATGTTTGGACTCCTTGAATTTCCAGTGTTGGTAGGAAAATCCTGGTGGAGCTGTCCAGCAAACAGTTGGAAAAAAAGAAACAACTGGAGAAAAAGATGGCGAAAGACAGGAGAGGAGCCCTTCAGGGGGAAAGGGGAGAATGGAATGACAAGAGAATTGGGTTTGGACCCTCGGTGAACCATAGTATTTAGCAAAAGTCACAGGGATCCTCAAAGGAGATGGGAAAGGAATTAGCCAAACGGGGACCTCAGAAAATGAAGCAAGAAGATTCTAACAGGAAGGCGAGGCGTGGATCATGATGTCAGACGTAGCTGTAAAATAAGAATGGAAAACTCTCCGTTGGATTTTGGCACCAAAAGTCATTTTACTAAGGTGATGAGGGCGAGAGCAGATTGGCAGAGTTCAGGCATGATCAGTAAATGAAACAGAGGCAGGTCCTTCTCAAGGACGGCAGATGATAGCTGCACTATGTTGAGACGTGGCATCATTGGGGGTAGGCAGGAGCTGTTGCATGTCTGGTCTCGGTGTCCAGTAGAAGGCATGGGAGAGAGGGTGGCGTCAGTGAGTTCAGCGACGAGGGATGGAGAAGGACTTCTTCAGGGAGGCAGTCGTTCTGCAGCCACGACTTAAAGGATGAGGGTGATTAAGAGAGGTGGGAGGCAGGGTCCCTGGGTGACGGGGGGTTAGGATGTGTAAGGGGGGTCTGGGTAGGAGGTGGGGTCCCCGTTATGTGCTGGTGGCCTTGCGTGAAAAGGAGGTCTGCGTGTTTAAGTTTGCAGGGGGCCGTTTGGGGAAAAGGTGCAGCGCTGGCATGCTGCTGCAGGGGTGGGTCTTCCAGTCTCAGTAACGACACTGCGCGGTTTCGCCAGCGCCTCTACCGGAGCCCTCCCGCTGGGCTGCATGGCAACGGGTGACCGCCAGAGGCCGCTGCCTCCGGTCCCGGGTGCCCCCGCCCCTCTCCGTTGGCCTTTGTTGCCGTCGGAGCGCCCCGCTTGACTCGTTCCCGTCCGCCCCCTGGGCCCGGCGGCCGCGCCTGCGCACTGCCAACTGGCCAGGCGATCGGAGGGGGAGCTGCTGCAGCCTCCGCGGCGGCGGCGGCTACGGAGGCTGCGGGGGTGGCGGCGCGAGCGGCCGGGCTTCGGGGGGGAGCCGAGCCCGGCCCGGGAGCCCTAGCAGCGAGGGTGCGGGGTACGTAGGCCCCTCACGCTGGACTCCGAAGTCTCCAGGCCGCCTGACCTCCGCACGGGTATATGGGATGGAAGCGGGACCCTCGGGAGCAGGTAAGGGCCCCCGGGAAGGGGCTTGCTGTGCGTGCTCCAAGGACTGGAGAGCTCCCGCGCGAGAAGCGCGTTTCCGAGTGAAGGAAGGGCTCCTGAGTGAGCAGAGGGGCTCTCCGGGGGCGGGGGGGCCCAGTTTGAAGGGGTTGTGTGCAGTTCCGGGAGAGGAAACCTCATGAAGGCAGCGCTGAGCTGGCTGGGGGCCGTTTGTAAAAGGAGGTTGTGTGCAGTCCCCGGAGTGGGAAGTAATCTTGAAGGAGGGCCTGATCTCACTCAAGGACTCCCGCAGATCCGGGGAGGCCTAGGGAGAGGCCCGGCAGGTGGCAGGGGGCGGGCTCCAGGTGTCCTGGAGGGGGTGGGGGGAACGACACAGATGGGCCCCGGGCTGTCGCATGCCGGGGGCGGGGGCTCAGTCTGGCTGGCCTGGGTTAGTGTCTGTCTCAGTTCTCCAGTGCTGCTATAACAGAAAGACCACGAGTGAATGACTAACAAGCAGAAATTCCTTTTCTCATCGGTCGGGAGATTAGAACCAGGGTGCTGGTTCTGAAGGGGAAGGCTTTCTCTCTCGACTGGCTCTGGATGAAGGTCCTTGTCTCCTCCGAGGTCCTGCACCTGGGAGATCTTCCTGTGCTTTGCTGTCTACCTACCCTCAACTCTGCTTCTTCCCTTGGCCCGTTTTAATATTTTATATCTCAAAAGAGATGGATTCAAGACACACCCTCTACTAATCCTGGGCATTAACATAACAAAGGCAACCCATTCCCAAATGGGATTATAAACACAGGCATAGAGGTTAGGATTTACAACATCGATTTGTGGGAGAACACACAGTTCAATCTGTAACAGTGCCTCAGGGATGAGGCGCCAGAGCTGAGCTGTGAGCTCCGCCCCAACCGGGCCTGACGTGGGGGTGAGGGTCAGGGGGTGTTGGGTGGGGATCCAGCCCGGGGATTCCCCCTAGTGAGTCTGGGGAGCCAGAGCAGAGGCGCCGGAGCATGCGCGGAGGTGGCTGTCTGGAAGGGGCTGCCTGAAGTAGTGGGGGGCGTGGCTGGGCTGCTGGAGACCATCCCCCCTTCCTGGTCAGGGTTTGGCCGAAGGGGCACCCCTACTACGTTTTGCTTGCCCAAGCAAACAGACCTGGCCCCCGCCCTGGGGGCTCTTAACACGTGGCGCTGAAAAGCCCTTCAGGCACAGTTTGCCAAGAAAGGTTAAGGGACACTGCCAAACTGCCTTTCTTTGTGACACTAATAAGGAAAGACGGGGCAAGACGGGGCCAGAAGCAATTTAGGGATAGGAGGGGGTCCACCATGTAACCTGGAAGGGGTTGTCCACCTTGTTTGCCAGTTTCTGGGCCAGTACTAGGCAGATTGGAGCTTTAAATCCAAAGATAATAACCTTTCCTTTAAATTGCCTCTGATAGGATGGACTGCCTGACCTCTTCCTATACTTTAATATCTTCATGTTTCCTTTACACTCATGTCAAACCATGCCATTAGAATCTAAGTTGCCACTAGCTGATGAGTAGGGGCAAGGGTGAGAGATTTAGCCTGCACCCAGGTTTCCAAATCTCAGCTAAATCCTTAACTTCCTTTTCACAGGAAGCGGGAGAAAAGGAGGTAGGGCTTCCCAAGAGGATAAATCCCCAGGATGAGCCTTTGGGGTATTGAAACCTCCTGTGCTCTTTGGGAAGGAATTTTTCAGATCATTTCTCATACTACATTTACTTTTCTGGTGGAAAGATCTATAACTTTTAGAACAAGCCCACCACCACCATCACTTTTCAAGGAAATAGTCCTTACCAACTTAACTGAAATCATCCATTCACTGGTCTCAAAGTACTGATTGAGTCCTCTTCTCTAAATACAAGCAACCTTCAAGAGACTCTAAAGGTCCCTAGAATCCAGTGCAGAAAACAATTGACTTTAGTGGTCATGACTTTTTCCCTCCTCCTCCTCCTCCTGCTCCTCCTCCTCCGGGCCTTCTCCATTTCAGGAGCTCTGGGTCTTCTAGGTTGGACCCTATTTGCAACAACCTGTGAGCTAGAGGCGGTGGGTGGGTCAGAGATCCAGGTGGATTTCTGAAGAGGTCTCACTGAGACCCAACACCAGACTACTGGTGATTTGGTACTGATGAGTAAGCTCAGGAGTGATGAAAAAGTTGACTTTTTTGTGGTTACAACAAATATGCTTTAGTGAGGGGACAAAACCTAGTGTTTGGAATCTGTTGTAGTCTTGGGAAAAGCAGAGTGAGATAGGTTTTGCCTCATTGAAAGATGTCATTGGAATTCAGTCTGGAAACTTCAGATGAAGGAACCCTCTAACTGTCGTCTTCCCAGGCTCAGACTATTCTCTTGGGGTTTAGAGTGGTGCCGTGAGCTGGCCTGAGGCCACACAAAAAAAAAACGAATGAATTGAATTGTTGCTGGCCTCACTGGACCGGGGCCTCCTGGCAGCTTAGTGTTAGGCAGCAGCAAGGTCAGCAGTTGAAACCACCAGCCGGGTGTGAGGTGAGGCTTTCTCCTCCCCTAAAGATTTACAGTCTCAGGAACGCACTGGGGCTGTTCTACTCACGGCGAGTCCGAACTGACTTGCTGACAGTGGGGTTTGCCCTCTCCTCCTTCCAAACTGGGCCTGTGCTCATCTGTGCCAAATTGTGCTCGTGTGTACCCAGCTTGTGGTCTGGACTGGAAGCTTCCTAAGGGTAGGACAGTGCAGTGCCTGATTTGTCTGTCGAACCAGAGTGCCTCGTGTACGTAGAACCTGATACAGCTCATGTTTATGAACTGAATTGACTCTTGTTCAAGTATGGGCCTCTATGGTTAAACATGCGTGGATATTTGCTCATCTGTATAGTCTCAGGTGTGGACAGATTCTTCTTTGGAGACAATGATTGTCTTTGCCTATCTGCCAGCTAACCCAACCTTGAGTTCATGACTTTTAAAAAAGCAGTCTGGCTCCCTGGGTGGGGATGGGGACAGATGAGGGGATGGGAGGGAGTCAGGCATGTGGACTTCACTCCAGGGAAGGAATTCCTGGACCTGGGCTGTCTGCTGTTACTTTTCCTTCTCTGGGCTCGTTGGGCATGGGGGGAGGGGAGTGTCCTTTGCAGGGCCCCTCCTTCCTTGCTCCGACTGCAGGGAAGAGCCCCGCCCCTTTCCCCCTAGGCCCGAGCTTTGTCCTTGTGCTGAGGCCCTCATCTGCATCACAAAGTGGCCGTCTGTCCCTGTCTGGCTCTGAAGGGTAGTGTCTCCCTTTCTCAGACTAAAAGCTGGGGGTTGGGTGAGAGGGGGGCTTTGTACAGCTGTAAGGCCTGCAGGGGGATGGGATGGGAAAAGATGACCTCCTCTCCCTGTCTTCCCAAGGAGCTCTCCTGTCTCCTCAAGGCTTTTTTGGAACAGGATGCTCAGCCTGGTGGACAGTTCAATTTGTAGGAAAGGGAAAGCTTTGGAGCTAAATCGTCTGCCCCAGCCTCCAACATCTCCACCCAGTCCACAGCTTTCAGCAATGTCTTTCTTCCAAAGCTCCAAACATTTATTCTGTTTGGGAAGCTGAAGGGGGTAAATGGAATCCACATCCACAGCCCTATGCAGAATTTGTCATTGTTGCTGGGCAGCTGTGTTCCTGTGTGTGTCTGTGCTCTGCGTGCCTGTGTTAGGTTCATTCATTTGATGTCTGTGCGCCGACCTGTGCGGCTCCACGGCCGCAGGGCCCACGGCAGATCACATGCAGTGGAAGGCAGTGAGGAGAACTGGCCTAAAGATAGCCAGCTGCTGGGTCTGTGTACGTACCGAGAGTGGGGCCGTTCGGCATTGGATTGTGTTCAGTTTCTGTCCAGTTCTTTCTGAAGTAGGTAACCAGCTAATAGTGGTGAGGCTTCCATCTGCCACATAGCCGAGTTCTAAAGACCTTGCCCCCTCTGGCCGGCTCCCCACTTCCCTGTCTGCAGAGTGTGGCTGGACTTGACAGGTGGGTATAGGGAGATGGGAGCAGCTCAGGCTGGGAAGTGTGCCCCTCCCCTGAGGGGCTGTGACCTCCTCCTGACCCTCCAACCAAAGACTGGCCCCCTCCCTCCTCACCCCACCCGCTGGCAGAGCTCTGAGGAAGGAGACTGTGGGTTGGCCTAACTCCTCTCCTCCTCCCCTCCCACCTGGGCTGGTCCTGTGTCCAGGACAATAGTAACTCAGGACAAAGGCTCCTCTTAGGCAGTGTGCCTTCTCTCTCTCTCTCTCTCTCTCTCTCTCTCAACTGGAAAAAGAAGGCTGGGGCAGCAATCAGACTGGTGACAAGAGAAAAGAAAGGAGCAGGACACTGGCCCCACCTTAGTCTCTTCCCACAGGCCCCCTCTGTGTTAAAATGAATCCCTTCTGCTACTGCCTGGGCCCTCTGTGGAAGGAGCAAAGGGACATGAAAGAAGGGGTCTGCTGATTATAAGCGGAAAGAACCGCAAAGACCTCTGTATTCTCCTCCCCAAGACAGTTGTCTTTTCCTGCCTCTCTTTCCAACCCACTGGCATAGATTCCGACTCACAGTGACCCAATAGGACAGAAGAGAACTACCTCAGAGGGTTTCTACAGCTGCACAATTTATATGGAAGCAGGTCCATGCATCTTTTCCCCATGGAACCATCAACCCTTTGGTTAGCGTTCTAACACTTTACCACCAAGGCTCCCTCTGCCTCCCTGTACTACTCACCCTCTGCCAGGAAGTCATTTCGGACTCCTGGAGCTCCTGAGCCTATAAATCTTGAAGGGAGCACGGACTCTGCAGAGCAGCTGTGGGATTTGAACTACTTACCTTGCATTTAACAGTCAAACACCCATCCACCACTTACCTAACAGCAGCACCAGGGCTCTTTGCTGGCTCCCAATTTAGGCTTTTAAACTTTATTTACTTTTTCTAGCTTCCAACTTTAGCATCTCTCCCTTTCTTAACCTCCAGACTCTAACTTGTCAGTCCCTTTCCCTTTCCTGTCACTCTAACCCTAGCCTCTCAGTCGCCTTAATCCTGTCTCAGATGCTATCCCCACCCTCCTCTAGCCTCCTCTGCCTCTTCCTCCAGTCTGCGTTGTAGAGGAGCATTAAGAAATGATGCTGAGGCTGAGCCCCGGTGGCATAGTGGTTGTGCGCGGGACTGCGGCCCACTGGGACGGAGGTTCAATTCCAGCAGTGGGGCTGGGCCTCCTACTCCCACCATGGAGAGCAGTGATGCCAAGAAAAAAAAAGAAATGATGCTGTTTGGCATTCAGGATGGTGATGAGTGAGAAGACCATCTGGATGGCAGAGACAAAGGACATCTTGGTCTTCTGCCTGCCAGATACCTGGTATAGGGACAAGGGTCTTCATCTACTAGGGGAAAAAAGATTTTATTTACTGGGAGCTAGATTTAGCTTCTTTGCTTAATACGTAATAGAAACATTACAAATTCACTTGACAAATTTAAGACAGACAACAGGGATAATTTTCCTGACTGGGGACAGATTTTAATAAAAAGAAGAAGAAAGTGAGCTTGAGGTGTAAGAACCCATGGAAACCTTCAGCTGAGTAAGCAGGCCAGAGGCTTTCTCCGTTCTCGGAAGCATGTGCCTTCTCTGGTCAGTGGTTAAGAGGAGGCTGCCAGAGACTAGCCTCACCCGCTACTTTGTCTTCACAGCTGCGGGCGCTTACCTGCCACCCCTGCAGCAGGTGTTCCAGGCCCCTCGCCGACCGGGCATTGGCACTGTGGGGAAACCGATCAAGCTCCTGGCCAATTACTTTGAGGTGGACATCCCTAAGATCGACGTCTATCACTACGAGGTGGACATTAAGCCAGATAAGTGTCCCCGCAGAGTCAACCGGTAAGTGATCCACCTCTAAAGCCACCAAACCTAAAGACCTTCCCTTTCCTGCTGGGAGTGATAAGAGGGAAAAAAAGAATAAAGTTTCAAGAAAGCTTTGGAGGAGGAGAGGGCTAGCATTTTCAGATACCAGAAAAAGCAAAATAAAGTCAACGCTTAAAGGGTCCATGGACTGACTTAGGAGCTATTAGGAGCTCATCGGTGGCTCCTGCTAGACCAATTTCAGTCAGGTAGCTAAGCTAGTCATCTGACTACAGGGAGTAAGTAAACGGCAAGGGGAGAGGAGAGTACAGTAAGTGCTCAAAGGTTTCCCAGAAGCTTGGTAGAGAGATGGGGAGAGAGGAGCTAGAGGCTAGAGGGGTCAAGCATGTTTGTTGAAATAACTGAATGAAGATGTTTTAGGAATAAAATACGGATATATGTACAGACTGAGGCAGCGCAGCCTAGAGAAAAGGAGAGTTTCAAATCTAGAGATAGGATAGGAGTGAGAGTCACATTGAGGAGGATGCACAGGAATCCATGCTGGAGGATTAGTCCTGGACAAAAAAGGCACTCTTTATTTTTAGAATTAATTTTATTGCTTAAAAAACTATTTATCCCCCCCAAAAAAACTATATTTACCATGTAAAGAACCCCAAATATGAAAAAGAGTACTCGTGTAAAGGCTGCTGTCCAGTCTCCTAGTATTTCTCCATAAAGTGTTCGCTGTTATTATTCTTAGGTTGCCAGAGATTTTTCTTTTTTTTTGGTTGGGGGGGGCATCACTGCCCTCTGGTGGGAGTGGGGGGCTCAGCCTTGCTGCTGCTGGATTTGAACTGCCAAGCCAATGGGCCGCAGTCCTGCACTCAACCACTATGCCACCGGGGGTCATCCATCAGAGATTTTTCTTTTCTTTTCTTTTTTTTAAATTTCTTAATTTTTTTTTTTTTTTTGTGGTCATCACTGCCTCTCGTGGTCGTGGGCGTTATCCAGCTACCGGTGGATTTGAACCGCCAAGCCTGCGGGCTGCAGTTCCGCACTCAACCACTTACGCCACCGGGGCTCAGCCCATCAGAGATTTTTCGTTGGGCATACAAGGATATATGTATATAGAGGTTTTTCTTTAACAGCAACAAAAGAACTACCTGCAAATTATGACCTCCCAGATACCTAGTAAAGCAGCTTGCTCTCTTTTTTTTTGGGGGGGGGGGTGGGCATCACTGCTCTCCGGTGGTGGGAGTAGGAGGCCCAGCCCCACTGCTGGAATTGAACCTCCGTCCCGGTGGGCCGCAGTCCCGCGCACAACCACTATGCCACCAGGGCTCAGCCCGCTTTTTTTTTTCAATTAGAAAAAAAGAAGATATTTTTGAGTATAATGTAAACATTAAAACAGATCGGCCTTATTTTTTTGCATTCACCATAGGTATTCCATTGAATTGGATATGTCACAGTGTAATCTGGGGGCACTTTTAGGTTGTGTTTAAACTTGTTAAAAAATTGAAACAATGGGGCTGAGCCCCGGTGGCGTAGTGGTTGTGCGCGGGACTGCGTCTCACTGGGATGGAGGTTCAATTCCAGCTCCACAGGGGCAAAGGATGGGCCTCCTACTCCCACCACCAGGGCAGTGATGCCCTAAAAATACTAAAAAAATAAATAAATAAATAAATAAAAAATTGAAACAACATTGAGTGTTATTGTATAGATTGCACATGTGAGTGCATCCTCAGGATGGATCCTTAGGAGTGGAGCTGCTAGCTCAATACATAAAAAAATACTTTGAGATAATTATCGTCCTCCCTTTTAAGTTGTAACAATTTATACTTCCACCAGCAAGGTATCAGAAATTCTATTCCTCATCCCTGCACTACTGAAGCCTAATTGAGCCTAAAACAACGTATGTATGCATTTAAGAATTTTAGTGGAAAATATAGAGAAGTCAGGTAGTTGAATGGGCTGAGATTTGAAAGCTAGATTGACATTCTGGGATCTAGGACAGGAAATTAGTTGAAGAGATGTGAGTGGAGAGAAAAGGTGATGATCCATTCTAAAGGCTTTAGAGAGATGGAAGAGGTGAGACTCTTCTTCTAGCCCTTTCCCCATCTGTTTTTGCTTCTCAACTTGTCTTGATTCTGGACAGTCCATGGGACTAAGCCCCTCCCTGCCGTTTCCCCCCCCCCCCCCCCCCCCCCCCCCCCCCCAACTGCCTCCTATGCTCAGAGGGCACTCACACCTACTCATTCAGGTCATTTAGAGCCTGGGTCAGTTGAGGACCAGCAGCAGCACCTGGGAGCCTGTTAGAAATGGAGAATTTCAGGATTCTTTTTTGTCCTGCAGAATTGGAATCTGTGTCTTCATAAGGTCTCCAGGTGACTCACAGGCATGTTGGCGTTTGAGAAGCCCTTTATTAGAGCAGATACAATTAGAGTAGCTGTTGGGTGTGAGAAGAGTAGATGGGGCTTTGAAGTGGTAGTCTTTCAGCTTCTACAGGCCATCCCTGTCTCCCACAGGGAAGTGGTGGAATACATGGTCCAGCATTTCAAGCCACAGATCTTTGGTGACCGCAAGCCCGTGTACGATGGAAAGAAGAACATTTACACTGTCACAGCGCTGCCCATTGGCAACGAACGGGTGAGGTTGAAGTCATGTTTGGCCTGTGTCAAGGTCCCGAGTGGGATAGAGCCAGTGGAAGCTTATTTGGAGTGTGGTGGTCCATTGTTTGTGCAGAGAAAGTATGGTCTCTGGTGGGTGGGCACTAGTGCTGGTGTTTGTTGATTCTGTGTGCCAAGCCAACTCGGATGTGACTTCCTGCAAGGTGTGGTTGAAGGAGATAGAAGCAGGGAGCTAAGGAGACTGGCTAAGCCTCCTTTTGTCCAACATGTGATAGTGGCTGCAGACCGAGGGGTTGATTTCCTCCTGGGTCCTCATTGTGACCCCTGCCTCCCCTAGGAACTGGTTCTAGGCAAATCCATAGGATGGGGTCATTTGGACAAGTCAGGGAATGTGAGCCTGTGGGAAGGAAGTGGCCGTTGGTCACCCTCTTCTCTCACCTTCCTGAAGGTGGACTTTGAGGTGACAATCCCTGGGGAAGGGAAGGATCGAATCTTTAAGGTCTCCATCAAGTGGCTAGCCATTGTGAGCTGGCGCATGCTGCATGAAGCCCTGGTCAGCGGTCAGATCCCCGTTCCCCTGGAGTCCGTGCAAGCCCTGGATGTGGCCATGAGGCACCTGGCTTCCATGAGGTACTGGGTGTAGTTAGTCTCTGGGCAGCAAGTGGTGGAGAACTGCTGTGGGGCAGGAGGGGATGAGTGGGGGGATGTAGTAACGTCTCACTATGTGTGCCTTACAAAAAAAAAAGTCTCCCAATAAAGCTCTACCATGTGCCAGGCCAAGTGTACATAGACATTTAGGTGGTTTGAAGCCCTGGCGCTTAGATCTCCTTGGGCCCTACCCCATCTGTCCCTGCAGGGCAAAGGAAGGGTAGAGACTTGCACGAGGTCACACAATTAGGAAAAGATCAGAGGGAGAATTAAAGCCCTGGTGTCCTGCCTTCCAGGCCAGGGCTCCTCCGTGCCCAGGATGCCTCACAGGGTGGGGGTCTGTGCCCGAGGGACCAGTTCTCTGCCTGTCCCTGCCAGGTACACCCCAGTGGGCCGCTCCTTCTTCTCACCGCCTGAGGGCTACTACCACCCGCTGGGGGGTGGGCGTGAGGTCTGGTTCGGCTTTCACCAGTCTGTGCGCCCTGCCATGTGGAAGATGATGCTCAACATTGATGGTGAGTGGGGAGACCCATGGAACCAGGGGCACCCCGAGCCCAGGGCCCGCATTCCCAGCCTGCCCCTCCCAGTTCTGCAACCACACTCCTACTCTAAGCCCTGGGGCCTACCCTATCCCACACCCCTATGAGGAAGGAGGGTGTAAAGAAGCAATGCCTCCACTTATCCTTGAAGACAGAACCTAAGCTGAGCTCCTCTGCCCTTTCCCTCCAGTGTCGGCCACCGCCTTCTACAAAGCGCAGCCTGTGATTGAGTTCATGTGTGAGGTGTTGGACATCAGGAACATAGATGAGCAGCCCAAGCCCCTCACTGACTCTCAGCGTGTTCGCTTCACTAAGGAGATCAAGGGTGAGGACCAGGCTGGGATGAGAGGCGGCACTGCTTTCTCTTTAGCACTAAGAGGGAATCCCCTTGGGATAAGAGATGGCCAAACACATGGGCCACCTCTTACAAACTTGACACAAAGTGTGTGTGCCCCAGGCTTGAAGGTGGAAGTGACCCACTGTGGACAGATGAAGAGAAAATACCGTGTGTGTAATGTTACCCGCCGCCCTGCTAGCCATCAGACGTAAGTTGGCAGAACCAAGCCATTCTCTGTCGAAAGGGACAGATCCCAAACACACTCCCCTCTACCCTTGTTCCCTCCCCTGGGAATGAGCCTTGGCCAGGTGTTCTCCCAGCAGCTTTCCCTGGCCCTACCATTTTATTGTTTCTCCTTGGGCCTTTACTATAGTCACGTTAACCCTATTCCTGTTCTCCTTTTGTCAGTGCTAGAATCTCTCCCTCTCAATTCTTTCCTCTAAAGAGACATTTGTCACTGGTCTTGACTTGGGGGAGCTGTCACTAGCTTCATTTCTCTTCATGAGCTAGACCACACAAGCTACTCTTACGTCAGAATGTGTGCTGGACCCTGGAAATACAGATGCGTTAGACATGGCCCTGGCCTCTGTCGAACTGAGATCCTTGACTTTTCCCTGAGAGCTTCATATTGCCTGCTTTCCAGTAAGCAGCTGTTCTCAGAGGAGAGACTGTGTTGGATGAGACAAAGTTTGGGGCTGTCCATGGCAATGGGTCCAGTGGGTCTGAATGCTGGCCTGTAATAACCACTTTTCCGTCCCCAAACAGGTTTCCCTTGCAGCTGGAGAGTGGACAGACTGTGGAGTGCACAGTGGCACAGTATTTCAAGCAGAAGTATAACCTTCAGCTCAAGTACCCCCATCTGCCCTGCCTGCAAGTTGGCCAGGAACAAAAGCATACCTACTTGCCCCTCGAGGTGAGGCTGCCATGGAAGGGCTGGGCTGGGGAACAAGTATTTTCTCTGCCCCCTGATCATCAGAGATCTGTTCTTCCATTTGTAGCCTCAGCTTCCCTTTGAAGCTTGGGAAATTGACATTCTGAGCCATATGAGGTAGCTCTTCTATGAAATGTTCTCTTCTTAGCCTCCATCCTGTTCCCCCTAGTTCTCCATTCAGGGCTTTGAGACAGAGGCGCAAGCTCTATTGAACAGTTTGATACACAATTAACTCACAACAGAGATTTCAGATACCCACACCCATGTTCTACTCTTAATTCCTTTCTCTATTGTCTGGAGCTGGGGCGTGAGGGAGAGGAAGTTTCTCAAATGAATTAGAGATACAGGTGTACTTTATTTTACCCAAAATGAAAATGAATGTTTAGTATAATGTAAATTCTATGTCCCCTGTGATCAAAGTGTCCTTTTTGAAAAAAATGCTAGCCCTCAGACTGATATACTTTTATACTTTTCTCAGCTCATCTTTGAGATCCCACAATAAAGGAGTGATAATGCAGTATAAGTCATAGAATGCAAATACAGAGTAATTGGACCACATTTGGTTTGGCAAACACTAACCAAATGTTGAATGAGAAACTACTAAGTACCTCATTGTCTAATCCAGTGGTACTCAGAGTGTGACTATTGGGGCATTGGCGTTGGCCTCATCTGGGAGGCTAGAGGTATGCAGAAGAAGGCTTCACCCAGACCTCCTTAAATTAAATCTGTATTTTATCCAGACCCCAAAAGACTGATATACACGTTAAAGTTTGAGAATCACTGGCCTCAACTATTCTATGACTTTTATGTTAGCAGTAGGAGTTAGGTAGTTGGGACCAAAGCCCAAACTTGGGATTTCAGAACTAGGCAAAGGGAGAAAAGATCCCCAACTCCACAAACCCTGATTTGGGTGAATAGCTGCGGGTGGGCAGAAAGTGAGACAGACAGCATGTTCTCCAGTGTCTAAACAGAACTCTAGAGACAAGCCTGGCAAAGAAGATAGGCTTCAGGTAATATCTACTGCAAACTGAGATCTGTTAGCAAATAGACATTGTCTCTGTTTAACCAGGAGCTCCCCCCATGAATATCTACATAAAGACCTCTCATGATTTCTACTGTTGTTTATTTAACAGCTACTTATCGAGCTGTGCTATATGTCTATCATATACCATCTAGATGCCAGGGATCTCGAGGTTAATGACTTAGGCAAGCTTCCTGCTGCCATGGAGCTTACATGCTAACAAGGGGAGCTAGATAGCACATTGCAGATCAGTAAGTTAGTTTCAGAGAGTGTTAAGTGCTCTGAGGACGATTGTGGCTGTAGTCTAGAGCCGTCATAGCAAAGTCTTGCAAACTGGTGGCGTATGAGAGCAGAAACGTACTGTGGCACAGTCCAGGAGGCGAGGAGGCCATATTTAGGGTCTTGGCAGGACAATGTTCTCTCTGGAGGCTCCAGGAGAAAGAAAGTCCTGTTCTGTCTCCCTCAGCTTCTGTTAGCCCCAGGTGTTTCTTGGGCATACAGCAGCTTTTGTTCTCACACGATGTTCTTTCCCACATGTTCCTGTGTCTCTGCTTGTTTTTTTTTTTTTGTTGTTGTTGCTTGTTTTTTTCCTTTTTCCCATCACTGCCCTGGTGGGAGTAGGAAACCCAGTCCTGCTCCTGGAGGGCTGCTGCTGGATTTGAACCTGTCAACCCTGTGGACTACAGTCCTGCACTCAACTACTGCACCATTGGGGCTCAGCTCTCTGATCTTTGATTGTCTTTTGTTTTGTTTTGTTTTGGGGCATCACTGCCCTCTGGTGGTCGTGGGAGCTGCCCAGCCTTGCTACTGCTGGATTTGAACTGCCTAGCCAGTGGGCCGCAGTCCCGAACTCAACCACTACACCACCAGGGCTCAGCCCCTCTGCTCATCTTTTATAAAGAATGCTGTTCATGTTGAATTAGGATATAACCATTGTGACTGATAGCATCTTAAAATACCCTATTTTCAGACATGGGTATTGGGGGTTAGGATCTGAATTGTGTCTTTTGGGAAGACACAGCTTAGATCATAACCATGATAAAATTCATAACAGTAACAGAAGAGTGAAGTGGGAAGGGTAAGAAGACATTTAAGCTAAGGCCTAAATTATGATAGAACATGTAAGAATTATAAGAATATGAAGAAACAGCAAGCACGGAGCATTGAAACATCAGTGAGTTTGGGGTTTTTCCAGGGACTGGCCCAAATTGGGTGGCATGCAGTATGTAAGAAAAAAAAGGTAGTAGGAAACAATATTGGGGAGAAGTGCAGGGGCAAATCACATAGGATATTATGGCCAGATGGAATTTTTTTTAAAAGACAATTATTTTAAAATAAAATCCGGGCTGAGCCCTGGTGGCATAGTGGTTGTGTGCGGGACTGCGGCCCACTGGGACGGAGGTTCAATTCCAGCAGTGGGGCTGGGCCTCCTACTCCCACCACCGGAGAGCAGTGATGCCAAAAAAATAAAATAAAATAAAAAAAATAAATGAAATCATAACAATACGTGACCTTTTGTAATTAGCTGCTTTCATTTCATGTCATATTTTCAACACTTGTAAGATTGTAGCATGTGTAAGTCGTTCATTCCTTTTTTATTGCCTAAGAATATTCCATTGTGTTTAGCCATCCATCAATTGGTGGGCATATATTTGTGTGGTTTTCATCTGGGGGCTATTGTGAATAGTGCTGACCTGAACATTGGGATTTAAGTTTTTGTATGGAAGTAGGTTTTCATTTCTCCTGTGTATAAACCTAAGTGCAGAATCATGTAGTAACTGACATTTTGAGGAATAGCCAGGTTGACTCAAAGCAGCACTATTTTACAGTTACCAGCAATGTGTGAGGCTTCCAATATCTGATACCAGGGATCTTTTTAAATTTAATGATAATGATTTCTCAGATTATTTGTAGACTATTCTCATTAAATGTTCTTATAGTGATAGGGTTTCATCTTCTATGACTACAATCTAGCCTTAGAACATGTCATTTCCCTCCATAGCCCCCCAAAATATACCATACCCATCAGCCATCAATTCTCATTTCTCCCTGTTGACCTGTGGCACCTGCCCCCCCTCCAGCCCCTGCTCAGCTATTTGCTTTCTGTCTCTATTAATTTGTCTGTTCTGCATAGTTCCTATAAATGGAATCATATAATATGAGTCTTTTGTGACAGACTTCTCTCATTATTATAATGTTTTTAAGGTCCCTCCATGCCAGAGTATGCAAGTAACAGAGTTCCTGGTTAGTGTAAATATTTAACACACTTTGCTGCTAATGGCAAAATTGGGAGTTTGAGTCCACCCAGAGACAGTGAGGTAGGATTTTGTTCTGATTGTAATAGGTGCCCTTTGGAAGATTTCAAGTAGAACGCTTACTTGAATTCCTATCGCTAGAAACCCAACCTACCCAGTTCCTGTAGCCCAGGCTTTATGTCTTTAAATAGTTATCCAGACCCTTGCGAGTGTCAGCAAAGTAATTTATTCATATCCTGATAGTTCTTCTCTGCTTTAGTCTTTTGCTAGTTTTGATTCTGTGGCTGAAATCTTTAGAGAGTTACGACTTCATAGTGCCTTCAAAATCTTAGCCTTGTAAGTTCCAACAACATTGGGTTTTCTTCAAGTGCATTGACTATTCTGGGTATTTGGACTACAATGTTAAAAGCAGGTAACCTTGACTTAATTTCCACTAATGTCATTTTAACATGAGTTCTGGGGATTAGACAGGGAGCCAGTACATTAGTTTTAGGTTTGTGTATGTGCATACAAGTTACCTGTCTCATTTTGTCTGAGTCTTCCCAACAACCCCACACTCGGCCATCAAGTCTGAGTCTTCATAGCACCCAGTTAAGGGCAGGGTAGGGTTGCTCTCACAGGTGCCCAAACACAGGATTACAAACCCTCATCATTCTCCAGGAAACCTTCTAAGGCAGCTAAGGTGTTCCCCATGTTCAAGATTAAAGAAGCAGAATCTCAAAGTGCTTATGGGACTTGTCCAAGGTGACATCACCTAAAATAACAAACCAGAGCCTTAAACACAAGTCGTCTAGACTTGTTGCTTCTCTCTGCTCTGCCACCCCCTTTCCCACCCATGCCACCCTGAGTGCCCTGTACTGGAGAGCGGACATCCCGTCTATCACCAAAGGGCTTATCTCATACCCACGCTTCCCTTTGGACCTAAAAGAGAGGAACCAGGTCGCACAGTGTCCCTCACTCAGATGTCAGGCCCAGAGAGGCCAAGCTTTCTGTAGTCGAGGCCTACAGTTGAGAGCAATCTCTAGTCCTCCAGAGTGTAAGATGTGGGATGTAGCTATTGAAGAACTGCCTACTACTTTATAATTTGTGTGTGTGTGTGTGTGCGCGCGCGTGTGTAGTTTTACAGTGTTTGGAAGATTCTATGTTGTCTCCTCTGGTAAATAAAATGTGCTACAATTTTATTGATATTTGCTATATCTTAGAACTGTATTCAGAGTACAGTTGAAGTGCTTTATTATTTGAAATCTCCAGACATCCTTACGAGATTGTGATTGTCCTCCCTACCTAACCAGTGATCCCTGAGGCCAAGAAGCATTAAGTAACTTGCTCAAAGTCACATAACTGCTAATGTAATCATAATGAGCCCTGATCCAGGTGACCTTGGATCTTAGTCATGACGGCTCCCTGCCTTTTGTATTGCACATGAATGTCTCCTAATGCACATGTCAAATAAAATTCAAGGGAGAAGATAGGTGTGCACAAGGTTGACGGTCAGGGCCTCTTCTTTCATTGTGGGGTACCGGTGGGTCCAGGGTGGACTGCAGACCACGCTCAAGCCCGCACTACCTCTCCTCCGTATTTCCTCAGGTCTGCAACATTGTGGCTGGGCAGCGATGCATCAAGAAGCTGACTGATAACCAGACTTCAACTATGATAAAGGCGACAGCCAGGTCGGCGCCTGACAGACAAGAGGAGATCAGCCGCCTGGTCAGTGGGGCCACAGGGACTTAGGCTCATTCCTCAAGGCCCCTGGGAGTCTAACTGCTCTTCTGCCTCATCAGGACCCTCGAGACCCTAAGTCTGGGTTTGGTGTTTAGAGCTTCATTGAGCCGCTTTGGCTTCTTGGCCCTACAGCTCCTTCCTATCTTCAACCCCTGCGTTCTGCACTCTCAATTTCTCTGGTCTTCCCTCTCCTTTGTCAGGACTTCATTGCCACTTACAGCCTCACTTTAAGGCTCTGTCCTCAGGGATGAGAAGTATTGCCAAACTGCTGCTCTGATGAGCCTCCTCCTCTTTTGTTTTGCAGATGAAGAATGCCAGCTACAACTTAGATCCTTACATCCAGGAATTCGGGATCAAAGTGAAGGATGACATGACGGAGGTGACCGGGCGAGTGCTGCCGGCGCCTATCTTGCAGTACGGCGGCCGGGTGAGCAGGGTCAGGGCCAGACAACATCTCTGGGGCCTATAGGGTGGCTGGGTGGGACAGCAGGGGCTTTTTGCTCCCCTACGCACCTGCCTCTTCGAGGCTCACCTGGGCACCCCCTTTGCCTACCCTCAGAATCGGGCCATTGCCACACCCAATCAGGGTGTCTGGGACATGCGGGGGAAGCAGTTCTACAATGGGATTGAGATCAAAGTCTGGGCTATCGCCTGCTTCGCACCCCAAAAACAGTGTCGAGAAGAGGTGCTCAAGTAAGGAGGGTTGGGGCTATGGGGGGAGGGTGGGAAAGGACTGCCTTGCCTCCTCCCAGCTCCCAGGGCCAAGATTTGGTGTGTCGTCTGCTCTTTCTGGTCCTTGAATTTCTGCTTCCCTTGCTCATTTTAGCTTAAACGTCTTGTCCCTTTTCTCTTCATGTGTAGTTAGGAGTCTGAATACGCTGCCATGTCTGTGTCAGAGAAGGTGCGTTCAGGACAGGAATCTTCCGGGGAGGCCTAACTTACTTCATTTTCAAAATCATTATCATTGATCGTAGCAAAGAGTAGTAGCAATGACTGTAATGTTGGTCAACGTTGTACCAAGTACCTAATGTATGTTCCCTCATCTCATCTTCACTGTGGAATAAGTCGTGAAGTGATATTTCCATTTTCAGGAGACTGGGGTTCAAAGAGATTAAGTAACTTGTTAGAGTTTGTGTATTACAAAAGTGTCAGAGTTGGGGTCATAATCAGATCTGAACGTTCAAAGCTTGTGTCCCTAATTGGAAACCAAAAAAGAGCAACTTACTCAGTTGGTCCTCTGTGCTGTCCTCACCTCCATGTGGAATTTTTGCAGTCAGGTTCAAATGACCTGAATAGGTGAACATGACCTGTGGTTGAAGGGCTAGGTATGGTGACAGCAGTGAGAAAGGCAATAAAGCCCAGGCCTGAAACCAGTTTTGGGGGTATAATAATCCTAAGTTAGTGAATGAGGAAGTAAAGCAGTCACTAGCATCCTCTCTCTCCTCCCTCAGCCCCATCCCCTTGCGGTTTTTTTTTTTTTTAAACAGACTTATTGAGATATAAGAAACCCTGGTTACACAACGAGTGTAACATTGGACTGCTAACTGCGAGGTCATCGGTTCAAACATACGCACCCGACCCCAAGAGAAAGATTTCCAGTCTTGGAAACCCTAGGGAGCACTGGATCAACTCTATTCTGTCCTGTAGGGTTAAGCTCAGAGGACCAAGGAATCAACTTGGTAGCAGTGAGTTTGGTTTTATTAAGAAATATTTTAAGGGTTGAGCCCTGATGGCGTAGTAGTTGTGCACAGGACAGCGGCCCACTGGGTTGGAGGTTCATATCGAGCAGCAAGACTGGGCCTCCTACTCCCACCACCAGAGGGCAGTGATGCCCCAAAAACAACAGCAACAACAAAAAGTATTTTAAGGGCTGAGCCCCAGTGGTGTAGTGGTTGTGCGCGGGACTGTGGCCCACTGACCTGGTGGTTCAAATCCAACAGCAGCTCTCCAGGAGCAAGGCTGGGCCTCCCACTCCTACCAGAAAGAAAGATATATGTATATTTTTTGTTTTTTGGGCATCACTGCTCTTTGGTGGTGGGAGTAGGAAGCCCAGCCCCACTGCTGGAATTGAACCTCCGTCCCGGTGGGCCACAGTCCCGCGCACAACCACTACACCACCGGGGCTCAGCCCAGAAAGAAATATTTTAATACCACAAATTCACCCATCTAAAATGTACAACAGTTCGGTGGCTCCTGCAGTCTTTTGTTTGCTCCTTGTCTCTGGATCTTTGGGGGATGAGGAAATCAGTGGAGGTGATCACTGTGGGAATTACAAGGATCTTAGAAATATGTAGCGCATGGATCCACTTTGCCATGAGGTCTTGGTCAGCATTGTTCTAGCAGCCCCTGGACTGCACTTGTCCTGCTCCTACGCATTTCCTGTTCCCCCTCAGACACCCAACCACCACGATTGCAAGTGTCGTTTCCTTTAATGGGATCTTGTCCCCATTCTTGGATTCCTGACAGTTTAGCCTCAGTTAAGCTTGCTGGAGTAATGGGGTACACACGGGCTGCTAATACCCCACGGGCTGCTAACCACAAGATCCACCAGTCAAGCTCCACAAGGTCCTCTGGGAGAAAGATGAGGATTTCTGCACCCGTAAAGATTCACAGCATCAGAATCTCAGGGGCAGTTCTGTCCTGACCTACAGGGTCATCCGGACTTGGAATCAACTCAGTGGCAATGGGTTGAGCTTGAAGCCAGGCTGCTCTTGCTCTCGGCCTACCCTTGGAAGGCTGACCCTGAGCAGTACTGGAAAGGCCCTCTGGGAGCTCCCCGCCAGTGTCTCTACTTCTATTCTCTAGATGCTTCTCCTGTCCCCCTCACCCACTGCTGCCCCCTCTCCCACGTCTTTTTTATTTTCTTTTGTGGCACAGTCTACTTAGTTTGGGTATTTGGGAGTATGAAATAGATAAACTTAGATTCTCAGAGTTGCAGGGGGTTCACTCAACCTCTTCGCCCAGTGACCTTAAATGCAAGGGAAAAGAAGGTGGTCCGTGCACCTGCTTCATGCATGGTTTGATGTTATAGTTCGGAGTTAAAGTTAAGAATGGAAGAATCCTTAGGCCTGGGAGAGGGTGAGTTTGTCCAGGGAGAATGAATAAAGTAAGCAGATGGCTGAAACTCGAATTACAAACCCCAGGAAGGTAGGTAGAGCAAGTTCCTAAGTAAGTATGAGGGTGTGGGATCCAGAGTGCAGGAGAAGGGCGTTGTCCAAAGACAGAAAGAGGAGCGAGGCTGTGGGGAACGGGATGCATCCATAGTTGGGGTGGGTGAAGGAGCATTAGATTCAACCTTCAGAATTTTTCTTTTACTTAAGGAGACACCATTACTTCAGCAGTATGACTTTTAGGATAGGATTTTGAGACCCACTCCATTCTAGACTTCACTTAGCACACTTTGTGACACCAAAAGCTAATCCTAACAATATTCCAAGTGGCATCCAGTCATGAAGAGATTAGAAATACCAATTTTATTTAGTACAGACTCACTCTTGATGGGACATTAGCCATTTATGGAGCCACACTGAAGTTGTATGAAGGCAGGGCACTGGAAGAACTACTGTTCCAGTAGCCTATCAAAGGCTTAGCACTTTGATGATAAGCTTAGCACTTACTGATGATAAGCTGTAACTTTTTTTTTTTGGGGGGGGGGGGGGCATCACTGCTCTCCGGTGGTGGGAGTAGGAGGCCCAGCCCCACTGCTGGAATTGAACCTCCGTCCCAGTGGGCTGCAGTCCCGCGCACAACCACTATGCCACCGGGGCTCAGCCCAAGCTGTAACTTTTTCATTCTAAAATATATATTGGAAACATTTTTTTTGATTAAAAGAACAATTTAACATCCAAGTGTCTATCATCTAGAGTTTGATCTTAATTGTTTTATTCTTATTTAAGAAAATAAAATTACAGATACATTTGAAGATTTAAAGTTTTTTATTATTTTAATGTAATTTAATGATCACCTCACATCATTTCACATAACCTGGATTCCATGAGCTCTTTTTTTTTTTTTTTTTTTGTGGGGGCATCACTGCCTCTGGTGGTCGAGGGAGCTACCCAGTGCCGCTGGATTTGAACCGCCAAACCTACAGGCTGCAGTTCCGCACTCAACCACATATGCCACCAGGACTCAGCCCTCCATGAGCTCTTTGAAGGCCCCTCATATAAGTGATTTTGGATTTTACACATAGTATGCTGTGTTGGTCCTTCTTGTGTTATTTAATTAAAGGTTTTTAAATCTATCATCATGCTATATTATGTGCTGTATAATAAAAGTCAAACTTGTTGCCCTCACCCCCTATATAATCGCTTCCATTTGTCTATTTGTACAATACTACATAATGCAGGGTTTCATAAATTAAATTTCCTGTTACTCATTTTCAGACTGCTAGTTTGACTTTGATTTTCATCTTTCAATCTGCATATGCACCCTCTCCAGCTGTCTTCCTTTCCTAGAGTTAAAGCCCCAAGCCAAAGAAGAATAGCTCGTGAAGTGATTGGTTTTCAGGCTTCAGAGAAGTAGCAGTTAAGGCAGGGAGCTCATCTCCCTCATCTCCTGTGCTCTCACCATTGTAGGAGCATCCTTTTTGAACAGAGAGGCCTGCCTGTTGGTATTGTTAAGGACATACAATGGAGCATAGGTATTAATGCTTGGATGGGGCAAGGGTAGGGGACCCTGAGTATTACTGTAGAGCCCTTCTCAGAGCACCCTCCGCTCTCAGTATCACTGAGTACTTAGCAAGCTGTCATGTCCTACTCAAGTAAGTGTGTGTGTGTGTGTGTGTCTTTTTTTTCTTACTACTAGTGTCCTTTGTGTCTTATTCATCTTAGGATCCCTCATGGTGCCTCTTAATACCGAGCCTCTAAGCTAGAGATGTCTGGGTAGAAGTATTAAAGTGGGCCTAACTGCCTCCTGTCATGACCTACTTGTGCTGCAGGAACTTCACAGACCAGCTTCGGAAGATCTCCAAGGACGCGGGAATGCCCATCCAGGGCCAGCCTTGCTTCTGCAAGTATGCACAGGGGGCAGACAGTGTGGAGCCCATGTTCCGGCACCTCAAGAACACCTACTCAGGACTGCAGCTCATTATCGTCATCCTGCCAGGGAAGACGCCCGTGTATGGTACGGTTCTTAGGGGACATTGATGACGTTGATGGGACTCTTCTCAGGGTAGCTCCCTGGAAGCTCCTGGGGAGTGCCCCGCCTGCATCCGTGTGTTTGGCCACAGCTGTCGGTGCTCTGCTTGGAGGAGGAATTCTGATTTATATGAGCCTTGGTGTCGTACCCAAGCTCGCTTGCCTGTTTACTTCCCTCTTGGTAGTGTTTCCTGGGGCCCTCATGTGTGGACTGGATGACAGGCTAAGCCGGGCCAGATAGAGAGACAAGTTAGGCCAGATTCCTATCTTTAGGAATATGTTGTTTATCAGGATATTCTAGTGGTTCTGCTCCTCATTTCGCCTCGCCTGAATCTTTCTGAGAGGTTCCCTCCTATTTGAAAAAGTAGGGATGAGTGTGATCCTCCTTGTACGGTTTTTCCCTCTTAATCTCTCCTGCCCAAGGGAACAAGGGTCTTTCCTCTTCCACCCTTCCAGTGCTCTTGTTCCCATCCTACCCTGCTAGGTATGGACTTCTTTCTCTTTAACCCCTCAACATCTTTGGAGTCCTATCCCAGAGCACATAACCATAACCTTGCCATTGCTTTCAGTTTTTCCTTCTATTACATTTTTTGAGGGGGGGGCACCACTGCCCTCAGGTGGTGGAAGTAGGAGGCCCAGCCTTTGCTCCGTGGAGTTGGAATTGAACCTCCACCCCAGTGGGCTGCAGTCCCACGCACAACCACTACGCCACCGGGGCTCAGCCCTCCTATTATTATTACATCATCTAATTTTTGAATGACTTTTTTATGTTTTCTGTTCCTAATTTCTCACCAGCCACTCACTTGTCCTCTTCAGTCTGCCTTGTTAGTGCCTCTCTCTTGATGTCCTCCCCAGGGTCACCTAAGGCCTTTCTCAGCTCTTCTCATTCCTTGATATCTTTATATTTTCTACTGTTTCTATTTACCATATATACGTGTGTGTAAGTTGAGTTTTTCAGCTCATTTTTAATGCAATTTTTGTGGTAAAATTAGGTGTCTTGACTCATATTCGGGTCGTCTTATACTCGAGTCTACACGGTACTTAACCTTGGTCATTTTACCCCATTTACTGTTGGGTTGATTCAGATTGAGTTACCTTATGACTGAGTCGAAATGTGCCAGAGGATTTCATTGAAACAGCCAGTTCTTTTTCCCTTAGAGCCTCTGGTGGTGAATTTGAACCACTGACCCACTTGGTTAACAGCTGAGTGCTTGATCATTGTGCTTTCAGGGTTCCTTTCATTTTATTGACCATTCCCCAAATGGCTCTCAGTGCCTGACACGTCCCACTTTTCTGCCTTCTCTTCTTACCTTAGTCGTCTGTTGACATCCTTGTCCATTTTGATTCCTTTGCTTATCTTGTAAACATATTAAAATATTTAACCCTTGAAATCTTTGCAACTTCTGTCCATTCTTATTCTTAACCCCCTTATGTTCAGTATGAGTTTGTGGATCACCTAGTGTGCTTGGGATATATTAATTAGTTAAACATGGAGTCACTTCCCTTAAAAATTCTTTGGGGATCTGTTGTCTCTTCAGTAGCTTGTCAGCTTTTTATGAATTACTAGTAACCATTTCTCTTTGCTTGTGTTTTTGGCATCATCTTTGCTTCTGGGAACTGTTATCCACCCTTTGGAATGAGCCTGTGTCCTCTTTGCTTCATTCCCAGTATTCTTTATTATAGTCGTTCTCATGATGCATCCCCTCCTCTCCACCTACGCTGTTCCAACGTCCACCAATCCACCTTCCTAAATATTTCCTGAGTAAGTTGTTAGATGAGACTTTGATGACCATTCCACAAAATCAAAGCCACCTTTGGTTCCCATTCACTACTGTGTAAAAGGCCCTAATCTTAATTTCTTCTCTCCAACTTTGTCTTGCAGCATATCTCTTGACTAGCCACAAGCCACAATATAGGGAAAAAGTCACTGCCTCTGAAATTAGCCAAAAGCAAATTTCTGCCCTGACCAGGTCTGTCTATAGACTTTAGGCAAGTTGCCTACTCTCTCTGGCACTTTTTAATTATATAAAAAGCATCTAGCACAGTGCCTGGCATATAGTAGATACCTAAACACTCATTTATATCCATGCTTTTCAATCTGGTTTTACTCACATTGCTTGCCTTTTCCTTGAATATTTAGTGCCCCTCTTTGCAATCCCCAATGTGTTCTTTAAGTTCTCACTAGCCTTCACAGTCCAGGTCACTTGTTAAATGCTACTTAGTCTTGAAACCTTCTTTGCTTATCCCTCCTAGAGGGTGAGCTTATACTTGTTTCTCTTTTGTTGTGAGTTTTTTTCTGATGTCTTCTCAGTTTTTGTCAGCTCTCTGAATAATCACTACCTTACTTGATATTTTGAGCATGGAACAGATCTGACTCTGCACTGAAACCTTTCCTCTTCCTATGTGCACCTAAAATAGTCTTCCACTGACAAAATACTAAAAAATTAATTAGAGAAGGAGGTTGGGTGACCTCTAAGTCATATCTCTCCTGGGCCTACAATCAGTGGCCTTGAGTGGCAAGTAAGGGAAATATTAGAACCGCCTTGTTATGGTCCTCTCCATTAAAGAGCAAATCCAGGGTTTGGGCCTAGCTTTAGGAATATAATTCAACATACTTGGGGAAGAGTTGCCTTATTCTGGATTCAGTTACCCTTCTCTCCAGCTTCTTACCAGGATTAGGACTTGGGCTCTTTTTAACCAAACATACTTGGTTTGGTTAAAAAAAACCAAACAATCCTTGATTCTACAAAGAGACTTCAAAAAGTTTGTGGGGAAAGTTCAAGTTTTAATTCCATTTTTTCCACAAACTTTTTGAAGGCCCCTTGTAAAAGGAGGCATCTTCCAGGAATTAAGCCAGCAGCTCAGAGGAACAGGCAGCTTCTCCAAAGGACTCTCTAATCTCCATCTTGGGAGGCAGGGTGGGTGGAATTCTTCCTGTGACGGACAAAGCAAGGATCCGTTGGCACTGCAGGTGTCCTGGCATTAGAGGAGGACAGTGTCACATTGGCCTCCCTCCAATCTCTTATCATACCTCATCCTGTCCTTAGTATATTAACCACTTCCTCTCAACTAAATTATTATTGTTGTCCTTCTTTTAACTAAAGCTTTTTATAGTTTCTGTGTCTGGTTTCTTTAATTCTGCGTTGTGCTTGTGAGATTTGCCCAAATGTGATTTGTATTACTCATTCTTAGTAATGTGGAGTTTTTCTATTCTAATGAATATACCATCAATTAAGTATACTTTCTATTAATGGATGTACTAGGTTACTTTCCGTTTCATTTTCTTTTTAACTATACAGTAGCTACTTCATTACACCTTCTCGTACATGCCCCTTGATGTAGAAGTGGAATTTCAGTGTACCAGTGTACCTTTCCACAAGCAGTGTGTGAGAAGTCCAGATGCTTCACACCTTTATCACATTTGCTATTTATTTCCTTTTATTTTACCTACTCTTGGGTTTAGTGATATTGTGCCTCTTACTAATTTATAGCATTCTTTAGCATTCTTTGGTTGAGTAGTATATGTGTTACATATATTCCCCTTATCCTGTCATTTGTCTTCCAGAATTATTAATGCTACCTGGTATTGAACAGAACTTTTACATTTTAATTTAGTTCAAATCTCTCTCTCTCTCTCTCCTCTCTCTCTCTCGATGGCTAATATTGTCTGTGTCCTTATTAAGAAATTTTGGCCCATCGCAAGGTCACTGTACTATTCTATGTTTTCTATAAATAAAATTATTTTTTCTTTCGCATTTAGAGCAAGAGTGTATCTGTGCTAAAAAAAAAAAAAAAAATTCTTGTCCCTAACAGGGAGCCCTAAGAGTGGCTCCCTGATGGTGCAAAAGCTGAAGGCTCAGCATCTTGCCCACACCTAGAGCCGACAAAGGTGTCCAACCTACAAAAACAGCTGTGGGAAACAGCTCCCTTTTGTGAGCACTGACCCTGGAGTTTTAGAAACATCTTCCACTTCCTCTTTCCGCAACTCCCTGCTACCATGACAAAGCGGATTCCGCTATTTTTCCTGACTTCCGAGGGTTCTCTGTAAAAACATTGGTTTGCCATTAATTATTCCATGTTTCTTGGAAGCGAAAATGGTACCCTTAGCTTTTTAAACATGCCCATGTCTCAGCAAACCCTCCATAGGTCCTATATCTCCTTCATACATGACTGCATTGCGAATTCCTCAGGACATTTCTGTCTTAATTTTTCCTGACCTCTTAACAATATGTGATTTTGTTGACACCTTCTCCTCTTGAAACATTCTCTTTCTTCCCTTATTATTCATAACCAGCATTGTTGTGGTCTTTCTCCTAGCTGGATTTTTCTCCTTTGAAGATTCATCTTCTGGTATGCAGATAACAGGAATTCCTCAAGTTTCAGATCTAAGCCCTCTTTCCTTTCATTCTTCTCTCCTTGTTGATCTCTTCGAAGACCATGTTTTCACTAACTACCTGTGTTTAATACCTGCTGTCCCTGAGCTATGACTCTCTGACTTGCAAACAACCTGTAGTTGTGAACCAACTCCTGTAAAGCCTATTAATATTAAAATGTTGAAGCACATATACAATGGTTCATGGTATCAGTATCAAAACATGTTTCATTTATCTTCAATGTTGTTTTATTCAGAGTACTGTGTACATACCACAATCCACATGGAACATGATGTGGGGTATGATGAACCCTACCTAACTTCCAGTTTACATACAAATCTAACTTCTAGGCAGACTGAGAAGCAGAACTGGTTCATGATCTGGGGCTGGCCTGTAGCTCACAAATTTAGATCTCCATTTCGAGATCAGACGAGATCGGGCGTGTTCAGGGTGGTATCGCCGTAGACTAGATCTTCATTTCATACTACTGTTTTGAGCTTCTGATCACTGTGTCCCTTACTTAGTTGATATCTTAACTGAGATGTTAAAAAAGCACTCTAGAGTTAAAGTGTCTTAAAGTGATTTAGGATTTACTTATCCAATGTAAAAGCTAGAAATTCATGTTATTCATAGAGCATCTTTTGCTTTATTTGCCTTTCCGGTCCATAATTACATCCCTTAAGTAGCCTTTCAATTCATTTGCTTCTTTCCATGGTCTCTGATTGCATTCTTTTTTTTTTTTTTATGGGCATCACTGCCTCTGGTGGTCGTGGGTGCTGCTACCCAGCCGCTGTTGGATTTGAACTGCCAAGCCTGCGGGCTGCAGTTCCGCACTCAAACACTTATGCCACCGGGGCTCAGCCCTCTGATTGCATTCTTAAGCTTCCTTCATCCCCCCAGCGAAGTTTGATGACCACGTGCTTTCTCTTTCTTCACGGTCTCCTCCTCTCCTTTTTTGCCCCTCTGGCCTTTCATTGCCTCGCAGCCTCCTAGTAGAGTGAACTTCTGTATGCTGTTCTCTCTGCCTGGAATTCTGTCTCCCAAAGTCCTTCTCTCCCAAGTTTTTGCTGCCATCAGTTTTTAGTTCCACTTTATATAAGAATCCTTTCTGAATGAGGTACTACCATTCTTTTAAGCTCTGATACCGCCATAAAGTTTTCTCTCATAGCATTTATCCTTATTCTTTTCATAATTAAGTGCCGTAAAATTACAGACCTCTGTGTTTCTGGTTCCGTTGTGTTCCTGGTACCTCTCATGGGTGTTGGCACGTAAGCATCCAGGGAATGTTTGTAGAGTTGCACTAATAGGTTCTCTCTCCCCACAGCTGAGGTGAAACGTGTTGGAGATACACTCTTGGGAATGGCTACACAATGTGTGCAAGTGAAGAATGTGGTTAAGACCTCACCTCAGACCCTGTCCAACCTCTGCCTCAAGATCAACGTCAAGCTTGGTGGCATTAACAACATCCTCGTCCCGCACCAGCGGTATGAAATGATTTTGCCTGCTTTCTCTTTTCAAGGGGTATGCAGGGGACTAGTGCCATGCTGGGCATTGATGAAGGTGTAGGATGCAGAGAGAATCGGACAAGGAGGAGAGGACCAAAGGGAGTGTTAAGATGGCATCTGGAAGAGAAGCCCTCTACTCCTCACCACTTATTTTCTCTTCTTTGCTCAGCTCTGCCGTCTTTCAGCAGCCAGTGATATTCCTGGGAGCAGATGTTACACACCCTCCTGCGGGAGATGGGAAAAAGCCCTCCATCACAGCAGTGAGTGATACTGTCTCTCATCTCCTGATGGTCCCCTCATAGCCTACATGATTTTCTCCCCTCACCTCTTACTCTTGACCCTTCATAAGATATCAGCTGACTATCCCATTACCTACACTTTTGATATCTTCACTAAAATTGCTTGTGTGATAGCTTTTGTGGGGAGGGGAGGGGCCCTGATCTGCATGGTCAGTGCTGCCCCCTTTGGAAATGACAGTGCTCCCACCAACTCCCAAGAACACATTCACCATGGTTCTGGAGCAGATTAGCACTTGAGTGAAAGTAGAGACAAATTGTAGCTGGGTGAGGTCACTCTTTAAGTGTGTATTCTAAAGCCTGACATCCTCCTCTGCAATGATAGTTAATTCCAGATTTATCAAGTGCCTAACATCCCACTAGCAGCCCTGCAGGGAAAAGATGAGGCTGTGTACTTGTAAAGATGAGTAGTCTCAGAAATCTTGTACAGTGTTACCATAAAATAAAATCAAGTCACTGGCAATGCACTTGACAGAGGTTAACTATGTACTAGACCCTATGTGTGATGCCTTACACATACCACTGCAAACAGCTGTTGTTGTCTGAGGGAAGTCGGGGTGGGTCAAATGAATTCAATAGCTTCTGCATGAGAGGTGGAATCAAGATTGAGACCGCGGACTCATCGAATCCAAAGTCGTCCTCTATTGCAGTTTTTGTTTTTCTTGTTAAGAAACTTTTCTCCAAAGCCACAACCTGATAGGTGGGAGAGTGGAAGATCTAGAAGGTGGCTGATCCTACCTCTGCTTGTTAGGTGGTAGGCAGCATGGATGCCCACCCCAGCAGGTACTGTGCTACCGTGCGGGTGCAGCGACCACGGCAGGAGATCATTGAAGACTTGTCCTACATGGTGCGTGAACTGCTCATCCAGTTCTACAAGTCCACTCGCTTCAAGCCTACCCGCATCATCTTCTACCGTGATGGGGTCCCTGAAGGCCAGCTTCCCCAGGTAAGGCCCACAGTAGGTATACAAGAGCTTTACATATAAGACTAGAGAAGTAAGTGCTGCTATCTTTTCTACGTTGTTGGCATTCATAGGTGGTGCTTCCCAGGGAGCTTTGTTAAATAGGTACAGATGGGCACAGAGATCACAGCTGAGGTATACACAAGCATCTATAGAACTTTCTTGGGACAGAAGACCCACAATGTCTATTTGCTAGTTAATTCCTGTTAAAGACTAATTCTGTAGACCAGGGCTTCTCACACTTTGGTGCACATTAGGATCACATGGAGAGAGCTTGCTGCACTCGTCGTAGAGTCTGATTTGGTGGATCTTAAGGTGGTGCCCCGGAATTTGTGTATTTAGCAATCTCCTAGAGGACTGCTGTAGACATTTCTTCATAATATTCCTCCTGTTCATTTCCTCTGCCAAGCCTTTGTAGTTTATTGTTGAGTATACTGAAGTAATTTCCTTGACTAGCATTTAATAGCAATAAAAATTATTGCCATCAAAATTACTATTTATTGAGTATTTCTTATACTCAATACTCAAAAAAATACTCAAAAATAGTAATTTTATGTGCCATGAACTGCACTAAGCCCTTTAAGTATGTTCTGTTTAATGCTCTACGAAGCAACTGTTCTTATTCCCATTTGAACAGATGAGGAAAGTGAAACTTGAAAATGCTAAATGATTTCTTCTGTGTTGCGTAAATGTGGAACTGGGATCGGATAGATTGATCTGACATCAGAAGCTATGCTCTTACCTATTCTGTGTTTCCTTCAATTCATTTTATTTCTTAGGAGATCAGATAAATTTATTATATCATGTCTCTGTTCAGATGTGTCTAGGGCATCACATGGCCTTGGGTTAAAGTTCAAACAGTTCAAAACTGTTCAGCAAAGCAATCAGAATTATTAACCTAAGAGGGCTAAAGTTTTATATAGGAAACACTGGTGGCAGCGTGTCCTATGCATGAGCTGCTGGCCACAGGGTCAGTGGTTTGAAGCCACTACCCCCTCCATGGGAATAAGATGAAATGCTCAGCCCCCATAAAGAGTTAGTCTTACAAACTGCCCAGAGGGGCAGTTCTTACTTTGTGCTCCAGGGTGGCTCTGAATCAGAATTGACTAGATGACACTCAGGATTTCGTTCGTGTAAGGAGCCCTGGTGGAGTAATTGGGCTGCTGACTGTAAGGTCAGTGGTATGAACCTACCAGCTGTTTCATGAAGAAAGATGCGGCTGTCTGCTCCTGTCAGAATGTGTAGCTTCAGAAACCCTATGAAGTTGCTATGACATTGAATCAACTTGATGGCAGTATGCTGCTGCTTTTTTTTTTTAGCTCGTTTTCTTTTAAATAACACTGTGTCCTAGGAGACTTTGTGGCACAATGGGTAGCGCATTGAACTTCTAGTGAATAAAATAACACTGTGTCTTTGTAAGACTAAATTCATCTACTACCTCTGCGCCATCCCCCATCTATTTGCTTGCTCTTCTCTCCTGGTCCAAACTTTGGCTGCTCTTAGAGCTTCCAGGGAGAACTAGCTTTCCTTAGCAACTCAATCCTGAAATGAACTTATTCCGAGGCATTGATTTTAGGGCATCCTCTGTGGACATTAGGTCTGTCTAGGAATAGAGCAGGTGAACTGAGTTTAATAAACTTTGATTGTCGCTGGCAGGGTTGAGCACCTCCAGTGATTGGGCATGAGCTTTTAAAGGGAGACAAAGCAAAAAGGCTTATTTTAAGTGGCAAGCCCTTAGTTCAGAAAGGTGGGTGGATTCAAGAGGAGCTGTGTGTTTCTTTGTCTCCTCTTCACTCTGTGCCAGATCCTCCACTATGAGCTGCTGGCCATCCGTGATGCCTGCATCAAACTGGAAAAGGACTACCAGCCTGGGATCACATACATTGTGGTGCAGAAACGCCATCACACACGCCTTTTCTGTGCCGACAAGAATGAGCGAGTGAGTTAGGGAATGGGGAGGTTACCCTACTCTCTCCCTTCCCTTGGTCGGAAAGAAGGGCTTCAGATCAAGTCTGAGTATTTTTGTTCTTGGCCAGCCCATCCACCTTGGCATCGTCTTTCCTTAGCCTTTTTTGTCTTTCCTCTGGCATCTCCCTGCCCATGGTTCCCCCTCCTCCCTCCCTTCTCTTCTGCTGCTTCTCCTTCCTCCTAACTCCCTGACCTAGACCCCAGCTACAGACCAGCTCCCAGACAAGGGGACGGGAACTGCCATTTATTGACCTTCTCCCTGTATGTACAGGGCATCTTCCCACAGCAATCCTGTGAGGTAGGTACTATTGTTATTTCCAGTTTAAGAGTTTCACTAATTTGCTAAAACCATACAACTAATAAGTGGAAAACCAAGGTGTGAATGCAGGTCTGTTTGAACTCAGAAGTCCATTGGTTTCAGATCCTGTGTTCTCTGAGGAGAGCCGCTTCCACGTTCTTCAGGATCCTGGTGAAGTCAGAGTAGCATTGAACCAGGGCCCTAGTGGGGGCCAGGCGGGTCTTGGGATCTTGGTTGTGTTTGTTTCTCCACAGATTGGGAAGAGTGGCAACATTCCTGCAGGGACCACTGTGGACACCAACATCACCCACCCATTCGAGTTTGACTTCTACCTTTGCAGCCATGCAGGCATCCAGGTAGCTGGTGCTTCCGGTGGGTCTAAGATTAGTTGGTTCTTCCCACTGATTCCAGGCTAGATCTGTCTTTCTTGAAAGATATTCAGATCAGGATTGCTCTCTTCTGAAATCCTGTGTGTGCCTGGAAGTACAATTTGAGCGTCTTACACAGGTTGCCTTTATAAAGGGTACTTTATGGCAGAGAGGCTTTTGTGTCAACTTGTCATGGGAGGGTTTTGATAGCAATCCTGTTCCGTATCAACAGCCATCCCTCTGCCACACCTGGTCCTTCACCTTCCTGTCTTCCCAGGGTACCAGCCGACCATCCCATTACTATGTGCTGTGGGATGACAACCGTTTCACAGCGGATGAGCTCCAGATCTTGACGTACCAGCTGTGCCACACTTACGTACGATGCACACGCTCCGTTTCTATCCCAGCACCTGCCTACTATGCCCGCCTGGTGGCCTTCCGGGCTCGATACCACTTGGTGGACAAGGAGCACGACAGGTGAGGCCTAGGGTCACCCTGGTCTCCTTTTTGCCCTTGGCATGTGAACCAGGCCTCCTCACCCTCTCCTGGGTTGAAGGAAGTAGATCTTTTCTGTATGGTATCCTTGGGATCATCTGGGAGAAGCTAGTTTGGGGCTTTCCCTTAAATTGGTATGAGAAGCAGTTCCCCAGGGATAGATGAGGGATTCATAGCAGCTCATTTTTCTTTTTCAGTGGAGAGGGGAGCCACATATCCGGGCAGAGCAATGGACGGGACCCCCAGGCCCTGGCCAAAGCTGTTCAAGTGCACCAGGATACTCTGCGTACCATGTACTTTGCTTGAAGGCAGAACGCTGTTACCTCACTGGATAGAAGAACGCTTTCTAAGCCCTAGGAGCTGTGCGACCCGAATTCAGAGGAAGCCGGGAGGAGGGAGGTGGGATCAGCAGGGCTGTAGGAGGCCACGTTTCCTCCTGCAGAGCATGTGAAAGGGTGGGGATCTGGGTCGGCAAGCTCGGCCACCAGCCAGACACCTCTGATGTTCACCTCATGCCCCCGCCACCCTTCACCCCATCTTGTCACATCTGGCCCTGACCCCACTGGACCAGGAGGCATAGCATCGGTGCCCACCATACACACAGGTGTCTCGTGTGACTCACAGCGCTAAGGACTCATGCCTGACAGTTTAGGAAGGCTGGCTCTTCAGCTCTGCGGACAAAAGCTGGTAGGTTTGAGTTTGATACTTTAGAAGGGAAAGTGAGGGGCTTGGGAAAGTGGGTGGGAGGAGGGAAGGATTTGTTCTTAGGCGCCTTAATCAGAAAAGGTCTAGATTTGTTTAAGGAAAAAAAAAAAAAAAGAAAGGAAAAAAATTTAAAAACCCAGATCAATATTTTAGGATACTAGATGTTTTAATGGGTTCGGAATCCAGTTTTTAGGAAGATTTTTAATGCTAATGGTTTTGGTTGCTCCTCCCCCAGCTGCCATACACCTCCCCCACTTGTCCTTATTCCTATTTTCCACACTTCTGCTTTCCCTTACCACCTCCTCCCTGACAAGCATCCAGCCCCTAGTAAGACTTAAGGCACTATGGCACTTAGCTCTGATGTGACACGACCCTGTCTTCCTTCCGCCTGCTGGTGGGTAACCAGTGCCTTCCCTGTAACGGTAATGCTGCAGAACTGCAACCTTTTGTACCTTTCTTTTGGGGGGTTGGGTGGGGGTTGGACAGGAGATACATGGGGAAGAAAGACCCCCAACCCAAGCCTCCTGCCAGAATGCCAGCTATTTTGCATATTGAAGGAATTTACTTCACATTCATTAAGCTTTTAAAAAGATCACAACCTCAAGATGGTTAAAATCCATTGACATTTGCACTTTCAGACCTGACAAGAGCTGCTGAGATGACTGGCCCCTGGCCTTTCCATTATGTCTCCTCCCCTTCCTGTCCCCACACCTCCCACCCTGGCCAGGTCTGGACTTAGCGGCATAGCATTTCTCACACTTGGCTGTGGCTTCTTCTTTTTTTTCCCCTTCCCTTCTTCCCCTGATGGGCAAGTCTCTTATGTTTCAATATTTCTGAACTGGGGGTATCATACAACAAAAAGATCTGTAGGTTTAAGAGAAAAAGAGGGAAAGCAAAATGTTATTTTTATACCACAACTTGAGTCTATTGCCAAAATCTGGAAACCCCTCCCACGCCCACGGAGTTTACATAGCAGAAACATTGAGCCATCAAAGGACCCACATACCTGACTCGCTCTCTGGCCTGGCTAGGGAGGAGGTGGTTCTCTCCGCAAGGTGGGGGGCTCAGGCTCCATCCTTCCTCTGTGCAGATGAGTCCTTCTTGCTGCAGGCCCCTGCCTCAGCACAGCCCTACCCGCTGTCCTGCAAGTGCATCCCTTCCTTTGGCCTGTCCTTTGACACTTTGGCTCCTCCCTGATTCCAGCATGTCCTGTGGATGCGCTGGGAGATTTTGCTGCTCCTATAGCTTCTGTTTACACACATGAATTCTTCCTGGTTTCCCACTAGGGCATGCGAGTGGGTGGCATGGTTTATTATGTTTTTCTAATAGTCTCCCTGGACCGAGGCAGGGCTTGGCCCTTTTGCAAGACTAGAAAGGTAGAGGCTGCTAAGCCTTCAGGCAGGTCCCCCTCATCCCTGACTGTTTTGATTGCCCCACTGCCTGGGTGGGGAGCTGCAGCTGGAAGTGTCTCTTGGAGAAGCCGAGGCTTGCGTTTGCCTCCATTTGGTGACGAGACCGTGACACTTCAGACCCAGCCCATGCCTGGAGGCCAGCTGGGGGAAGACTGCAAGGTTAGAGCCACCCTCTCTTGTCCCCAGCAGCCCTTGTACTGACCCAGATTTGCTATGCAAAACAGGCTATCCCAGATTCTGTTCTGGTTGGCTACATTGTCAAGCAGCTCACAAAACGTAGCACAAACATTCATTCTGGAGAAGGCATCAGGACTGTTGAGCAACTCCTCCTCGACTTCCTGCTGGCCACAGGGTGGACCGCCCCATCGAGCGTAAGCCCCGCTGAAGAACAGACCAGAGGGCTCTGGGAGGAGGCAGCTCACTGGAGAGCCTACATTCCTTACACAAGTGCCTAAAGAGAGTGATGCCAACACTCCATCTGCCCTGTCCATAGCCTTCACATCCTGTCTCCTTCTGTCCAGTCACCGCTTACAGGGAGAGGAGCTCTCCTGGGACAGTAGGCTCTGCATGTTCTCCTCTTGGGTGCATTTGGGGGCTGGGATGAGGGCAGTATTCCCAGGGCGTCCAGTCATTCACCAGCATTTGCAAATGTCCATAGGGAGCAGGTGGCAGTCACCTATTCCCAGCAATGAGTTTGTGTTCTTCTTTTTCTCTCTGCCTCACTTTTTCCAGTTGGGTTTTGAGCTGGGGCTTCAAATGCTTCTTTAGCCCTTTTGACATTATACATTCTGTTTAAGAAATAATAGCAAGAAGAGCAGCTTCAGCCATGATAGGAAAATGACTTCTTGCTCAGATCTGTGTTGTTTTATTAATCTCTAAGACTTGAAAAATACCTTGACTTTGAAGATTACTCTTGTTTGAAAGGAGGTGCATACTGGTTGAGAAGTTGTGTTGGCAGGAAGCTTTGGCTTGCTGGGATTTTGGGTTAAGCAGTGCATCTTACCCAGACTCTGAGGACCCCATTGAGGCAAGGGAAACTCAGCCTCATCTTAGACAGGTTTTACTTTGCTTCCTTCATTCCATGGTTTTGCGTTTTGTTCCCCCTCCTCTCTCGGATTCCTTTTCCGTTTTTTCTAATTCATTCAGCTTGCTTGCTGGCCGGCCTGCCTACCTGCTTGCCTACTCTCCTTCCTATGTGATGATGAATTCTCTGCATGGCTGCAGCGATCCCACCATGAACTGGCAAGGTCAGGCTTAACTCCTTGGCTACAGAAGACCAAGAACTTGTTCCCCAAACCTGGTGGTGTCCTCTGGCCTGGGCTGCCCTCAGGCTTATACCAGAGCAGCAGGCCTGCCCTACTGGCATGAAGCCAGGGGCCTCCCAACAGCTTGTACACCCACCTACTTCCTGAGGCTTGTTTGTCATTGTTCTCCTAAATGGTGGCTCTTTTTACCTTGATGTAGGGCCTCCCTTTGCTGAGGATGCCCGAGGGTTGCGGTCCTCTAGTAGCCAGGATTGGAGGACTTGGGATTGGGCATAGGGGCAAAGAGAAAAGACAGCATTGCTTCTTTCCCCTTAGAGGCTAGGGGGTCGCATTAGGGACTGAGGTGCTATTGTCGGTCTCTGGGGATAAGCCTGAGACTTCAATTGAGACTGAAGAATTAAAATATATTTAAAAGGATGAAGCCTCTCAAAAAAGTCCTGGTTCCCACTTAATCCGTAGCTCCTCTATTGCTTCCTCTGTGGCTAAGCAGCAAGGTTCTTGGTTAGTTTTCTTTTCTTGTTCAGAACTCTGTGAGTGATGTCAGCACTCAAAAATGGCAGCCAGACAAAGTCGCTGACTCATGAATGACAGCCCATGTGTCATCTGCTAAACTAGTGGGACAGTGGTGTAGACCTGGCGCCATGTGTAACAAAAAGCATGGAAGTTCTTTTCCCCACCAGGGTAGAAAAGTCATCCCACTCTAGTCAAAAGGCAGGTTTGGGAATTGCGTCAGAGAGAAATTGTTTCTATTTATGTACTGGGCCTAGGCCAGTCCAGGACCGTGGTAGCTGGGATGCCTTCTGAAAGTCTGATCATGGCAGGGACATGGCAGGGCACTAGTTCCTATTTGGCCTTCTCAGCAGATTAGGGAGAAGCGCTGTAGTTGTCTCTTCCCCCACTTACTAGGACTTGCCTCTCTCCCTGGGCAAGGGGGAGAGGCTGGGTTGGTGCTCTCCCCTTTCTATTCCTGCTGGCTGAGAACCTCTGGCTGCTGCTGAGGAGCCCAAGATCGAGAGGAGAAGCAGTGGGCTCAAAAACAAAACAACACAGACTAGGGGTGGGAGGAGGATTTCCTTCTCTGAAAAAGGACATAGGAAACCCTTCGAGGTCTGTGCAAGCAAAGACAATGTGTCAAACGCACTGGTGTCTGTCGTAGCAATAAGGAAAAATGAGTTGACTTTCCTATGCGCACAGTCCAACCCGGTTGGCGTGTGTGGTGTTGCACTTGGCAGCCACGTGGTGGGCATGTGTGACTACTCTGGGTTTCACTTTCGTTTTCTAAACTTTACCCCTCTCAAGTCCAGCATGGATGGGGAGATGTCCCTGGAGCCCCACAGCTGTGTACTTGTTTGCACTCGTTTCCCTCTAAGACTTGTGTTTGTGTCCTGCTTTGAGCTGTACCTTGTCCAGTCCATTGTGAAATCACCCCGCAGCTGTGTGTACAGTTCTTAACGAAGCAAGCCGCAGCAGCAGCACAACTCTGTGTTTTATAAAGACAAAGGTGGCTTCTAGTTCTCAAGTGCGTCTCTCTCTTATTGGGTTTGTTTTTCTCACTCTGCTAGCAAAGCAGAACTATTGGGGTTAATTGCATTTCTAATAGGTTTTAGGTTAGCGTAATAGATGGTTGGAAGAGCAGAATTGGCACACAGAAGGAAAACTCAATTCTTGAATTTTGGGGGATTGAAACTGCAGCTCTTCCCCTGGTTTCCATGCAGTAATACTTCACAGGCCTCGATTCTTTGCTAGATAAGCCTGCAAATCACGATATACAATCGTAGTGTGTCGGAAGAGACAGGCACATTGCAAACATGAGAACAACTCATGGAAAACATTGCCAAGTGATCCCCTCTACAAGGAGATAGATGAGAAAGGACAACGTAAATGAAGGCAGAGAGGAAAGGGCAAATTTGAGAGATCCTGTGGGGTTGAAATAATGACTCAGGAACTGCCGGGAAAGAGAACGTGAAGGCTAATGACCAGGTTTTGGTGTCTGATTTGGGAATCACACATCCATGGTAGATAAAACTGCAGGAGTCCTGGTGTGCCATGGTTACATGTTCAGTTGTTAACTGAACGGCCTGCTGTTCTGATCCAGCAATTACAGTCAGACACATAGGGTCACTATGAGTCTACATACTAGATTAATGACCACCACCCCCCACCAGCAACAATGTCATCAAGATGTAGAGGATGGCTTAAAGAGTAGAGCATGGAAGCATAGTGTGTACTACCCTGGGAAGCACTAAGATGGCGAAAGAAAGCAGAACTTTGACGTTGAAAGTCACATCACTGCTACATAACTTGTGTTTTTTGTTGGCTCAAGAGGCGAGCAGGACAGGGTCCAAGGAGGGGAGCAGTTTGCAACATAACTGTACAGAGGAGAAAGTCTTTTTTCTTTCTATAAAGTTTAACATTTCTATACCTCATCTCGGATGTCTCATAGCTACCTGACTTCTCCAGTGTTTCTTAAAAGTGAGCTTTAGAAAAACCCAATTTAAATATAGGCTTAAGACTAGAATTTCCATGTTCACCAAAATCACCACCAACCCTAACCTCTTGGTCTCAGGAGGTACTTATAAAAAATGACACCTAATTTTGCTCCTAACCAGAGTGATGGATGATATACCAGTGTTATCACTTAACAGATTATTTATGTGACTTTATCTGGGGAGGCTATGAACTAGGAAGAAGAAACACATAGTCTATGGATTTTTGTCACCTCAGGCTGTAGCATATACCAAAGGGTCAATACTTGCAAATAAAGTGGAAATGAGCTAGAAACATAATCCATGAATACAAATGTAAAAATCAAGAAGTGATACTGAGTACACAGGATCGATTTGCCATTCAGAAATCTTCAGGTAAGCCAAGACTTCAACATTGCCACGATCTTTTCCCACCCTCACCCCAACTTGAAGGCTCTATCATTTTGTCCCCGACTGCTTGAGTGAGCATCATCACTGCAGGGTTCTTCTGATGGGGGAAGCTGGTTCAGAGCTGGGTTCTGGCAGAGGTCCCAGGGAGAGATCGTTACTTGCAGCCAATGTGTGTATACATGGGTCCAGCATACCTTGGAGGCCAAGTGTTGTGACTTTTCAAATTGCACAGTTAACCTGTAGCTACCACCTGCCAGATTCCCATGGGGAGGCAGGTTTTCAAAGACCAAATCCATGCTCCTTTTTAGCACTACGAGTTAGGGAGGTGAGCTGAATTTAAAGAACAAATTGGAACACGAAGCAGATTTTTCCCAACTAAAATGAGAAATTAAGGAGCCTGGAGGAAGCAGAAGTGGGTTTTAGTAGAGGGCCTTGGGGGAATGACCATTAGGGAAACTTTTGCCATACCTTGAGTTTGAAGAACAATTGAGTCTGGAAGGTTTGGTCTTCAGGGTTAGGTCCCTGGTTGCTGTCAGCTGCATTGTTTGGGCCCGGAGCACACATTTTCCGGCTCAGGCTTCTAGGACTTCTGTACATCATTTATAGCATCGAACAGTCTCCCCATTGCCCCCATCAATTCCCGACACATAGTGTAGCGCATTGTTATCTAGCAGTGCTTTGAAACAAGAGTGAAGCTGGACAATTGTTGGGTACCTCAGCTTAGCAGTCCCAGAATCACATGACATTGGAGTGCCTAAAGGAAAGGGTTGTGTTTTACAAAGTGTAATTTAAGCAGAGCTAGGTATGGAAAGTAGTATTCAGTTAAAAAGTTAAGTTCTCCCATTTTCTCTTCAGCTTTCAGACATTTGCTTATCTGATAATAGACTGAGAAAATGCAGCAGGCTAAGCAGGTAAACAGATCCTGACAGAACTTCTAAGCAACTCTTAAGGAGAGGGAACTAGAAAAATCGACTCGTGGGGCAGAACAACGACTTTTCGTGGATACCATGTGTTAGAGATTGAATTATTTCTTCCCCAAATGTGTGTTGTAAATCTGGCTGTGATCAAATACCATTTGGAAATGATTGGTCTTTGTTGTGTAAATGAGGCAAGATTTAGTGTAGGGTATATCTGAGTCAGTCTCTTTTTGAGATATAAGCGATTACGCAAGCAGAGCAAAGGTGGAGTATGATGGCAAGACATGGATAACTCCAAGGAGAGACTTAGAGACAAAGACCTTCCTCCAAAGCCAACAAACAGAGCTGCTCCCTAGAGCTAGCACCCCGAGTCTGAACTTCTAGCCTCAGCGGCTGTGAGACAATACATTTTTGTGTGATAAAGCCATCTACTTGTGCTATTTCTGTTATAGTGGCTGTAGGTCACTAAGAAGTAGAAGTGTAGGCTGTTGTTGGAGGGCACTGGAACAATCTAGAGAGGCTTCAAAAGCAGATACTTCAACTTTATCCTGGATTACGGACTGTAGTACCAAAACTTTTAGTTGACATGGGCTAATGAGCAAATTTTATTACGAAAAGGGGGTAGTAGGCCAGTTAAGTTTGGGAACCTATGTGCTTAACAGATACACTGTGGAAGTGGTTTGGGGCTAGCAGTGAGTAGAAGCTCGAAGAGGTTGGTAGTTCAAACTCAGCAGTTGCTCTGTGGGAGAATACAGTCCCAGAAAGCCTATATGGGATTGCTCTGTGTCAGAATCAAATCGATGATAGAAGATTTGGAATTTTGGAAGAGTAAAAGTCTAGATCCACCGCTGTCAGTTTGTCCTATTGTGGTCATGTGTGTGAAAGCTATGTTACTGATATTTCACATAGCAGCGTAACCCAAAGTGAACAGGTTTCAGCAGAGCACACAGACTTAAGAACAGACTATGAAGAAGGAATAGGATGTCTACTTCTGAGGAATTGGCTGCTGAATAGCATCAAAACATTGTCAGACAATGAAATCCCATGAGTCTGGCAGAACTTTGCTAGAGAGAGTGCCAGAAGATGAGACACGAAAGTCAGAAAACACTCAAAATGTGACTGAGGAAGAGCTGACCATCTCTGAAGTCAAGTTAGCCATAGTGATGTGGATGCAGTAAAGCTCTCAGAGCCTTCATTTACTGACGCAGCAGACAAAATGAAAGCACACAGCCCCGTGTAATAACGGAGCTTGGAAGGTACTAGGGATGAGTCTAGGAAAGTTAGAAGCTGTCAAAAATGATAAGGAACTCCTAAAGATTAACATTCTAGATATTAGTGAGCTGACATGTACTGGCATTGGCTATTTTGAGTCAGAAAATTATCGTTTATGCTGGGAATGACAGATTTAAGAGGAATGGTATCACATTCACTGTCAAAAGGGGCATTACAAGATCTAACTTGATGCCCTCACGAAGAAATCACTAAGGGTGCTACGTAAAGTGTGGTGAAGAAACTAGATGATATCTACCTATCAGGAAAAAGGGCTTCTGGGGTGTTAAAGGATTGTTTCCAAACAGGCAGTCAGCTAAGTGAGGCGTCAACTAATCCTACATGGTAGAAGCACTTGATTCTGTGTGACCTAAGGAGAGTGAACACCCAGTTTGCAGAAGACTCTAGACCAGCACTTCTCAACCTTCCTACTGCCCTTAATACAGTTCCTCATATGGTGGTCCCCCCCAATCATAAAGTTATTTTCATTGCTACTTTATAACTGTAACTCTGCTACTGTTATGAATCGAGAGACCCCTGTGAAAAGGTCAAAGGGTTGCAACCCACAGGTTGAGAGCTGCTGCTCTAGACTAGAGGATGGTAGAAGCCCAAAGCCCATGTTCAGGGTCCATCCCTAGGAACCCTCAGGTGAGTGTCCTTTGATCCTTGTTGAGAGAAGTGAGTGGCCCTGTTAAAAGACCGGAGCATTGTAAAGTCATTTATAGCATTTGAGTTTAGGTTAGAATGCAATATAATTTGACCTTTCTTTTGGGCTTTTTTAAAGCTGGCTCAGTTAAATTTAAAGGGGGATAAAGGGACATTAAACTCCTGGAGAATCCATTCTGATTCTGGACCAGCGATGTAAATAGACTTGCTCTCGTGCAGCGCAGTTCATTGGAAAAGGGATTGTTGCAGATGCAGTTAGGTTAAAATTTAAGACCCTCTCTCCCTATGAGCTATTTAAATTTGCTCTTATTTTTCAAATTTTTGCTTTATTTTTTACTAAAGGTTTTGTTTTACTTTGTTGTCTTTTGTTTTTAATGTTTTATATATATATATATATATATATATATATATTTGAAATGCAGGATAACTAAATTTATAGAGACAGTAATTGGATTAATAGTTCCATGAGCAGATGGCAGGAGAAGTTGGGAGAAATGAACTAATCAAGATACAAAGATGAGATACAAAGATGAGAAAATTGATCTAAAAGTAATTGTAATGGTTATACAACTCTGTTGATCTTTTTAAACTATTCAATGATATTTGAGCTATCTACCAATAAAATTGTTGGGGGAAAAATTTATCTTGATATTCTGTGCTGTCTATAATAACATCTATTCCCATACAAGGAATTCCAGTCAATACAACTATTAGTCACGTGTATATGCTAAACCTAGTGATGTGTAAACTAGAGAATTCTATCAACATGAAATTTGTCAGAAAATGCAGTCAAAATGCATAGGTAACTGGTGATTGGTATGCAAGACTTAGAAACAAAAGAGGAAAGCACTATAGTTGGTAATGAGAGAAGACCTGATGAGCTGTGGGAGGACATCCAGAATGTCATACATGGAGCAAATGGGAAACGTTCCCATAGGAGAGCCGCTGTTGTCTCCTATTTCAACAGAGCTCTCAAGCTTGGTCCAGCCTTCAGCAGCACCTCTCAGCTACACCCTCTGAAGCCCCCAGGCCTCCACTGCTGCCATGACAACCACGTCCCTCTTGCAGGTGCCCCAGCCACCAGTTCAACCTGGAGCTCTTAGGCCTCCTCGTTTGCTTATCCATTGTCTTACTACTATGACCAGGATGGTGTGGCGCTGAAGAATTTTGCCAATATTTTCTGCACAAGTTTCAAGAGAGGGAACATGCTGAGAAACGATGATGTAGAACCAATAAAAGTTGGGGGTGGGGCCAGATTTTCCTCCAGGATATTTAGAAACCACACCATGACAACTGGGAAGGTGGGCTCAAGGCCACAGTGTGTGTGCTGCACATGAAGAAGAACATCAGCCAGTCCCTAGTGGAACTGCAAAATTGAGCACTGACAAGAACGACCCCTATCTGTGTGACTGATTGAGAGACAATACCTGGACAATGAGAAAGTGAAATCCATCAAAGAAATGGGCAGCTTCATAACCTGTGCAAGTCGGAGCCCCAGATTTCAGCAAGCACAACCTGGGAGACAGCGATGGAGAGAGCTGAGGGGCTGCTTAGCCTTCCCCAGGTCACCAAGACAGCACTGTTTGTTGAGTAGACTTGTCCCTTTTCGAGAAATTGTACCCAAGCATCCACTTCAATTCTTTCATTTGTACCATTTCTTCAGATAAAGTCATTTGATAACCCCCACCCCCCAAAAAAAACAAGTCATTCAGACAAGAAAGGAAGTATCAGACGAGACTTGCTCTTAATTGTGAAGGAGCTAAAACATGGAAGAAATGGTGAAGTCAATATCTGAACAGAAAATTTGAAAGGGTAGCTCAGGAAGACAAAGATATAATGAACTGTGCAAAGACCTAGAGTTAGAAAACGAAAAAGGAACATTTTAAATGGAAAGAGCTCAAGAAAAAAAGCCTTGAGTAGCAATATTGCAAGATTCCACAGACAAAATCCTGAATCATGTGAGAAGCATCAAGAGATGAAAAGAGCATACAGTTAACTTTACCAAAAATAACGTCATCCCTCAACTATTTCAAGAAGTATTATCTGAGGAAGAGCCAATGATATTGAAGGAAGAAGTTGCACTAGTAGCATTAGCCAAAAACAAGGCTCCAGGAATTAATGGAATGCCATTAGAAATGTGTCAACCAGCTGATGGAACCACTTAACTATGCCAGGAAATTTGGAAGACAGCTTTTTAGCCAAATGACTGGAAAAGGTCCTTATTTGTACCCATTCCAAAGGCAAGCCAATAGAGTGTTCAAACACTGTAGAACAGTATCATTGGTAACACGAGCAAGTAAAATCTGGCTGAAGATCATCCAACATAGGTGCAGCAATACATTCACAGAAGCCAGTTTTTAGTCAGTTTCAGAAGAGAACATGGAACAAGAAATATAATTACAGATGTCAGATGATTCTTTGCTGAAAGTGGAGAAGTATAGCCAGTGTGCTCCTTCGAGGCAAGGATGGTGAGACTTGTTCTTACATACTTTGGACATGTCAGGAGAGAGAAGTCCCCGGAGAAGGATGTCATGCTTGATAAATAGAAGGACAATGAATAAGAGTAAGGTCCTCAACGAGCCGGGTTGACACAGTGGCTACGACAATTGGCCCAAACTTACGAACAGTTGTGGGGGTGGTGCAGGACTGGGCAGTGCTTTATTGTGTTACATGTAGGGTTCCTCTGAGGCAGAACAGCTATGAGGGTACCTGACAACAAAAGTTTGGATTGCCCTGAGACTGATAGTAGAGTTAGGGATGTCAAAGGCCATTCTGGTTAGGGCTCAAAAGAAAGTGAAATCTCTCGTTTGGAAGACTACGAAGGGCGCTAGCAACAGATTACTAGAAATGTGGACATTAAAACCGCGTGTGGTGAGGCCTTAAAATGACCACCAAATGTGATCAACAGAATGCAATCCTGGAAGAAGAAAATAATAGTGTGATTGAATGGAGGAAGAGCAAAGAATTTTTCCCTTTTATGTTCAGGTGTTTAACAGAAGGTGGAATTTATAAGTGATAAACATGATTTCTTACTGATGAGATTTCTAAACTCACTGCCATCAAATCAGTGCTGATTCTTTTTTTTAATTTTTTATTTTTATTTTGTTATTTTTTTTAGGCATCACTGCCCTCAGGTGGTGGGAGTAGGAGGCCCAGCCTTTAGTGCTGATTCTTATAAGAAATCTTTAAGATGGGAGCACTGCCCCCTGTGAGTAGCTATTCAGAGACTAGCTATTCTACAGAGAGTTGAAAGCCCTCTCTCCCCAGAACCATTGTGAGGTTTGAACTGCTAACCTTGCAGATGGTAGCCCAATATGTAACCACTCTGCGACCAGGGCTTCTCCAAGATTTCCAAACAATAACTTAAAAGTGTATTCCCTGTCCTTGCCGTTTAGATAAAATGTAAGAAGGAATCAGTACTAATACACTGTGCAAAGTGAAAACAGAACTTAAAGATTTGGAAAATGGCTGTTGTACAAACAAAGGACATGTGTCCCAGAGTGTTCAAGAAGGACATAGATGCACAAGCTTTTGTTAAAGAGATTAAACCTGTGATTAGTGAATCTAACCAACCATCAGAGCAGAAAGCCCGTCAGATAAAATTGAAGAGAAGGAACACTGTCTACCTCTTGAAATCTGGCAGGAAACAAGCCAAAGGAACTACATCTGCTGTCCTCCAAGAAAATGTAAAAAAAGACCATTCCTGAGACTTCTTGAAGATAGAACTGTGAAAGAACGACTACCTTTGCTTCAAAAGGTGGGGGGGAGGCTACAGCCTATAGGTTTCAAACTCAACTCCATAATGTGGGGCCGCCATTAAAATTCCACAAGTTCACAGCCGGAGAGAAGTTTTGCCTCAGTACGGACTCTGCCTAAAGTCTCATCCACACTTACTTTAGATGAATGAGCAAATTGGGTTTTGGTATTGGTTTCGTTCTCTCAGGGTAATGTGAGCATGTGACTACGTTCAGGGGTCACCTGATTCATAACAGGAGCAAAATGACAGTTAAGTAGCAATGAAAATTTTATGGTTGGGAGTCACCACACCACGAGGAACTGTACTAAAGGGTTTTGGCATTAAGAAGCTTGAGAGCCACTGCCTGAGGCAATGTTCTGAATTCAGGCTTCTAAACTGTGGAAATAAAAATTGGTGCTGCAGCAACTTCACTGTTACCCACTTGCCCTTGTTTTGGGTAGAGAGAGAGAGTGATGCAGCAGGGCCTTTGGGGAGCTCTTAGTACTTCTTTCATCTCTGGAAGGCAGGGGTCTTTCTTTTAAAGAGGCAGTAGAGGTCTCTAGCCAGGATTTTAGAAAAGGGTTGGACAGTGTGTTAATGCAAATGAACAGAAAAAGAAGAGCTTGGGTACATAAAGTGCTTAAGTTTTTTACATAGTTTATAGTCCCATTTCATTGCCACGGCTTAGTAGTTATCAATTATTTTGTCTTAAATCACATATAACAATCCAAATTTAACTAGTATAAATAAATTCATTTCACATAGATCTGATTTAAACTGTTACAAGGTGTGTTAAGGTATTCAATGAAAACATCTAGGAGGGCTGAGCCCCAGTGGCGTAAGTGGTTGAGTACGGGACTGCGGCCCGCGGGCTTGGCGGTTCAAATCCAGCGGCGGCTCTCAGGAGCAGCACTGGGTAGCGCCCACGACCACCAGAGGCAGTGATGCAAAAAAAAAAAAAACACGAAAATATCAAGGAACTAGTTCTTGTGATTGTTTTCTTCCACTCATTTCTGTGTTTGGCTTAACATTCTAGTTCAACTCATTATCTTGAAATGGCCATAACTTTATAAAAGAAATAATAGAAAACATCCAGCAGAAGAGGCACCATTTTCTGTTTTTCCTACTGAATTATTTAAAAGTAAAATTTGCTACAAACTCTTAACAGATGTGACCTCTTGTCTCATTTGCTAGATATTGGTCATCTACCCACTCCTGTCATTGGCAAAGACTCTCATGAGTTACTAAGATTAATCAAGATGTTCCCCTCAGACATGTAGACCAGAAAGATTAATATACTAACAAAAAGTATGTGAATATCAATCAGTGACTTTCTCAGGATCGTAGCTAGACTCTTCATTCTCAGTTCTCTCTGCTCCTAAAACTCTTTTCAGGCTGCAACTGGAAAAAGTACAAGGTAGTTTTCTTTCTTTGTAGAAACTGCTGGTGCAAGTGAGATTTTAAATCAGATGCCAAGTTGACTGTACAGTTCATGGGAGAAGACTCTTAGCTAGCTCCTCCCCTCTTCCAGTAATGGTGCTCGCTTGTTTAACACAGGAAGCCTAGAACTACAGAAGGTCTAAGAGGAGTAGATGCCAATGTTAGCAAGGAAGAAGACCAGGTACTGTGATTCCCTAAGCCTGACTTGCTGGGATGGGCATGAATCAACGGTTAGAGAAGGCAGTTGGCTGTTCTCTTTTCTCAATGTTCTTAGTATTTGGTGGCTCATTGTGTTTTCCACTCATGAGACATGACTTTTTCTTTTTTTTTTTTTATGATTTGTTTGTTTTTTTGTTTTGAGCATCACTGCTCTCCGGTGGTGGGAGTAGGAGGCCCAGCCCCACTGCTGGAATTGAACCTCCGTCCCAGGGGGCCGCAGTCCCGCGCACAACCACTATGCCACCGAGGCTCAGCCCAAGACATGACTTTTTCACAGATAGTTTTTTTGGTAAAATGTTCACATTTTGCCCATTTAAAAACTGAGTTATTTTATTGAGTGTAAGAGTTCTTCATAAATACTAGCGATAAGTCCTTTGTTGGTTCTATGAACGGGGATTCAAAATGGAGTGAAAAGAACATGGAATTCTTTATGAACATTTTGAAACTCTCACTTTTTGCAAATATTTTCTTCTCTGATTTGCCTTTTATTTTTCATTTGAAAGAGCAAAAATATTTTTAGATTTTGGTGCCCAATCAATTAACTTGAAGTCAAAATTGTTGCCTCCCCCCTCTCCCCCCCCACCATTTGATTTTGGTACCATGTTTTAAGAAAGTTTGCACTGGCTATTGGGTAGCTACTAAGCTCAACTTTAGAAGGCAGTGATTTCCTGATATTTCTGCAGACTCGCTAGATCTCCCCTCTGGGAGCATGAAGGTCCACAATTTGTGAGAAGAATTTGAGCTAATTCTCAAACCACATACTTAGAAAACACTCATTACTTTATCCAGCCAGCCAGCAAATATTTACTAATTCTGCTATGTGCCAGGCACTAACCTGGTTCTAGGAACTGGGGCTAATGGTAGTGAACCAGAGATACACAAAGACCTTGCCCTTAAAGATCATCTACAGTTGGGAATGAGGTTATCAAAATGTTTGTACAGCAGTGTGTTAGTCTAGATAGACTAGAGAAAAATCCATAGATGTGCATATGTGTATAAGAACTTTATATAGACACTTTATATAGACACTGCAGCACTTACCACTTTATATAGACACTTGCAGCACTGGCCACTTGTGAAGTGGCCACCCGCGCCAACTTGGCTTGTCCCCACGTCTTGTCACCAGTGATTGCGTATCAAGACCCCCGAAGGTCGCTGCCGAGTTCTCTGTGGGAACATGGCGGTCATCCCCTCCAGCGGCTCACTCGTGGCCACCCGTGACTACTACCAGCGCCGCTTGGGGTCCACTTCCAGTTAACAGCTCCAGTGGAAGTGCTGAGTCCCCTGGGTAAGCCATCCCCCCACCCCCTGGGGCTTCCTCGCTGGTGGGTCAGCTTCTTTGGGAAGGCTGCCATTCCATTCACAGCACCCGTGTTGGAGTCTCCAGAGCACCCAGGAACCTCCTGGCCTGTGACCTGGCAAAGGGCTCCATGAGGAAGCCCCCTGGCAGTCCAGCCTCTCCAGCACCAGGACCCTCCTGATCAGCCAGCACCCCCACCGGCAGGCCCCTTGCTGCCCAGCCCGTAGACTAGGCAGACTATAGTCAGAGAAGTGCCAGGTTCTTTTTATAGGAAAAAAACAAAACCCAAAACACCAAAAAGAAGCTGAGAGAACCTCCCCCTCTGTACTGTCCAATCACACCCACTTTCCCAACACCCACAGCCCTCGCCAGCACCATGTGGAAGTAAACACAGAACCACTAGCAATAAGAAGGGGGGGAAAAAGCTTTATATAAGCAGTTGAATATTGAGAAAGCATCCCAGCCCAGTTCAGATCAAGTCCATAAGACTGATACTGGCCTATATGTCTGATACCAATCTATAAAGTCCTCTTCAGACTCTCGAAATATATACAATGATGCCAAATGAAGGAACTCCACAGGTCAGTGGGTGGGGAGTCTTGTGAATTCAGTGGCATTTGTATGCAGCTCAGCACTATCCATCCAGGGTCTCCCTGTGGCTTCTCTAACTGCAGACATCTGACTCCATCAGTTTCCCTCCATGTGTCTTCTCAACACGGATGTCTTACAGGGAGTGAGCAGATAAGAGTCTCCTGATTCCAAGGAAGAAATGCAGGAGTCCCCAGAATTCTCAGGAGGTGATGTCCACCAAAAGCCTCTGGCCATATCTGATTGACATGCTAGACTCCACCCCAACACTCTTAATCCACAAATTCACACCTGATTATCTGTCAAAATGCTGAGTCAATTAAGAGGTTTATCTAATTCAGTTTTGCCTCCTCGTTTCCTTCTATTACAATTCATGAGCTTTTAACATGGGCTGCCTCTGAAGAGGTGGGAGAATCTCTGAATAGAAGTAGATGAGAAGACATTTTCATCTAATATTTCATTTAATAAACATTCATCAAATACACATTTAGTTCCATCAATGTCAGAAAAGATAGTATCTCATCTCCAAGGTTTATCACCATCTGTCTTCTAGAAGCAGATGGAATACAGAAAAGCCTGGAATCTTGTAGAGAATCTAGATCCAGAATCAGGAGTCTTAAGGCACAGTAGTTAGAAATTGGGCTGCTCACTGCAAGGTCAGCAGTTTGAAACCACCAGCTGCTCCGCAGGAGAATCAGATACTGCTATCACAGCTTAGATTGTGTACAAAGACTGAAAGACTTAAGGTACCATTTCATCTAGACAGGTTTATTATTTTCACAGTCTCATAATGAGTTATGCCCAGGGAGAGGAAAGGGGGAGGAGGGAGATGAGGAAAGTGAGGCAGAATTGGAGTCAGATAGCTGTAGGTTCAAATCATAGCCTTTTAGTTAGCATCTGCTGTATGGTAAGTGCGTGTAAGCAGGGAAAGGTGAGGCTTTCTGCTGCTATAAAGAGTCTCTGACACCTACAGGGGCTATACTTTTATATCGTGAAGGGTCCCCATGAGTCAGATTTGACTCAATGGCAGTGAGCTTTCAGGGTTCTAGGTGCATCTAATGGATGCTTAAAGATGGTAACTAGTTTTGTTATCCAGTAACATTTAGGGAAGGTTTTCTCTATGCTTTATGTACATTCTCAAACTGCCCAGTCGTTTAAGGTACATAATATTCTTTCAGTTTTTCAGGTGCGGAACTGAAGCCTCAAACGATCAAATGTCAGATTCAAAGTCTCATAGTAAGAGGAACTAAAGATAAATATTTTGTTTTTTTTCCTCCAGCTCAAGCTTTAAGAAGATAGTGTATCTTGATCTCAAAACAAAACATAAACCTTGAAATAAAACAATTGTATTCATGTTTAGGGACCTAAGGAAAAATAATGAATCATCCCTCAGCCAAATACATACATACATACATATATATATATATTTTTTTTTCTCCAGGCAACAAATATTTGCCAGGCAGTACTGGCTGTGGTTGCTGTGAGAAGGCATAAACCAGCAAAATAATTACAAGATAGAAGGGTTATTAAGGAAGTACTGTTAGAATAACAAGGTGTCCTAGCAGCTCAGTAGTCTTAGGCCCCTCTAAGATGCACTGGCTTTGGGGTGGGAAAAAGCAGAAGGGTCAGAGAGGGAGGGGAGGAAAGGGTTCCTGGCCAAGGGAACCAAAAAGCAGGCTTCTCTATGGAAAATGAAAGTGTTTCGCTGGCTAAGAGAATCGGAGGTGCAACACTAGCTCAGTCCCAGTGTAGTTCAGGTCTAGAGTGGGCAACATGAGTTTAAAACACGAAAATTACTCCACAGCTGTTTGTGTAATATCCTGTTTCTTAATCATCTTTTCCCAAATATATTGTACATCTCCGCCCCACCCCAAAAGTTAACAATGTTGAGAAAGTGTGTGTGTGTGAGAGAGAGAGAGAGAGAGAGAAAGATTTTGGACGTCTTGCTTTGGGGAAGTCGCTAGAAGCAGCCCAAACTGCGAGGTGGGGGCGGGATTCGGCCAAGGGGGTGGCCAGGCCCACGTCGCGCTCTGCCCGGCTCCTTTCCTCCCACAGGCCTCGCTTCAGGTAGGCGCTGCCCCAGGTAAAGTCCGCCGGCGCCCGCGAGGTCGCGCGGAGAGCGCAGCCCCGCGGGTGGTTCCCAGCCGGCAGGAGCAGCGGGCTCCGAAGCCCGACCGCGCGCCGCAGGCCCCCGCCCCCGCCCCCGCCCCCGCCCTCGCGCCCCGGGCCGGCCGCGCCCGCACCGACGTCGCTCGCCCCGCTCGGGGCGGAGGGGCGAAGCTCCGACGTCGGGCGAGCCGGAGCGGCGGAACTGACGCCAGCTGGCTTCCGGGGGCGTCCCCCGGGGGAGGTCGGTGGCACGGCGCTCGGGTGGGAGCCGCGGGAGCGGAGGCAGCCGCGGGCGATGCGACTTCTCGACGGGGCTCCCCTCGCTTGCCCGCGGCCCCCCGTCCCGCTCCGCTAGCCCCGCGGCGCCTCCCGACGGCGGCTCTCGGGAGCCGGGGCGCGCGGAGTGCCGTTGCCGAGGCGACGCCGTCGCCGCCCCCGTCCCGGGGCCGAGGGAGAGGGTCACGCCGCGGCGCCTCCCGGACGCATCGCTGCCCCAGGGCGGGCGCTGTTCTCCCTCGGAGCTCTCCCCCCAGCTCCATGAATGGAAATCGGCTCCGCAGGTGAGGCGGGGCGGGGCCGGGGGCCGGGGGGCGCGCCGAGGGGGCGGGCGCGCCCGGCGGTGTCCCCGGAGGCCAGCTGCGTCGGCTCTGGGCGCTGGGGCGCGGGGCCCGGGTGGGCTGGCTCCGGCCGCCCCCGCGCTGCCTCTCCGTAGCCCCGCCGCAGTTCTCGGGGGGCTACCGAGGGGGCCCGACTGTCGGGGGCGGACGGGGGCGGCCTCGGAGATGTAAGTTTGGTGCCCTTTAGGCGGGATGACTCGTTCTCTTTCTGGAGTACTCTGCCCAGAGCCCGGGGCGGTTTGTCACCGCTCTGGTTGTAGTTGAAGGAGTAACGGGCTGCGCGCCCTTTAGCGGGGTTGTGCGTCCCGTAGAGCCCCCCCCCCCCTCCCCGGGCTTAGACTGGAGGTGACTGAAGCGACGTGGAGACCGCGGAGGAGAAATGTTGGAAGCAGGAATCCGCTGCCGCAGCAAGTGCCCCGTCCACGGCGGGGTTCCCTGCTGATGTTTGTGGCGACCTCGTACGCACGCAGTGTCCCTGAGGGCCTTGAAGGTGTCCTGTCAGCCTGGATCCCTGCTGATGCGAGGGGGTGGATGGTAAAATCTTTGGCAAGGGTTTTCATTCCTGTTCTCCAGAGAAACACTGTTAGGTACCTGGGGATGGAGGATAACTGCTTTCTCTCCTGGGGGAGGGGGGAAATGTGGTATCATCAGAACTTAAAAAGAAGTGGGCGGGGGTGGGGTGGGGGGGGGAGGAGAGACGGTCAGGGTGACATGCTGTGTGTGGTTGGTTCTAAAGTAAATCATTTCAAGGGTCACACAATAGCTGTTACATAACCGTTTGCTCATCAAATCATCATGCTTGGTATGCTGAATTGGAAAGTATGTCTCATCTAGATTGTCACAAGTTTATAAATTAAATATTTTGTGGGGAGGGTGAATCTTGCTGCAAGTGATTTTTTTTTCTTGTGCCAATTTGAGACGTAACTGGATACGATATAAAGAATTTTGACGATTTGGTTAAGGAGTATGGTTGTCAATGGACGGGAAAAGCACTCAGCCATTTGGGAAGTGGGATGAGCAGAAGAGTTGACTACAGATTTTAGTACAGGTTTTATTTCATGGAACTGTCCCTGACCAACTTCTTTTTTGTAGGCTGTGTTTTAACTGTCTCCACATCTTTTTAAATATGGCAAGTTTGTCTAGCTTTGCAGAGTTTTTAAGAAACTCTTAACTTCTGGTTGATTCATGTATTTCAGACACTGCCCTGCCCTTTGTTTTTGGAATTTCCACTTACATTGTTTGTTCATATTAAAAAAGATGGAATGAAAAAAAATGGAATGATGTGTTAATTTAGGTTGACTAGAGGAGCAAAGCCATAGACACTCCTGTGTATAAGAAAGAACTTTATGTAAAGAGTAATTGTACAAAAAACATCCCTGCCCCATCCAAATCAAATCCATAAGTCAGATATTAGCCTATACATCCAATACCAATCTTAAAAGTCCCTCAGACTCATGAAACACACACAGTGATGCTGAATGAGAGATCACAGGTCCCTCGGTGGGAAGGCTTGTAGATTCAGTGGTATCTTAAGCATCTCAGATTGTGACTTTTCCAGCTCAGGCACTAGTATAGTTCCATGTCTCTTGTCAGCGTCAATGTCTCCCAGGGAGTAAGCTTTGTCATAGAGTCTCCAAGTGAGTGAGGAGAGAGAGAGAGAGAGAGAGAGAGAGAGACTCCCACCTCTCAGGAGAAGGCCATGCACATACATAAATAGGCCTCATTGGCTGTGACTTGATTGACAGCCTAGATTCCACCCCCTCACTCTGAATCCTCAAATTGACATCAGAAAGGTTGGAGGTTCAAGTCCTGCCAGAGACACACCTTGTTAGAAAGGTCTGTGAACTCCTTTCAGAAACATTAGCCACTGAAAAAAACCAAGGGAACGCCGCTCTCTTCCTAACACACAGGTTCACCATGAGTTGGAGGGCTTGACAGCAACTGATTGGTTAATCCTAATTGATTATACAGCTGTGTAACAAAACACAAGAATGAAATACTTTATCATACCAAACTCATCAACATGGATGTTTTTAAAAAATTTCATTTCTCCCTCACCTTTGGGTTTTTCTTTTTCTTTTTTTGGGGGGAGGCATCCTTGCTTTCTGGTGGGAGTAGGAGGCCCAGCGTTGCTCCTGGAGTGCTGCTGCTGGATTTGAACTGCCAACCCAGTGGGCCACAGTCCGACGCACAACCATACGCCACCGGGGCTCAGCCCCACCTTTGAGTTTTTTAGGTGAAATTCTGCCCCAATATATGGGCAACACGGTCAAGTAAATACTGTTGAATTCACATTGCCCTAGCAATTATTGCAACTAGTCAAATATAATGTTGTAAATGTTTTTTATTGATTTTTGAGCTACAGAGCTATAATAAGTTTCATCTTTTTTTTCTTGGTGTGTCATTGCTGAAATACATATCCATGTAACTGTCTCCACTTATGGGCAGGTATAGTTAGATGTATCAGCCAGATGCTTTCAGGCATCTTGAGTCATTCTTCAGTGCATTTGACACATGATTTGAGTATAATTTAATAACTGACAGAAGCTATAGTTTGGTTTAAGATTGTAATCAACAGGCTGAGCCCCGGTGGCGTAGTGGTTGTGCGCGGGACTGCGGCCCACTGGGATGGAGGTTCGATTCCAGCTCCACGGAGCAAAGGCTGGGCCTCCTACTGCCACCATCTGAGGGCAGTGAAGCCTTAAAAAAAAAAAAAAAAAAAAAGATTGTAATCAACAAAAAGCTTTTTTTTTTCCATTTTCCAGAGACTTTTGCTTCATAGCATATTGAAAGCATAGGTAGGAAAAATGTGCAGCTGAGTTTTGAACCAAGAATCTGATAGCTGTTATATATTTTGGTTAATATTTTTTAAAATATGAATATGCTTTAATAAGTGCCATTGGTTCAATATTGGATCTTGGCTCTTCCTTTCTGCTGTAAACTTTTCTTTGGTGTGATTCTCAGGAATCACCTGAACAAGCCATAAAACCAAACCAACCACCACCCACAATTCTCATTCATAACAAACCTACAGGACAGGGTACAACTGCTTCGTAGGATTTCCAAGACTGGAAAGCTTTATGAGAACACCTTTATCCTTTGGAGAACCAGTGGGTTTGAACTGCTCATCTTTTGGTTGACAGACCATGGTTTAACCCACTGTGCCATCAATTATTTACCCTGACGGGGTATTTTCATTCTATTAATGTGGGCATGTAGCAAAAAAAAAAATATGCTAGAGGACTTCAAATACATGTATTTTATGACTTTCTTGGAAGTCGTTGATCACTGAAAGTTAATATTTACTCTTCAATTTCACATGCAATATTTTAAGTGATTTTTAAGGGTGTTCTCTAGGATTTACTATATTTTAGCTCTAAATAAAAGGAGGGGTAGGGAAGCAGATGTGCTTCTTGAGATACCACTTTCATGAGTTGTTTAAATTTTTTTTTCGTAGTCTGTGTTAGGCTGTCAGCCATGGTCAGCAGGTGGACTCCCAGCGCTGTGCTTTTCACTCCAGGAAACGTTTACAGTGCCAGAAAGTCATGAGGGCAGTCCTACCCTATTCTATAGCATCCCTGTGAATCAGAATTAATTCAGTGGAAGTGGGTTTTGAGACCAAAGGAAGGAAAAGTTTTGCTTTTTCCTTAAATTAATAACATGCAAATTGACTTGGCACCTTTAGTAAACTTACTTATAAGGTTTATAAAAATGAATGACAGAATGAATGTTTCTTTCCTGGTATGAAATGTGCTCTCTGGATATCACTGTTTTGGAGCTCTGTATTTCTTTATTAATAAAATTAATGAAAGTTGATTTAAGACCAAGTTCCAAAGGAACAAAGGATGCATGTGTAGGAAAGTAGAGCTAAATCAAGTTTGTGTTTTGAATAAGTTCAATGAATGAGAAGTCTTCAGAATACTAAAATGTTAAAATGTGAGTAAGTTCTTAGTTTAGTGTTTAAGACAACTTTCTGTAATCACTTGGGAAAATACTTTTTGATACAGATTTTATTGGGGGCTCTTACAGCTCGTATAACATTCAGCACATCATTTGTATTAAGCACACTTGTACACATGTTGCCACATTCATTTCCAAACATTTTCTACTTGAGCCCCCCCGGCATAAGCTCCTCTTTCTCCCTTTCCTCTAGTTCTTTTTTTTTTTTTTTAATTCCAGCTCCCCATATTTCCCCTCCCCTTTTCCTCACCCATGAACCCCTAATAATTTACAAATTGTTATTACTTCTTCATATTGTACACTGTCTAATGTGTCACCTCACCACACCCCCCCCCCGCTGTCCACACCCCAGAGAGGAGGTTACATGAAGATCCCTGAAATTAGTTCCCATTTTCTACTCCACCATCCCTCCACTCTTCCAGTGTCACCACTCCCCCCACCAGTCCCAAGGGATCATCCTAAATTCCCCATGTTTCCGACTCCAGAGTACATCCCCTAGTCTAGCTGAATCTGTCTAGTAGAATTGGGATCATGAGAGTCGGTGGGAGGAAGCAGTTGAGGACCAGAGGAAAGTTGCACATCTCATTGCTACTACACTGTACCTAAACTGGCTCATCTCCTCGCTGCAACCCCTCTGTAAGAAGATGTTGCTTCACTTATTGATGGGCTTTGGCCCCCCAATCTGAACTCCCCCTCATTTATAATGATATAATTTTTATTTCCTTGATGCTTGATACCTTCGACACCTCGTGGTCACACAGGCTTGTTGTGCTTCTTCCATGTGGGCTTGCTTCTTAGCTAGATGGCCGCTTGTTTACCTTTAAGCCTTTAATACCCCAGACGCTACATCTTTTGATAGCTGGGCACCACCAACTTTCTTCACCACATTTGCTTATACACATATTTGTCATCAGCTATCATATCAGGAAAATGAGCATATAATGTTATGATTATTAGTTCTTGAAACCTGATAATTGATCCCTTTGACATCTCTTGGTCCCAGAAGCTGGTGTGCTTCTTCCATGTAGGCTTTGTTGCTTCTGAGCTGGATGACCACTTGCTTACTTTCAAGCCTTTAAGACCCCAGACGCTACACCCTTTGAGTTGTTTTCAGTAATTGTGTTAGGGAGGTGCCCATCTTAGAATGCCAATTTAAATAGAACAAAATGTTCTTGCACTGAGGAAGTACCTGAGTGGAGGTGCAATGCCTATCTACTCTAACCCTATAAGTATATACATATTGATCTATTTCCTTGATCAATATTTTATTGGCATAAATTTTTTTCATTTGTACTTTTTTGTTTTGAAGGAAAAAAATCAAAATGCTACGTTGTTTGGGTGTATGAATTTTGAACCATTATATGGAAAATATTTTTCTCTTGTGATGTTAGTTGAAATAACCACTCTGGTGTGGTGATTTTGACTTTCAGTACTTGATGCATTTGACTGGCAATAGGACTTTAAAATTTTACACAATTTTTCTGATATATGTTTTAGAATTTAATTAAACTGATAGTAATGGAATATCTTGAGGAAAAACTGAAAAGGAGGCAAAATGAAATTTTCTTTTTAAACAAAGGTTAAAAAATATGAGTAAAATAGAATAAAAGAGGGGGTTTTCTAAGAAGTTCATTTGAAAAAATGGAATGGAAGATAATGGAATTTTCCCTCAAGCATTTTGAAGTGAAGCACTCATGTATAGGTAACTCTCTAATGTAATTCATTTAACATGAGGAAATTTAAATTATCCATAATTCTATTACTTTAAAAATTTAAGCTGAATTCCAAAAATTTAAACAAACTTCCAATTAAAGAGGTAGGACTTTTATAAAGCAGTTAGAATGAGTGAAAATATTTCTTCTTTTGGGAAATTTGATGTGGTAAGTTGATAACATGATTAATTTATATTTTCCAAAGGGAAGATTGTGTTTGTTGGATCTATATGCCTGGATTAATGGTATGTAAAGAAACTTTAAGCCCTGTACATGGCCATATCCTTGACAAGGTCTCTGTTGTATATGGAAAAACCCAAGCTCAGAGTACAGTTCTTGCCAAATTGTCATAAACTATTTAATTCTAGTCAAATATTATTGTACTTTTTTCTTTTTCTTTTTTTTTTTTGGGGGGGGGGGGTGGGCGCATCACTGCCCTCAGGTGGTGGGAGTAGGCGGCCCAGCCTTTGCTCCGTGGAGCTGGAATCGAACCTCCATCCCAGTGGGCCAAAGTCCCGCGCACAACCACTACGCCAGAGGAGCTCAGCCCTTTTAATATTACTGTGCTTTTATAGCACATCCATCTTATTTCACATTGGTTCTTGTATTCTTAAATTATTTGACTATCAACTTAAATAGTGGATTGTTAAATATTTTATTAATCTGCTAATATCCCTTGTAATACTTAAAGCTTATAAGATCTTTAAAAAATAGCATGTTTTTTGTTTTGCTCTTTAAATGATAGAGGAAGAAAGACTCAATGTGATAGTTCTGTTTTTAGGAAACTAAAGTTTAAAAGGTGTTTCTATCAGATCAGCATCCTTTTTAGCTCAACCTGCATAGCTTCTGGATGGTGGGATGCACAGTATGTACCAGGCCTTCCTACTTGTAATTCAGTTGTCTAGGATGCTCAATAGACCCTCATTCTTTGCTCATTAACAAACAGATGTGGGAAAGAATATCGTGTGGTATTTCAACCATAATGGTTATGCTGTTAGACACATGAACAGCCTTTCTGTATTGGAGTTTCAGTGGTTTTCTGCCATTATCTGTGTTAATATTAATGACTTTCTTTGCCTAGTCACTGCTTTAAAAAACAAAACACTTGCTACTTAGCAAAACCTTGTCACACAACTGATGATTATATCTTATATGTGAGCTTTTTGTGACTTAATCACAATAAAAAATTTTGTACATTACTGAAGGAGGTCTTACAGAACAAAACAATCTTACAGAACTCTGTGTTTTCACATCAGATAAGTATTTTTTTAATTAAAAATCATTTTATTAGGGGCTCGCACATCATTTTTCCACAGATAAGTATTTTATACATTGTTCCCAAACTGCAAGTTCTTGGAAAATGATAAAGGAATTATAGAATATAGACAAATGTTCTTAACTGTAGGCTTTTGTAAAACTTTTGAATTGTTGCTAGTATTTGGTATTTCACATGATTTCTAAATGTTCTAACATGTCTATTAGCATATCTCTGAATGTAATAAATGTTAAAAATAGACTGCAAAGTGTGTTTATGCTTTAGCAATACAATTTTGTTAGAAAAGAAACTTGCTTCTAATTTATGAATTGATCTCTTTATGTATACTCATACTCTATAAATTTTTTCCATGGGTGCTTAGTTCTCCAAACCTTACCTATCCTTTAATGACACAACAAACAAATATCAAGGCATTTCATGGTAAAGGGGCTACTTAAGTAATGTCTACCCTGAAAAAGAGGGAAAATACCTTTGAAAAAAGTGTCCCCTTCACTGCAGACTAAGGACAGTGCTCTTCGATAGGTTGAGTACTGTTTAATTGTAGTGAGTACTAATCAATACAATGACTGTGGCAGTAAATCTGATCGGTGTGTACAGACACATTGAATGCACAGGTAGAGCTTTTCATTAGTAGGTATGCGGTTACTAAAGTAAGTACAAATCTGGATATTTACTAATTGCTCTGTAGGTCAAAAATGTTTAAAACCAGAACCATTTTACTATATCAAATCTTGAGGTCAAGCTCATATGCATATTTGTTAAACATCCTAATACATATATGTCTTTGTGTACTGGTCCAGTGACTTAAAAAAACAAGCTAAACTCACTACTGTCAAGTCGATTTTGACTCAGAAACTCTATCAGGCATCAAAGAACTAAAAATCATAACATTGTGTGCCCACCCTCCTGTATGATTGCTTAAGACAAATGTGTGCATAGGCAATTATGGTGAAGAAAGCTGATGATGCCCAGCTATCAAAAGATATAGCATCTGGGGTCTTAAGGGCTTGAAAGTAAACAAGCAGCCATCCAGCTCAGAAGCAACAAAGCCCACAAGGAAGAAGCACACCAGCCTGTGTGACCACGAGGTGTTGAAGGGATCAGGTATCAGGCATCAAACAACTAAAAATTTTATCATTAAAAATGAAGGGGAGAGTGGAGTAGGGACCCAAAGTCCTACCGACCTACTTTCCCAAGCCTGATGTTTGTGAATTTGTTGTACTCTGTTGGCTTGTATGTTGCTGTGATATTGGAAGCAATATCGTTGGTATTTCAAATACTGTATTTTACTTGAGTATAAGCTGACCTGAATATCATGAGGCAACTAATTTTACCACAAAACCATCATTAAAAATGTGCTGAAAAAAATCAGCTTATACATGAGTATATTGGTGCTCGCATGCTCACCATGGTCAGCAGGCAAGAGTGGATCTTTTAGATAAGAACAGACTATGAGGAAAGAATATGCTGTCCACTTCCGAGAGCACCAGATTGTGACTTACTCACTGCTTAGTTTTCATCAGTTACATTGATTGTAAGGAGTAATTTAGTTTTAGTCTCACAACTAGTACATATAGATTGCTACATATATCTGTCAATAACATATATATAAACGCACAGTTTTAAAAACTTGATTTGGCAAGTTTATATTAACCATTATTTACTTTTTTAACTACTAAGACAAAAGTTTTCTAGATGGAGATTCCTTCTAATATTTTGTATTTCTATATAATTACAGTAAACAAAGGTGGTATTGCTATTGAGTTGATTCTGACATCTAGTAACCCTATTTGTATTATAAATATAAAACATACTTCACTGGAAGCATAATTTAATTTTTTATATGTACAGATTGTTCTATTAATTTACTTTAATATATATCTTGAATACTTGATGATTATAATACTATAGTTAGTAGCTGTAGAGTTCTGTTCTTTATAAAACAAAATCTGGGATTTTGCCAAATTTACTTTGAAAGTACCAGGCCTCCTTTATACTGTTTATTGTAAAACTTTTTGTTGTGAATTGAGTGAAGCAATGTCCTCAATGCAACACTGCTCATTTCACTTCCTCCAGTGTTTTCTTTTTTTTTTAACCTGCGACCTCCAGTGTTTTCTCTACTCTTTTTCGCCTAATCATTCTACACTTTGTCCCACCTGCTTTAAATTATTTCTGTATTATTTTAAATACTTGATACAATGTAAATGCTATGTAAATAGACTTTATATTCCCTTTTTTTGAGGGATTGTTTTGACCATTTAATTGCCTGCTGTCCCTACCCTATTAGCCCCCCGCTAATATTTTGGGGTAGTGGTGAGTTAAATCTTCAGCTAAAGAAGGCTGACTGTAACTATAAACAAACAAATGCCATTGGGAAAGTCATAAAAATGTAATGATTAGAAACAAATGACTCTAGATTACTTTTAGTTGGCTATTTCATCTCTAATGCGTTCGTTATATTTAAAATGATTTTTCTCTTTATACTTACAAATTCTGCAATGATAACATCACAGTTAAGCTGTTTGACAGTATCTATTACCATACATAATAAGAATAATGAATTGCATCTTTTTGAATATTGTATACCAAGGGATTTTGAGTCTCTTCAGAAATGAAAATGAATGTTCTGTTGTCCAGTTTATTATTAAAGTTAGGAATATGCATAAAGCAGTTTTAACACTGGGACGTACACGTTGCATTTCATTTTTTCTTAATGGAACACATGCTTACATGATTAAAATTTTTCTTTCCTGAAGCAGTAAACTTAGTTTTCATCAAAGAATAAAATTGTCGCACTTCTTTGTAATTAAGTCTTTGGGGGTAGACGTGAACTAATTTCTTGGGTGGCTTTATGGGTTCTTCATCACATACATCCACATAGTTTAAGAAGGAAAATCTATTAGAGAGAACTTAAAGCATTTTTGCCTGTCTTTTCCTGCAAGATTCATGTGTCAATGATGATGTCGAGTGTGTTTAAAAGACATTAATCTCTGGCACTCAGTTTTTCATAGGGATTGCCTGATTCATAACAGTAGCAAAATGACAGTGATGAAGTAGCAATGAAAATAATTTTATGGTTGGGGGGTCGTGGCATAATTTTATGGTTGGGGGTTCTCAACAAAGGTTGAGAACTTACTCACTGTCCTAGAAAGGAGTATTAATATGTTGTGTTTCCTTTCTCAATTTGATTCAAGAAATTTTGAAATTTCATTTTTAATTTCTTCTATTACCCAGTAGTTTTTTTATTTTTATTTTTATTTATTTATTTATTTATATTGTTTTAGGCATCACTGCCCTCAGGTGGTGGGAGTAGGAGGCCCAGCCTTTGCTCCTGGAAGCCGGAATTGTACCTCCATCCCAGTGGGCCGCAGTCCCGCGCACAACCACTATGCCACCGGGGCTCAGCCTACTCAGTAGTTTTAAAGCAGGATATTACTCAATTTCCATCTTTTTTTTTCTTGATCTTACCCACTATTGACTTATAATTTTATAGAATTGTGATTCAAGAGATGCTTTATTATAGCTCAGTGTTTTAAATTATGTTGAAGCTTGCTTTGTGGCCTAATATATGATCCTTTTTGACAGTGTTGGTGTACACTGGAAGAGAATATAAATTGTGCAGTGGTTAGGTGCCATTCTTTATATATGTCTATGAGGTCAAGTTGGTTGTTTGTGTTGTTAGTTTTTTTCTAGTTTTTCTATCCTTTATTGAAAATGGGGTATTAAAGGCTTTTATTATTATTGTAAAAATTGGGATTTTGTTTTAAATTCTATTTGTTTTAAATTTTGTTTTAAATTTCTATTTCTCTTCAGTTCTCTATAAGTTCAATATATGCATTTTGAGGTTTTTTCATTGGGTACATAAATATTTGTTACGGTTAAATCTTATTCAATTTAATTATTATTATATAATGCCCTTCTGCCTTTATATTTTCACAAATTAATATCATGCTTACTCTTTTTAATTGTTATTAGATTGATATCATTTTTTTCTTTTCACATCACCACCCTGGTGGGAGTAGGAAGCCCAGCCTTGCTCCTGGAGAGCTGCTGCTGGAGTTGAACCACCAACCCTGTGGGCCGCAGTCCTGCACTCAACCTCTGTGCCACCGGGGCTCAGCTAGATTGATATCATTTTTTTTTAATGTCCTTGAAATCTACTAGGCCAACTCCCTCAGTTTTCTGTTTTGTGTTGTTTATTTTTTGTTTATTTCTTTTGTGTGTGTGTGTGTGTGTGTGTGTGTGTGGCATCACTGCCCTTGTGGGAGTAGGAAGCCCAGTCTTGCTCCTGGAGAGCTGCTGCTGGACTTGAACCATCAACCCTGTGGGCTGCAGCCCTGCACACAACCACTCTACCACCAAGGCTCAGCCTGATTGATAACATTTTAAAAGATGTTTGCAACCTTTGATTTTTAGTCTGTCTTTGTTTCTGTGTCTAAGGTGTGCCTCTATAGCCAGTATGTTGATGGACTGTGTCTTCTTATCTGCTCGGGTACTGTCTGTCTCTTGAGTTGTGGTGCTCTTTATTGATAGGTATGGTTTATTGCTGTCATCTTGCTGTGCGTGGTTGTCCCACTTTTTTTCTATTCTATATATGATCTATGGATCGTGACAAACTATGGATTGTCTTAAGAAAAAATGGGAATTAACAAAAAACTTCACTGTGCCCTTGCAGAATCTGTACATGACTCAAAAAGCACGTGTGTGAATAGAACAAAGGGTTACTGCATGGTTTAAAATCAGGAAAGATGTACGTCAGGACTGTATCTCCTTACGACACTTATTGAATCTGTATGCTGAGCAGATAATCAGAGAAGCTGAATGATATGAAGAATGAAGCATCAAGATTGAAGGAAGGCTTATTAACAACCTGTGATATGCTGATAGCACAAACTGGCTTTCCGAAAGTGAGGAGGAATTGCAGCACTTGCTGATGAAGATCAAGAGTTATGTCCTTCAGTATGGTTTACAACTCAATATCAAGAAAACCAAAATGCTCACAACTAGGTCACTAGAGAACATCATGATAAATGGAGAAAAGATTGAAGTTGTTAAAGATTTTATTTTGCATGGATCCACCATCATTGTTCATGGAAGCAATAGTCGAGAGATTAAGAGATGTGTTGCATCAGGTAAATCTGCTTCACAAGATGCCTTTAAAGTATTAAAAAAAAAATAAACAAGGATTCTAAGGACTAAGGTACACCAGACCCAAGCCATAGTGTTTTCAATTGCTTCGAATATATGGGAAAATCTGATGTTGAATAAGGAAGACCGAAGAAAAAGAGATTCATTTGAGCTGTCATGTTGGTGAAGAATATTGGAAGTATTGTGGACTGCCAAAAGAACAAACAGATCTGCTTTGGAAGTAGTACAGAGTGCTGCTTAGAGGCAAGGATAGTCGGACGTGGTCTTATGTACTTTGGACACGTTATCAGGAGATGTTAGTCCCTGAAGAACATCACGCTTGGTAAAGGGTAGAGGCAGTACAAAAAAAAAAAAAAAAAGGAAGGTCCTTAATGAGAGGGATTGATAACAGTGGCTGCAATATGGGCTCAAAACAAGAATAATTGTAATGACAGGGCCGGTCCTGGCAGTGTTTCATTCTGTTGTACAGTCACTATGAGTCAGAAACAACTTATGACACTTAACACCAGCAACAATATTCTACACTGAGTTTCTTTTGTTCATGGATTTTCTTCATTGCTGTTATTTTAGTGTTTACTAAGTCTCTATGCTTTTTGTTTGTTTGTTTGTTTGTTTTGGGGGGCATCACTGCTCTCTGGTGGTGGGAGCAGGAGGCCCAGCCCCACTGCTGGAATTGAACCTCCACCCAGTCCCGCGCAAACCACTACGCCACCTGGGCTCAGCCCTATTTTATTTTTTATTTGGATGAAAGTCATTTTCTTTTAGGTTCCCCTGAAATTTATTAATTCCTTCCCAAGTTTAAGGTAGTTTGCCCTATCTTGAGATTTACTTTACTCCTCTCTTTTTGAAGGTTCTTTAAGTGCACTGTTCCCTGTAATTACTTTGTAATTATTGCCATTACAAATTGATCTCTTTTGGTTTTCATTTTAAGTCTTATAGGTTGTTTAACTTTGGGTTAAAAAATGCTTTGGGTATTTTTTTTTTTTGGCATCACTGCCCTCAGGTGGTGGGAGTAGGAGGCCCAACCTTTGCTCTGTGGAGCTGGAATCGAACCTCCATCCCAGTGGTCCGCAGTCCCGCGCGCAACCACTATGCCACCGGGGCTCAGCCCTAATTTTTGGTATTTTTATATCAAGAAACAAACTTCTGGGTGGTACCATATGTGTTTATATCATGTTATTCTCTACTGTTAGTAGCTTTTGTAAGGTTGATCTGATTTTTACAAATCCCTTTAAATTTCTCTTTACTTGGAAAATTATTCATTTCATTGTTAATAGTTAAAGTAAAATTTTGTTGGGTGTAGGATTCTTGGTTGATAATTTTTTCTATCAGAATTTTAGATATCATCCCATTTTTTTCTTGCTTACATGATTTCTGCTAAGAAACTGTTAGTTCCGGGAGACTAGAGAAACAAATCCATTGACATTCATTTATGGATAAGAAAAAGGTTTATATACAAGAACAATTGACCATTGAGAAAACACCCCAGATCAGTCCAGTCCAAGATCATAAGTCCAATATAAGTCCATATGTCCGATTCCAATCTATAAAATACTCTTCAGACTCACAAAGCACAGAACAATAACAGATCATTGAGTGCAGAGTATTTTGTATCTAGTGGCGGTAAAAGCACCTTAGCGCTGACAGGGCCTCCCTGTGACTACTCCAGTTTCCAGGGCTCAGGATCTATCAGCATGCTGCCATGTGTCTTGTCAACTGCAATGTCTCCCAGGGCGTGAGCTGGGAGATAGTGTCACCTGCCTCCAAGAAGGAATGACCCGGTTTCCCAAAATTCTCAGGAGAAGGCCATGCCCACACAGAGGTTTCATTGGCTATCTTCAGATCGTCAGACTGCACTCCACCCCCTCCACTCTTAATCCTCAAATTGGCACCAGGTTAGGTGACAGCCACAGAAACCAAAGCTTAAAGTTATTAGTTCCCCTTTGTAGGTAACATGTTTTTCCTGGACTACTCTCAGAATTCTTATCTTTAGTTTTGGAAATTTTAATTATTATATGTCATGGTGGTTTTCTTTTGTTGTCTATCCTGTTTGGGGTTAGTTCAACTTCTTGAATGTATATTTTCATGTCTTTTTTAGTGTTGGGACATCTTCCAGTGATTCTATAACAATTTTCTCTGTGCTTTCCTTATTTTCTTGATGTGGAATTCCAAACATGCAAATTATTCCTCTCATGGTGTCCTATATATTTCTTAGACTTTCTGTGGTTAACTTTTTGAAAATTTATTATTTTTAGAGTCTTCCTTTAGAGAGATTTGTCTTTAAGCTAAGTTCATCTCCCATTGATTCAGTTATACTTTACTCTTTCAATGTGTTTTCTACCTCTAATCATTTTGGTATTACTCGTGAGGATTACTATTTGTTTATTTCGAATGTTTGCTAACTTTCAGTTATTTTGTCAGTGTATTCTTGGAGTATTTCACTTCTAAAATTTTCCCTGGGCTTTCCTTGTTTTCTTTCATTAATTTTCTGTGCTTTCCTTGCTCTCATGACTTTCCCCCCTCAATTCATTGGAGGAGTCTAAATACCATTCACTTGAATTTTTTGTTAGGCGGTTCCAATGCCTTTTATTTCCAAGGAAAGACTTCTGGCTTTGGGTAGTAGTCACATGTTTGAGCCACACTCTCTCATTTTTTCATGTGAAATGAAATTGTGTATTGTCATTCAGTCATTGTGTTGATGTTGTATTTGTACTTACTTATTTATATTGGTGAGACCCTAGCTGTCACTTAGTGAGTGTAATAAAGAATGTGAGTGTGTGTAATTTTCTATGTGCTGCTAAAACAGCAGATGGATAGCAAGTGTGGCTGATGTTACCAGTGAGCTATCAATGATCACGTGGTACAGGAATGAACAATGGCGTTTGTTCATTAGGCAGGTAGCTATGGCTTTGGCCTGACCTTGTGGGCATGATTATTGACTCTGGTCAGATGAGACAAGAAATAAAAGGAAACAACAACCAAAGGAGAAATATAATAATAAAAAGCTGGGGAATGATGACAATCACAAGAAAAAGTAATTTAATAATAAAAGAAATAAAAATGGAAGGAAAGCAAAACTCGGGAGGGGAGAAAGAAAAGAGAGTAGTAAAGAAAGAATTAACAGAAAAGAGGGACTAGGAGAGAAGGAATGCAAGGAGTGACAAACAAACAAAAGAGAAAAACTATTTTTAAAACTATGGTGGAAAAAGAAAAAGGAAATAAAGAACTGAGAACAGGAGATCTTCTCACTGCGAAGGAGTTCACTGGTTGGGGTTGTAGTGGATAGGACTCCTGTCTCAGATGGAGTGTCTACCCCCCTATTTGCTAGCCGGGTCAGGACCCTTGATCTGCAAGTAGTACTTGTCAGTTCAAATAGTGACTGAGACCAGGGTATGAGTTCACAGCAGGAATTCTTTTAGCCCCAGTAAGTAACTGGGTCAAGTAGAAGGAGTTTCTGCTCATCCAGGGGTGGCCAGTGATCTAGAGTTGCATGTTTTGCTGATCCGGGGGAGAAGGGGGTAAGTAGTTCAAGTACCTCCAGATATGTGAGTAATCAATCATCCAGCACCTGACTTTAATCGAGAGTGCAGGTTCAAGCTCAGGCAGAGAAGACACTATGGGGGAAAGCGGAACATTATCACCCACCAGGTGAGTGAGCATGAAGACTGGCCGGCCGTTTCTGGTCACCAGTGGTGTGCCAGGCCACCTTCTAGATGAAATGTTGCTTACAAAAGTTCAAGCGGAGCTGAGTCAGGCTAGCCAACAATTCGTCCTGCTGTCTCTTCTCTCACTGCTTTTGTTCAGTGTCTCCTAGTCAGGAATCAATCCATTTTTCTGTTTTCCCTCTGAAGCTCAGGGCTTCAGAATGATCATCTCTAGTTGTTTCATTATATTTCTCATGTCTTTGTATAGAATGTCTACGTCGTGTGCCCGTTCAGTTCATCATCACATTGAAAATCCACTGTTAGGTGACTTTTTAAGATACTAAATGTGATACATTTCTTGACAGGTTTTTCTTCCTTTGGAGAAATGTGTCTTAAAACAGTACTTAGCTGATCTTTGTGGAATTGTTCTATTCCCATATTTGGGAATACATATGTAATTGATGTAACAAAAACGCCACTTAGTGAGCATGTTTGCTTTGCACATTATAACAGTGTCAATCAGTTTCTTAAAGAAAGGTCACTCTGGGTGTAAAAGACCTGGCAGGGCTTGATCAAGGGCTTTGTAACTGAGAGAAATTACTGAAATTCAAATGAAGGCTGAGCACAGTAGTGAAAAAGAGGAAAGAAAAAGGAAATAGAAGAAAGAACTAGGAGACAAAGGGCATTTATAGAGGTCTAAATACAGACATGTACATAGGTAAATATATTTATCTATGGTTGTCTTAGTCTGGGTAGACTAGAGAAACAAATCTATGGACACACATATATGTATAAGAAAAAGATTTATACATATATATACAAGAGCAACTGAACACTGAGAAAACATCCCAGCCCAGTCCAGGTCAAGTCCATAGTCTGATATTAGCTCATATATCTGATACTAATCTATAAAGCCCTCTTCAGACTCACGAAACACATGCAATAAAGCCAAAGGCAGGGTGATCACAAGCCAGTGGGTAGAAAGTCTTTGGATCCAGCGGTGTTGTAAGCATCTCAGTGCTCGCAGGGGTCTCTCTGTGGCTTCTCTAGGTCCAGGTTTCTGGCTGCATCAGGGTAAGCTCAGGTGACTTCTCCTCAGGGATGTCTTGCAGGGAGCCAGCCTTGTCAGTCGAGTCTCTCAAGCAGCAAGTGTTGTCGGAAGAAAGTCTGCAAGGAAGTGAGCAGAGAGAGGGGAGTTGTCTTCTGCCTCCAATGAGGAAAATCCTGGATTTCCCAGAATTCTTAGGAAAAGGCCATTCCCACACAGAATTCTCATTGGTTTTCTCCAGTTTGGCAGGTTAGACTCCACCCCTACACTCTAAATACTGAAATTGACACCAGCTTAGGTGATTACCACAGTGATGATGGGGAAATAAATCTATGTGCTTATATTTACAGGTTTAGTAACAAGGTAGTAGATAGACATTGGGCCTCCACTCAAGTACTCCCTCAATGCAAGAACAATTTGTTTTATTAAATTGGCATTCCGTGATGCTCACTTTCCCAACACGATCACTGAAGACGAATTGGGTGCATAAGCAAAGGTGGTGAAAAAAGTTGATGGTGTCCGGCTTTCAAAAGATATAGCATCTTGGGTCTTAAAGACGTGAAGATAAATAAGCAACCATCCAGCTGAGAAGCAACAAAGCCCACATGGATGAAGCACACCAGCCTGTGTGATCATGAAGTGTGGAAGGGATCAGGTATCAAAGAACAACAACAAAAAAATCTTATCATTTTGAATGAAGAGGAGTGTGAAATGGGGACCCAAAGACCATCTGTAGGCAACTGGACATTCCTTTACAGAATGGTTGCAGGGAGATGATGAGCCAGTCAGGGTGCAGTATAGTAATGACGAAACATACAACTTTCCTCTATTTTCTCCCTCCCCCCCCCCCACCTATCACGATCCCAATTCTACATTACAAAACCTGATAGACCAGAGGATGTACACTGGTACAGAGAGGAACTGGAAACACAGGGGAATCCAGGACAGATGATCCTTTTAGGACCAGTGGTGAGAGTGGTGATACTGGGAGGGTGGAGGAAAGGGAGGGTAGAAAGGGAGAATCAAAAGGGGAAACCAATTACAAGGATCTGCATTTAACACCCTCCCTTAGGGATGGACAACATAAAAGTGGGTGAAGGCAGACATAGGACAGGGTCAGACATGAAAAAAAATGTGTCGGGGAGGTAGGTAAAAAGAGCCTATACCAAGGGCTCAAATAGAAAGCAAGTGTTTTGAGAATGATGATGGCAACAAATGGACTTGGCACAATGGGTGTATGTATGGATTGTGATAAGAGTTTTAAAAAGTCCTCAAGCAACTGATTTAAATAATAAGAAGAAAGATCTAAATAAGTAAATAATTTTTTTTTGTTTTTTGGGCATCACTGCCCTCTGATGGTGGGAGTAGGAAGCCCAGCATTGCTGCTGGATCTGAACCTCCACCCCAGTGGGCCGCAGTCCCACGCACAACCACTATGCCACCAGGGCTCAGCCCCAATAGATCATTTTTTAAAAACTTAAAGAAAGGTCACTCATAAGTGAAATTGAAAGCAAAGTACTTTTATGTAGTTTTGTTTTTTAGATATTCATTTAGTCTATATCTTTAAAAATTTCCTCACGTGGAGTTAAGTAAATATTCTGCTAAAATAAGAATGTAATATTTTGTTAGCATCTTAGTTGCCTTTTGGGAAGAAAAAATATTGAATTTTGTGTCCCCATAATGTGTCTAATAGTTCATCTTTTAACATGTATATAATAATCCACCACTTGTCAGTTTGTTGTACTGTGGTGGCTTCTGTGATGCAAGAAGGTATGTTTCAAATACCAGTAGGGTCACCCAAAGTAAACAGATTTCAGCAGAGCTTTCAGACTAAGAACAGAATATGAAGAAGAAATAGACTGTCTGCTTCTGAGGAATTAGTGGCAGGAAGTCTTATGAATATTGTTAGAGATAGTGCCCTCAGATGTAAAGCCACTCAAAATATAATTAAGGAAGAGTTGTCTTCTTAAGGTAGCGTCAATCATAATGACATGAGTAAAATCTCTAGGGGCCTTCATTTGCTGAAGGACAGAGCTCAAAATGAGAAGAAACAGCTGCAATCATGTATTAATAACTGAACTTGCAATGTATGGAATATGAATCCAGGAAAAATCTTAAGTCATCACAATTTAAGTGGACTGCATAAAGATTGATAACCTAGGCACTAGTGAGCTGAAGTGGACTGCTATTGGCTGTTTTGAATCAGTCATATGATTTGCTGTGCTGGGAATGGCAAATTCAAATGGAATGGTATTGTGTTCATGTAAAAAGGGACATTTGAAGATCTATCTTGCTGCTATCTGTGTAAGGATAATATCGATCCACATACATGGAAATCTAATCAGTGCAACTATTATTCAAATACATGCACCAACCAGGGAAGGTCACTCACTCGCCACCTCAGTGAGTGCTGACTGGGAGTGACCCCCTGTGGGTTCATGGAGTAGAAAGACTACTCACCGAGCTGCTGGTCGTTTTGAATTACTGACCGGGGCATCGCAGCCCAACAAGTAACCACCACACCAGCAAGGCTCCAGGAATCGACGGATTTTATCAATGGCTTCAGTCTGAAAATGATCAACCATGCATTCAAGGTACATTGATAATTATTGGTGATTGAAACACAGAAGTTAGAAATAAAGAGGAAGGAACTGTAGTTGGAAACTAAGACGTTAGTGAATTAAGCAAGACCAATAACTTTAAACCTAAATACCTGGAATTAGAGCTAGAAGACTTTTAGAATTAGAAAACCAAAAAGCTCTAGAGTAGGAAACTATGAGGGAAGAACACACTTACTATATCTTAAGCTGCAAGAAATGAAGAAAAAATTCTTGAGTTGATCAAGCCTTGAGTTGATCAAGAGGTGGTTGTAAATCAGGACATTGTTTAAAATTGTTCAGGTGTTTAAAATCAGGACATTGAATCTCTACTCAAGAACTCCTCAACGCGAGAACAATTCTGTCATTCCGTAATGCTCATTCCCAACACGATCGCTGAAGACAAATCGGGTGCATAAGCAAATGTGAAGAAAGCAGGTGGTGGCCCAACTATCAAAAGATACACCATCGGTGGTCTTAAAGGCTTGAAGATAAATAAGTGGCCATCTAGCTGAGAAGCAGCAAAACCCACGTGGAAGAAGCACACCAGCCTGTGTGAACATGGGGTGTCTATGGGATTATGTATCAGGCATCATAGAACAAAGAAATCATATCATTTTGAATGGAGTCATATCATATGTATTAAGTGCAATGGAGAGTACTTTGAAAGTGATGAGGTTGTTTTGTAAAAATAAATAAATAGCTTTGGGAGGGATTCTGATTTGGGGGGGTGGGTACCCCTTATAAATAAATGCCTACCAGTTATCTGTCAGTTTTTTATATTGTATTTGCCTTGCATTTTGCTGTGATACTGACTGCTACATCACCTGTATTTCAGATACCAGCAGGTCCACCCAAGGTGAACAAGTTTCAACAGTGCTATAAAAAAAGAATAAACTAGCTTCTGAAATTCTTGTGACCAGTATTCACCCAATTTACAATAAAAAAAATTTTTTTAATGGTTGTGTGAGTCTGGGTAGACTAGAGAAACAAATGCATAGACTCACATATGGATAAAGGGGAAAGGTTTATATACAAGAGGAATGGAATATTGAGAAAGCATCCCAACCCAGTCCAACCCAGAGTCATAAGTCCGACATTAGCCCAGTCTATAAAGTCTCCTTCCAACTCACAAAGTCACAGGTCAGTGCGTGCAGAATCCCAGGGCTTCCAGGGGTCCCCTCATGGCTCCTCGTTTCCAGGGCTCAGGGTCCATCAACAGCATCCGGTGGTGGTAGAGGCAGCTCAGCGCTGGCAGGGCTCTCCACATGGCTTCATCACCTTCAGAGATCTGGCTCCATCAGGGCAAGGCCATGTGGCTTCTCCTCCGGCTCCTTCAGCTCCTCGGACGCTGTCATCTTGTCTTCTCCGTAATTCATTGTCTCTGGGACTAACCCCCAACTGGGGAGAGAGCTTCTCATCTCCACGAGGGAAATATTGCACGATTTCCCAAAAGTCTTAGAAAGCCATGCCCACACGGAGGCCTCATTGCCTACTCAATGGCTATCTCCAGATTAACAGGGTAGACTCCACCCCTACTTCTCAATCATGAAATTAACATAAGCACATGACCGCCACAATGTTTTTTATTTTTTTTGGCATTACTGCCCTCTGGTGGTGGGAGTAGGAGGCCCAGCCTTTGCTCCTGTGAGCTGGAATCGAACCTCCATCCCAGTGGGCCGAGTCCCGCACACAACCCCTACGCCACTGGGGCTCAACCCAGCCACAATGGTTTTATCTGGTAGTTTGATTCAGATTTTAAAGATTGTTTCTAGGCAATAGATCTGGTGGTATCCCTGTCCCAATGAACTTAAGCATGATTCCTATGTGAATTTGAAATTCTGTTCCACATTTTCCTCCTTTTGATTAGAATATACATGTTGGGTCTTTTTTTTTTTGGGGGGGGGGGCGGAGTTGGCATCACTGCGCTCTGGTGGTGGGAGTAGGAGACCCAACCTTGCTGCTGGATTTGTACCTCCAACCCAGTGGGCCACAGTCCCGCGCACAACCACTACGCCACCGGGGCTCAGCCTATGTTGGGTCTTTGATAAAAATTTTGAGTAGGGCTCAGTTTTGAAAGACAAAGACTTTCATACCAAGGAAACAGAGTGGCAGCTACCTAGCAGGGGAGGACAAGAAAAGAAAGAAGGTAGACAAGGTGTTAAATTGGGTGAAGGGAAAGATAGTAATCCACCCAGAAGGAGAAAAGATGGGGACATAGAGTAAGTTATTGGGGCTTTGATAGTAGTTTATATTTTTAATGCAAATTTGATGATAATAAAATTTTTGTTTAAAAAAGATAATATTAGGTTACCTGACCATATAGACTCATGAAACCAAGCTCTAATTTGCTTTCAACCAAGGAAAGTAATTTCATGACGTGTTAGTAGTACATATGTAGTATCAAGAACTCTTGTTCTGCGTAGGAACTGGTAGTATAGTTGTAAAATTATCTTTAACACTATATTTCCAGTTTCTCTGCTGTACCTGTTTTCTCACAGATAGCTTATTGATCATAAATACAACCGTTAAGTTGTGTGACTTGTTGAAATGCTGTCAGGTTGATTCTGAGTCATAGCAGCGTTGTGTACAACAGCACAACGCGCTGCATGCTCTGCGCTTTCCTCACACTTGTCGGCGTGTCTGAGCCTGCTGGTAAGTCTCCGTGTCCATCTCTCTCCTGGAGATTCCTTCCCTTTTCAGTGTCTTTCTACTTTGCTAAGCATGATGACCTTCCCCAAAACTGGTCTGTCCTCTAACTAGCCGAAGAACATGATGTGAAGTTTCTCCATTCTCACTTCTAAGAATTCTGGTTGTACTTCTTTCAAAAGAGATTTGTTTGTTCTTTTGGCAGTTCATGGTACTTTCAATATTGTCCACCAGCTCCATCATTCAAATGCATCCACCCTTGTTCAGTCTTCCTTGTGTAATGTCCAATTTTCACATGCATATGAAGTGACAGAAGATAACATGGCTTTTAGCAAATGAACAATAATTTACTTCCCATGGAAATATTTTCTATTTCTCTGCCCTCCTCTGTCACCCCTAGTAACCATTGGTCTCTACTTATTGATCTATTATCACTTCATAAGCATAAAATGGTATAAAATTTGTTGATACGCTTTTTTAGTTGACTTATTTTATTTGAGTTTCATCCATGTTGTAGCCTGTATCAGGACTTTGTTTTTCTCTAAAAGCTGAGTAGAATTCCTGTATACAGCAGGGAGCTTCAGAAAGTTTGTGAAGAATTAATTTGAAAAAAATAGAACGTTTCTGTGAACTTTTTCTTAAACTTTTAATTGTGAATTAGATGGGGTTTTGATGATCATTTTTGTATTCAACAACTTAAACAACTTATTAAACCTCCCAATGACTTTCCCTTTTGCCCCCACTCTCCCTCTCTGTTGTGTCTTCCCATTCATCTAAGGTAACATCTGGTACCCCTTGACCAGAGATGTCAATCTGTACAGCTCTTTCAGTGGGTGTTTGGGACTCTGAAGTAAAATTAACAATGAAAATAAAACTATCATAGTTTCATTTTAAGGATGTTATTTAGATAATGGTGATTTCATTTGTTTGTAAAAATATATTTATGGCTTTCAAATAATTTTTAAGTTGTAAGGGACAGGATTGATTCTTCCCTCTCAAAGGTTCACCGGCCCTGATGCAGTCTATTATTTTCCCTACCTTCTGGTTCTGGTTACTATGGAAGTATGTTTGTTTTGATATAGAAATCTTTATGATGTTTGTTTATTTAAACGTCGCATACAATATTTATCTTTTATGATTGGCTAGCTTCTCAGCATAATATCTTCCAAATTTTATCATGTCATGTGGTGTTTCATGGTTTCTTCTTTCTTTAGCGATGTACAGGATTCCAAAATGTGTATGTATCAAAGTTTACTTATTCATCCTTCCATCAATGGGCACTTAGATTGCTTTCATCTTCTTGCTGTTGTGAACAGTGCTGAGATGAGTATGGATGTACATATATCTAAGCATGTTGTGGTCTTTATTTCTTCAGGGTCTGTACCATGTAGCGCAGGGGTACTCATCCTTTTTCAGCGTGTGAGCTACTTATAAAGTGACCAAGTCAAAATGATATACCAACTACAAGAATGCAAAACATTTATTTTTTATCTATTTATTACATTTGTCCACAAATGCACTTTGTGCAGTTGTTTGCGCATGTGTTTGACACCTAAGATTGCATCTGATTGGCTGTGCTGTATATCAATTAAGTGACGGGATTGATGATAGGCTTACGTCTATTTTTTTAATGCCATGTGATCTACCCACAAACCTTTGCAATCAACTCCTAGATGGCGATCAACGTATTGAGCACCCCTGATATAGGGTGTTTGCTGTGTCACATGATATTTCTGTTCCCAGTTGTTTGAAGAGACACCAGACCACTTTGGACAGCGTTAGTACTGTTTTATAGCCCACCAGGAGTATACTAGGGTCACAAACTCACTGTATCTTCTCCAGCATTTATAATTTTTTTTAACTGTCAATATTGGTGTGAGCAGGTATCTCAGCATCATATTATTTGCGTCTCTTAGATGGCTTGTGACCTTGAGCATTCTTTCATTGTATTTTTTGACCACCTGAATGTCTTCTTTGGTGAACTGTTTATGTTCTCTAGCCATTTTAAAATTGGATCATTCTTTTTCTTGTTGAGGTGTTGGCGTTTTTTTATAGATTTTAGAGATTAGTGATTTGCCTGATAAGCATTGCCAAAAAGTTTTCCCAGTGTGTGGAGTCTTACTCATTTCTTTACTCATTTGATGAAGGCTTTCAGTGCACATAGACGGGGGTAGCCCAAAAGAACTGGGTTGTTTGTTTTTTTCTGGAACTTTTTTCAAAGCTAGATATTTACGTACGTTTTCCCCCAGAACAACTTTATCACCTGCAAAGCACTCTCCACTTACACTTAATACATTTGTCAAATTCGTGATTTCATTCTTAGAACATTTTTCAAGCTCATCTGTTTGGATGGTTGACAGCTCCTCTCTTTTTTCTTCACTTATTCTATGCTGTCAAATTGCTGTCCTTTCATGTCCCTCTTCCTTCCTAGAAACAAAAGTGAGTCGCACCAATCGAGGCCAGGTAAGTAAGGTGTGTGGGGCAGGAGAGGCATGCTGATTTTCTCAATAGCTGGAGCCCTGAGATGGCTGTGTGAGTACTTTCATCGTCACGGTGGCAAAGCCAGTCCCCAGTCTGCCACAGATCAGACCTTGTTTGTTGCACACTGTCGTGCAGTCTTTTTAGAACCACTAAATAGATTTTAACAGTCTGACCTTATAGAACCAACTCCAAATGCACTGTGAGTGAGCACTTTTGTCCATTCAAGAAGCTGGCTGATGTCCAGAACGAGATTTGTCAGCAATCAACATTTTCACCTTTTTTGAAATATGAAAAACAACTCGTACACTTGAGTCCAGTAGTGCTGTCCTTGTAAGCTGTGTTCAGCATTGCCACAGTTTCTGTGACATTTTTCCCAAGCATGAAACAAAATTTCACAGCTGAATGCTATTCACGTAAATCAGCCATCACAAAAAATGAGGTTTGAGCAAAACTGCTCTAGGAAAAAATTCACTGTGGAAAAAAAAAAAGACAAAGTGGATTGTAATAAGAGATGTAAAAGCCTCCAATAAAAGTATTTTTAAAAAAAAGAGACAAGAAAGAAAAAAAAAATCATTGTGACCAAAGAAAATTTTTCCAGGCAATGCCACTGGGTGCACTAACTCAGAATAAGTTGCTTGATATTCATCTCATGGGAAAAATGCCTTATACTAGGTAGAGGGTTTTTTCCTTTTTTTAGAGGTGCCTCCTCCTAAGTATCTTATTTTTAGGTTGTTCCAGTAACCTATGTTATCGTCTGTGTATCTGTTTTTCACTTTGATTGGTAGAATGTTTATACCAACTATTTGAATCCCTATTTTTGTCCCTGTTTTTTCATTGACTCTTTGTCATTCTAGGATTTACATTTAGGCCTTCATTGATTTTTGTGTTCTTTTTTTTAATATACAGTGTGGTGTGAGTTCCATTTCATTCTCTGCAAAGTTTTGCTGGCATCATTTATTAAAGAGACTATCTCTTCCTTACTTAATCCACTTCAGTCCTTTGTCAAAAAACAATTTTCTGTAGATGGAGGGATTTATTTCTGGGTTCTTTATGCTTATGTCTTCGTATATGTCATTGTACTAGTTCCAGCATCTTTTTGACTCTCTTGAGACTGCGTAGTATGTTTTCACATTGAGAAGTGAGAAGCCCTCTACTTTATTGTTTGTATGTTAGTTTTGGGCATCACTGCCCTCTGGTGGGAGTGGGAGATCCACTCTTGCTCCTAGAGAGCTGCTGCTGGATTTGAACCGCCAACCCAATGGGCCGCAGCCCCGCACTCAACCACTGCGCCACCGGAGCTCAGCCCCCTACTTTATTCTTCTTTAGTAGCAATGCTTTATTTTGCTTTATCTCTTTCCTTTTCATATAAGATTAGTTATTTTTCTATCTCTTTAAAAATGATTCTGGGGCTGAGCCCCGGTGGCATAGTGGTTGTGCGCGGGACTGCGGCCCACTGGGATGGAGGTTCAATTCCAGCTCCCAGAAGCAAAGGCTGGGCCTCCTACTCCCACCACTTGAGGGCAGTGATGCCTTAAAAATAAAAAATGATTCTGGGGCTAAGCCCCGGTGGCGTAGTGGTTGTGCACAGGACTGCGGCCCACTGGCATGCAGGTTCAATTCCAGCTCCACAGGAGCAAAGGCTGGGCCTCCTCCTCCCACCACCAGAGGGCAGTGATGCCCAAAAAAAAACAGAAAGAAAAAAGAAAACTGCTTCTGAGATCTAGTTTGGAACAGCATTATATTTGTAGATTTAGTTAGAAAAACCCTAGGTTTTTCAGTCAGCAGAACCTAAATTGAAAGAAGTCAAAAAATTTAGTCCTTGAATAGCAATATTGAAAAATTGTACACAAAATATTAAATAATGCAGGAAACATCAAAAGAAGATGGAGAGAAAACACAGTGTTTCTATACCAAAAAGATCTAGTCAATATTCAACCCTTTCATATGATCAAGAATCCATGGTATTGAAGGAAGAAGTTCAAGCTGTACTAAAGCCATTTGGCAAAAATTTGAGCCTTATGCTGGGTCACCTTTCTCTGGAATGGGATCAGATATACATCTTTTCCAGTCAGTTGGCCAAGTAGCTGCCTTTCAAATTCCTTGAGTACTTCTTGGGTCATCTTGTTGAAACATTTCAATTGGTATTCCATCAGTTCTTGGACTCTTGCTTTTGCATGTAAAGTTTAGCTGAATTCAGCATCCAACAAATGATTGCAGCAGTAGAGAAGAGAACACAGAACAAGGGATATCCTTGCTGATTGTGAGATGGATTTGTACTGAAATCAGAGACTACCAGACAGATGTTTACTTGTGCTTTTTGATTATGCAAAGACATTTGATTGTGTGGACAGTAGCAAACTATAGATAGCCTTGAGAAGAATGGGAATTCCAGAACAGTTTCCTAAGGTCCTTTTCACATTTTATTGCACGGTTCTGAACTGGAGCATGCTTACCTTTTCCTGTTCAATGTGTTTCTGAACAATTGATTTTATTCATATATATTATTGGAGGCTTGTACACCTCTTATCACAATACATACATACATTATGTCAAGCACATTTGTATATATGTTGCCATCATCATCTTCAAAACATTTTCTATTTGAGCTCTTCGTTATCAGCTCATTTTCCCCTCCCTCGCCCACCCTTCCTCCCTCACAAACCCTTGATAATTTATAAATTATTATTACCCTTTCATGCCTTACACGGACTAATGTCTCCCTTCATCCACTTTTCTGTTGTTCATGTCCATATGTTGATCATTGTGATTGGTTTCCCCTTTCTCTCCCCACCTTCCCCTTCCCCTCCTGGTATCACTGCTTTCATTATTGACCCTGAGGGGTTTATCTGTCCTGGATTTCCTATTTTTCCAGTCCTTATCTGTACCTGTGTGTATGCTCTTGTCTAGCTGGATTTGTAACATAGAGTTGAGGTCATGATAGTCGGGAGAAAGAAGCATCAAAGAACGAGCGGAAAGTTGTATGTTTCCGTGGTGCTATGCTGCACCCTGAATGGCTTGTCTCTTGCTTGTAACCCTTCTGTAAAGGGGATGTCCAATTTTCTATAGATGGGCATTGGGTCTCCACTCTGCAGCCCCCCTCATTCATTTTGATTTTTTTTTTTTAATTCTGGGTCTTTGATGCCTGATTCCTGTTCCCATCAACTCCGCATGATCACACAGGCTGGTGTGCTTCTTCAAGGTGGACTTTGTTGCTTCTCAGCTAGATGGTCCCTCAAGCCTTTAAGACCCCAGATGCTGTATCTTTTGATAACCGGGCACCATCAGCTTTCTTCACCACATTTGCTTATGCACCCAGTATGTCTTCAGCGATTGCGTTGGGAAAGTGAACATCACGGAATGCCGGGTTATTAGAACAACGTGTTCTTGAGTTGAGAGAATACTTGAATGGACGCCCAATGTTCGTCTGCTACCCTGATACTTAACATAGATCTACTTCCCTATCCTTATATCTAAATATATTTACATATATGCATGACTGTAGTTAGACCTCTCTAAATGTCTTTTGCCACCTACTTCTTTCCTCTCTTGCCCCACTATTACGGTTGACCTTCATTCCAGTTTCAGTAATTCCTCTTGGTTATATTGTCCTTGATCAAACCCTACTAAGCATTCCTACACCCTCCTCACCATTGATTTTAGATCAATTGTTGTTCCCTTGTCCCTGGATTTGTTAAAACCCACTTTCTTGTCCCTGCTTCTCACTTTCCCATGTCTCCCCTCCCACCTGCCCCCCCGGAACTGTCGGTCCCATTGTTTTGTCTTCCCAATTGTTTATCCCACCTATCTCTAAATAAGCAATGCAGAGACAATAACAAGACAGAGCAAAAGAAAACAGCAAAAAAACCGAAAACAAAAAAAAGAAAAACCTATAAATAGTTCCAGGTCTGTTTGTTGCCACTTAGGAGTGTTTTTGGTTGATTCTGAAGGGGTACCAGGCCTTGGCCCCAAAGTCTATATATATTTGGTATTCCCCAGGGACTTCATTGCTTGGCTTCCCTTGCTACTCTGTCAGATCAGGCACAGTTCCTGCACTGTGCCTCCACTGTTGCCCCTCATAGCACCGTGTGTCACTGAGGGACATTGTGTCTCGTGGTGGGGCTGGCCACTGGTGCTCTCTGTGCACTGGCTGCTCAGAGCAAGAACATCGTCCTTGGGGCTTGGTGGGCCAGGAAGTGTTCCACCCTCCTTCCCTCTTTGTTTGCTGTATTCACTTTAAAATAGCTGTTAGTTATAAGCTTAGTAAAGTATCTAGAGCTGAGATTTATTTTTATATGTGTGACAATATTTTTTAATTGTGAATTTAATTTTATTAAATATCTTTCTAGATTTTATGTACTTTTGTGTATCTGGAGATTTTTTTCTGAAAGAATGAATCCTTTCAAATAATTCCTTTTATTGTAATTGTTTTAATTTTATTCATTTTTGCTCATTATTTCCTTACTGGAAAGAGGTAGACAGTTGGTTTTGTTTGTTTTTTAGTAAAGAAAGGAAATTAAGGTAAAGGAAGCTGAAATGTTAAGAATGGCATTATCTTTTAGCATTTGACTTCCACTGTGTATATAACTCAAACATTGTTTGGTTGACAATATTATCAAATGAAGTTTATATTGATCTACTGTTTTCCTCTTCCTTCCCTGGCAGGACCCGCTGGGGCCCAGCCCCTACTCATGGTGCCCAGACGGCCCGGTTATGGCACCATGGGGAAACCCATTAAACTACTGGCTAACTGTTTTCAAGTTGAAATCCCAAAGATTGATGTCTACCTCTATGAGGTGGATATTAAACCAGACAAGTGTCCTAGAAGAGTGAACAGGTAAGAATCATGAAACTGTGGAGATAAGAGCTGTTGGTGTTTCTGCGTTAGTAATTTTTAAAAAGTAAATCATTTTATGGGACCGCATATAACTCTTATCGCAATCCACACATACATCCATTGTGTCAAGCACTTTTGTACATTTGCTTCTCTCATCGTTCTCAAAGCATTTGCTTTCTACTTGAGTCCCTGGTATCCGCTCCTCATTTTCCTCCTCCCTACTGCTTCCCCCACCCCATAAACCCATGATAGTTTATAGATTGTTATTATTTTGTCATATCTTACACCATCTGATGTCTCTCTTCACCCACTTCTCTGCTGTCCATTCTCCATGGAGGAGGTTATATGTAAATTCTTGAAATCTCTTCTTCCTTTCTACCCCACCTTCCCTCCACCCTCCCTTTATTGCCCTAGTAATTTAATAATGTTTATCTTCAATATCTAACAGTCAATCATAATATGTAATAATTTGGCCAAGAACTTATGCCAGTTGTTTTGAAATTGATTGTATTTCAGAGATATGAAAAGGGGGGAAATGTGTAAACTCCTCTGAAATTGCAGTCAGTCACCTATCTGCTGATACAGCATTTGCTGATTTAGATCTGTAGAATCATCAAATCAGGAATGGAAAACATTGGGTCAAGTAATTTGGGGTCAAAATATTTGTCAAAGTATTTCTTAAAAGGTTAACAGGGAGGGTAAAGCACTATTTGCATAGTATTTATATTGTTTTAGGTATTATAATTGGTCTTGAGATTATTTAACATATATAAGAAGTGTACAGGTTTTATACAAATACTATGCTATTTTTTATAAGAAACTTAAGTATTTGTGAATTTTTCTATCTGCAGGGGTCCTTGCGGGGCAACTGTAATTATTATTTATTTATTTATTTATTTATTTTTTGGCATCATTGCTTCTCCGGCGGTGGGAGTAGGAGGCCCAGCCCCACTGCTGGAATTGAACCTCCATCCCAAGGGGCCGCAGTCCCGTGCACAACCATTGCACCACCGGGGCTCAGCCGTAACTGTAATTATTGATAATAGTTCGCCACCATGCAGTAATAGACAAGGCCCGAGTTATTTTTATTTGCCTTTGAAATTAGGCTGAGTATCCGAGAGAATCTTTTTTTGTTGTTGTTTCATATCTATGCTTTCTTTTGTCTCGCTGTCCTATTTGCTTCCCTTTGCATGTTTTCCTTTGAGATGATGGTAGTGGTAGCAGTGGTGGATAAAGACGTGGTTGCTATGGTTTTTAGGGGTTTTTTTTAGGTTTTTAGGCTCTTATCAGGGCCTCTTGCATCTCTTATCACACTGCATTCCACTAAACACATTTGTACATATGCTGCCATCATCATTTTCAAAGCATTCTCTTTCCACTTGAGCCCCTAATATCAGCTCCCCATTTGGTTGCTGTGGTTTTATGCTTTCTGTTCCTATGCTGTCCAACTTGTTCCTACTCTTACATAGGATCAAATACCTATGATATTTATAGATTTGTTAATATCCTTTCACTATGCTTTCTCCTCCTCTCAAAGCCATATATATGGTTCTTCCTCTCAAAGCCATATATATATATATATATATATGTAATTCAAGACATTTATTTATGATAAAAAAGATTATATTCCAATTAGAGAGGGGTAGAATAAGCAAAACATTTAGAAAACACTATGATATTCAATTTAGCAAATTTGGCCAACCTTTCTTATATATTATTTGTTTTTATTTTTGTTTTTTTGTTTTTTTTTGGCATCACTGCTCTCCGGTGGTGGGAGTAGGAGGCCCAGCCCCACTGCTGGAATTGAACCTCCGTCCCAGTGGGCCGCAGTTCCGCGCACAACCACTACGCCACCGGGGCACAGCCTCTTATATATTATTAAGAATTCTTATTTTTTAAAAATTTGTTGAAAGCAGATTGTTTCTTGATACGAAAAAATTTGTAATTTCGTTAAGGAGGTAAGGTATGTAAGAAATAGTAGGATATAAGTAAGAATTTACCCCCTTAGGCTTACCATTCCAATTAACATCTCTGTCATACCTGTGGGTGAGTGAGCACTAAGAGACAGTGGTAGCACACAAAAAAATCAAGCGGATGTTATAATTAACTGGTAATTTTGCGATTTCTGTAAAATCAGGAAAAGGAGTTGTGTGTTCTTATAATTGGAAGGAATCACAGTAATAAAAGGTTTTATACCTCCTATTAGTACAGGATTTACTCAAGACCACATGGTCCTGATAGCAAATAGATGAGCGCTCCAGAGCCCTGGCTTGCTCGTCATTAAAACCTGCACATAGGAGAAGCAATGGAGCTCATTTAAAACCTTGCCAGGATGTCGTATGGCTGTAAAGACGGCATTCTCTGTCTCTTTGAAGCGGAGCAGCATGAGCAGAGGTGTCGAGGAGGGCTCAGTGAGCCTTGCTGTCGACAGCTGCTGCTGAGTCGTCTTGAGCTCAGGGAGACCGTGTATGTGCCAGCATGAAACGATGGCCAGTCCCGCATGAGGTCAGGATCGTTGGTGTGCATGAGTTCATCCTTTGAGGAGCTAGTTTTTCCACAGTGACTCTACCATTTGACACTTGACAAGGACTCAAGTAGAAAGCAGAGTCTTGAGAATAATGGTAGCAACAAATGTTCAGATGTGCTTGACACAGTGGATGGATGTATGGATCGTGTTAAGAGTTGTACGATCCCCCCCCCCAAAAAAAAGAGATGTAAATACTGACACAAAATCTATATTATATATTGTGATTAGAGCTGGATGAGCCCCCAATAAAATGATTTGTGTGTGTGTGTGTGTGTGTGTGTGTGTGTGTGTGGGCATCACTGCCTCTGGTGGTCGTGGGCACTACCCAGCCGCTGCTGGATTTGAACCACCAAGCCCGCGGGCCGCAGTTCCGCACTCTACCACTTATGCCACCGGGGCTCAGCCCAATAAAATGATTTTTTTTAAAAAAAGAAGAAAACCAGTCATTTGAGGGTCTACTCTCCTTTCCTCTAGTCTACCAAGTAACACTGCCTGATCGCTCCCATTTTTTTTAGCATATTACTCCTTTCACTTTCCATTCCCTCACACTTCCTCCCTCATTTCTTGATCTCTCCCCTAACACCTAATCCAATACGCTCCCTGAGATATTTAATACAAACTGCCTATCACCCCTCTCCTGTACCACCTCACAGATTTAACCACTCCCACATAGCACCATCTACCAATCATCCATAATAGTGATTCAAAGATGTCAAGAAAACAGCAGAAGCTATAGGTACACACAGAGAGAAAAAAACAATTGATCAAATACCAACCACATGTAAATATAATGCCTAAAATTGAACAGTCTGTAGATTTATGAGAAAAAGAATTTAAATGAGTGATTCTTGCACTCGTGCAACAGATGAAGGAAGAGTCTGAGAGAAAAGCAAACAATAGAAAAGCTAATAACTTCGCTAGAGAACTCCAAAAAGAAACACAAATTAAACAATTAAATCGCACTACAAAGAAATAGTACAACACTATAAAACGGTGGCTCTCAACCTATGGGTCGTGATCCCTTTTGGGGTTGAACAACCCTTTCACAGGGGTCGTCCAATTCATAAAAGTGGCAAAATGACAGTTATGAAGTAGTAATGAAAATAATTTTATGGGTTTTTTTTGGGGGGGGGCACAGCATGAAGAACTGTATTAAAGGGTAGCAGAATAAGGAAGGTTAAGAACCACTGCTATAAAAGAAGAGAAACAGAATTGAAGAAATGAAAACCTGAACTAGTGAGCTGGAAGAAAAACCTATAGATTCCAACCTAAAAAAGAACAAAGAACAAAAATGCAGAAGAGACTAAGGAAAGCTTGAGAGCAGTATAAGACACAATTACAACCTGTGTCTTATAGGGATCCCAGAAGAGGAAGAAGAAGAAAACCCACAGAGAATAGTTCCAGGGCTCCTGCAAGAGAACTTCCCTCAATGTCTAAAGAAGGAAAAGATCATTATTCAGGAAGCCAAAAGAACCCCAGCCAGGCGAGATTCCAAAAGGAAAATTCCCCAACATAGTGTAGTCAAGAGTTTAGCATTAGCCACAAGGAAAAAATGCTAAGAGCAACCACAGAAAAAAGATGACTTGCATTTAAAGGGTCAGCAATTAGAATAACTTCAGATTTCTCAGCAGACACCTTAAAGGCAAGGTGACAATGAAGTGACGTATATAGAGTACTGAAGAAAAAACCAAGCAGCAGTATCTACATTATATATATACATGCATATATATGAACAAATGTTTGGTTGCATGGCATTAATTACAGTGAAACTGCAAAAAAAATAATAAACACAACAGTAGAATATAATAAAATAACATTGAATATATAAAAGAATAAAGAAATTGATCTATGATCTATCAGTGATTAATTTTTAAATCTTTCAAATCAAACTTTATGTTTAAAACAGTTTTTAGTCACATCTCATACATAACTTTCCCCCATCTATCTATTTGGCCATTAAGTGATTTTGAATTACTACATAACAACCTACACAAGGTTTATCTCAACTATATTTATCAGTTAGACATATGTGAATAAAATCTCAAACTACAGAACAATGTAGATTATATTCCTAAAAATACTTGATTTTTTTATTGACACAGTGTACTCGTTAAACATTAGAAATATTAAAAATTGCTTAATAAGCACAGTCTCCTACCAAATACCAAATTTTAGCCAAAATTAAGTACCAGTAACAGGGGAAACATATGAAAATGAAGATCCTCTTCTTAAAAGTAGAGAGTAGCTGAGCCCCGGTGGCGTAGTGGTTGGGCGCGGGACTGCGGCCCACTGGGATGGAGGTTCAATTCCGGCTCCCAGGAGCAAAGGCTGGGCCTCCTACTCCCACCACCTGAGGGCAGTGATGCCTTAAAAAAAAAAAGAGAGTATGGAACAACAACTTAAAAAACAACAGAAAGCCTAAAGAATAAATTTGGAGAGTAGCTGACTCACAAAGTGATTCACAAACATTTCCTAGATATTTCGTCCAAGAAAATGCCTCTGACTAACGTGGAAAATTGTGTTGCTGAAATAGACATTCTACTATTATAATTAATGCCATAATGTCAAATATTTGTGAATACGGTACAAGGATGAGAGGATCCTCATATGTGTTGCATTAGATACTAAAACCTTAAGTTACTTCGAGGAGAATCACGGGACTTTATAGATGGCAATAAAATCTGTACAAATAATTTGAAACTTTCTACCTACCTTTGAGCCATTTAGAAGTTACCCCTAGATAACTGGGCTGCTGCATTTTGGCCTTCATTATCCAGTTAGTGTTGAGAAAGAAGTGTAACTAAGTTCTTCTTAGGCGCCTTGGTGGCACAGTGGAGTCGATGTTGTTGGGCTATTCACCCAAAGGTCCCATGGCTGAACCTACCAGCAGCAGCATTGGACAGAAGGGAGAGCAGGCGGTCTGCTCCCATAACGACGGACCCTTTCCGAAACCCCGAAGAGCAGTTCTGCCGCACTCGGTGGGTGGCTGTGAGTTGGAATAGACATGCCGGCAATAGGTTTAAATATCTGGGGGGGAGGGGGGCGGGAGGTTTAATGTCCAGAATCCCAATTGTTGATGTATAGAAAATTAACCAGTTACAGAAATCCAGTTTCAGATTTGGTCATGTAGTAAAATTATAAAAACGGAGACAAAGCAAGGCCATAGAGGAAATGAAGTGATCAAATTTTGTAGATACTGACAGTAAGTCAGTAACAAAGAGTTATCTTAAGAAGATGTAAACTTGGTTTATATGATTTTTTTTGCGTTCCAATGAAGAGCTTTGCTGTTCCGTGCCATCCCGTCCACACTGGTTCATCGTCACCCTGTGTAGATCACAGAGGGAAACGCCATGCAGTCCTGTGCCATCTCCAGAGTGGTCCTCATGTTTGAGCCTGCTGTCGCAGTGACTTACATAAATCCATCTTGACAAAGGTCTTTCTCTTTCTCAGTCTCTTTACATTATCACGCCTGATGTCTCTCTCCATGCCCTGGTCTCTCTTGACAACATCCCCAAAGTTTGTGAGACCCAGTGTCCCCATCCTTACCTCTAAGGAGCACTCTGGCTGCAATTCTTCCCAAACAGATCTGTTTGTTCATCTGGCCGCCCATGGTACTTCCAGGACTATTCACCAGTTCCTTAATTCAAGCGCTTCGATTTTTCTCTGGCCTCTCTTATTCCATGTCCAGCTTTTACATGTAGTATATGAGGCAACTGAAAATGCCATGGCTTAGATCAGGTGCACCGTGGTCCTCAAAGTAACATTCTTGCTTCTCAACACTTTACAAAGGTCTGGTGGAGGAGATTTACTCAATGTAATGCATCTGTTAGTGCCTTAAATGCTGCTCCCGTGAACATTGATTATAGATGCAAACAAGACAAAATCCTTGCTAACTTCAATCTTTATGTTTACCAGGAGGTTACCAACTGGTATGGTTGTAAGAATTTTGGTTTTTTTTTTTTTTTGAGTTGTAATCTGAAGTCTTCTTCAGCAAGCGCTTCAAGTCCTTCTCACTTGCAACAAGCAACTTTGTGTCATCTACATGTCGCAGGTTGTAAATAAACCTTTCTCCAACCCTGATGCTGCATTCTTCTTGACATAATACGTTTCTCTGATGATTTGCTAAGCACACAGACTGAGTGCTCATAGTGAGAGGATACAACCCACCCTTTCACACCTTTACTGATTTTAAATCTATGTAGTATTCCCTTGCCTGTCCCAACAATGGTCTCTTGATTATGTACAGGTCCTGTATATGAGCAAAATGAATGTTCTGGGATTCCCATTCTTCTCAAGGTTCCCAGAGTTTGTTATGTTCTGCACAGTCAAATGCTGTAGCACAGTCAATAAAGCACAAGTAAATATCTTTCAGTCTTTTCTGCTTTTAGCCAAGATTCATCTGACATCAGCAAAGATGCTCTTTGTTCTGTGTTGTCTTTTGAATCTGGCTGAATCTCTGGCAGCTCCTTGTCAATGGCTGCCACCATCATTGGATAATGTTCAACAAAGTTTTACTTGCATATGATATTCTATAATTTGAGTATTCTGTTGGGTCACCTTTTCGTTGGAATGGGTCGAAAGAAAGTTTTCTAACAGTCATTTGACATTTTGAAAACATCTCAAGAACAGATTTTATACATTGAACACTACTGACAGAAGACCTGCTAAGCTATGAAATGACATCAAGAACATCATGCATGAAGAAAGTAAAAGGTCATTAAGAAGACAGGCAAGAAAAGATCAGCGTGGATGTCAGGAGAGACTCTGAAACTTGCTCTTAATCATCGATTATCTAAGGCACATAGAAGAATGATTTTAAAAAGTTAAATAGAAAACTTCAAAGAGCAGCATGAGAACACAAAGTCAAATGTTAAATTGAAATGTGTACAGACCAAGAGCTAAAAAACCAAAAAAGAAAAACATGCTCGGCGTATCCTAAATTGAATGAACTCAAGAAAAAATTCAAGTCTCAGATTGCAATATCAAAAAATTTTATGGGAAAAATATTAAAATACTGAATGTTGCAGGAAGCATCACAGGAAGATAGAAAGAATATACTACTGTATATATTAGTATATAAACCAAGTTTTTCAGCCCATTTTTAATGCAGTTTCTATGGTAAAATTGGGGTCAGTCTGTCTTGGACTCCATGTGTTGAGAGGTTTTATCTGAACCAGTGTGCATGCGCCGGGTCTGGAGGGGGTTTGTAAGGTAGAACTCGGATCATGAAAGTGAGGAGGAGAAGGAAGCATTGAAGAACTCGAGGAATGCTGTGTGTTTTGTTCGTGCTATACCACCCCCTAGCCGACTTCCCTGTGGTCCTTCTGTGAGGAGACAGCCAGTTGTCTACAGGTGGGCTTTGCGTCTGCACTCTGACCCCACTCGTTTGCATCAGTATGGTTGTTGGGGTCTCCAGATCCTTGAAACCTGATCCTGTCCACACCTCTTGATCACCAGTGTGCTTCTTCCGTATGAGCTTTGTTGCTTCTGAGTCAGATGGCCATTTGTTTATCTTCATGCCTTTAAGACCCCAGTTTCTGTTTCTTTTGATAGCCAGGAACCATCAGCTTTTTTCACCACATTTGCTTATTGCACCCATTTTGTCTTCTGTGATCATTTCAGGAAGGTGAGTGTCACACAATGCCAGGTTATTAGAACAATGTGTTCAGACATTGAAGGAGTAGTACTTCTTCCTTAATACTGCCTGCTTCCTTAATATTGAACATATAAATATGTGTACATAGGCCTATATCCCTGTCATTATATCTTTACATAGGCATATGCCTATATTTATACCTCTATATTTTTATTTTATTTAAAAAAAAATTTTTTTTTAATTTTTAGACTGCCCTCAGGTGGTGGGAGTAGGAGGCCCAGCCTTTGCTCCTGGGAGCCGGAATTGAACCTCCATCCCAGTGGGCCGCAGTCCCGCGCACAGCCACTACACCACCGGGCTCAGCCATTTATATCTCTATAAATGTCTTTTGCCTCCTACTTCTCTCCTCTATTTCCTTTTACTTTCCTCCTGTCCCTATATCATGTTCGACCTTATTTCCAGTTTCAATAATTCCTCTCAGCTACATTGCCCTTGATCAGACCCCACCAGGCATTCCACACCCTCCTTGCCATTGATTTTAGATCACTTGTTGTTCTCTTATCCCTGGGTTTGTTGGCTCCCCCCTTCCTTCCCTACTCCACCCTTTCCCCTGGAACCATCAGTCTGGGTTTTTTTTTCCTCCTCAGTATTGTTTATCTTGTCTATCTTATAAAAAATAAGAAAAAAAAAGGGGAGTCTATAAATAGTTTCATCTGTTGACCCTTATGTATGTTTTCTGATCAAGTCTGATGAGGTGCCTAGACCTGCTTTCTACATCTGAAGTCTTATTTTCAGGATTCTTTAGGGAGTACTTGAGTCAATGCTAAACTGCAGCCTTTTGTTGCTTGTGCTTTTAGAAAACATACCCCAGGAAACAGTACAGTTTCACTTTCAGATAGTGTTTAGTTCTTTTAGGAAGGCTATGTCATACAAATATGCCAGCTGATAATTTGTTAGTTATTTTCTTGGAAAGTAGAACAGCTAACACATAGTGATTGTTTCATATCTCAAAGTATTTTAGAGTGATATGTAAATATATTACTTTATAGAAATTATGGTTTTCTGGACTATTTTATTATAATATATTTGAAGTTTGAAGAAATATTTTATATAAATATACAAGGGAGATTCAAAAAATTAAAGGAACAAATTTTGAAGCCCCCATCATATGTTTAAATATCAGCAACCATTAAGTTGGCATTATTCCTAACATTTGTCCATTTATCTGCCTTCACAAAGACCCCCAAACAAACCTGTGGGGTAATCACTTCTCACACACTACCACCTCGAGGACAGAGTAGAGTTACCTGATGCCCAAGATGCTTATGCAAGCAGATTGCCACATTTTCCTCCTTTGAAGTAGCTGGTGGGTTCAAACCACCATGTTGTTGTTGTTGTTGTTGTTGTTGTTATTTTTTGGGCAACTTAGCAAGAGAAGTTAACCATTGGACCACTAGGGCTCACTTCTGGTCATATGGGTATGTATACCCCGTAATATCCCAATGAATAGATACACGTGATGTTAAGATCCCCTATGAAGAGTCTTTTAGGGGGCTGAGCCCCGGTGGCGTAGTGGTTGTGCACGGGACTGCGGCCCACTGGATTGGAGGTTCAAGTCTAGCAGCAAGGCTGGGCCTCCTACTCCCACCACCAGAGGGCAGTGATGCCCCCCACCCCCCCAAAATTAGGAGTCTTTTAGGTTGTACCAGTTTTTGTCTCAGGTTGATTTAAATCAGCATAAACCGATGGTCAAAAGAGTCTTGGCACGGTGGGTGACAAGTTAGGCTGCTAACACAAGGTCAGCAGTGAAAAACCCCTAGCCACTTTGTGGGAGATAAATGAAGCTTCCCATCCGTGTGAAGATTTACAGTCAGGAACTCAGGGGACGGTTTTACTCTTGTCTTACAGGGTCACTATGAGTCACTAATGGCAGCGAGGGCAAAGATCTGAATTTACCATATGGTTATAAACCAGGACAGAAAGTTTCTGGTACTAAGGTATCTTAATTTCAGGGATATATTTAGAACCTGACCAGAACTATAATTCTAAATTGTACAGTAATAACTTTTAAAACTTCATTTAAACAACATCTCTATGAAGCATACACAAAACCACCCTTTTTGAGTCCTGTTTTTATTTTCTGTCTGATATGAGGTGTTTGCTAAATTCTTGGGAGCAATTTCATAGTCTGTTTGGAAAGACAGTTTCTGGGAAGTGTACATTGCATGCTGTGATGAAAGAGTAGTAATTTCTGCATGGACAAGAAGATGAAAGGATATTCGTCACAGAATATGAGCAGAAGTTTCACAAGTTTGGGTAACAGAAATAGGATAATATTAACAGTAGCTAGAGAATAGGTTATAAAAGATCTTAAATGCCATGTGGAGGCTTATGCATTAAGAAAACAATAAAGAACCATTAGAGGCTTTTAAGCAGGTGAGAAATATCTGAAGACATAAGTGGTGTCAGTCTGGAGAATGAAGTACAGAAGAAAGCAACAGAGCCCTGCAGCACGTTTGGAAGACTTGCAGTAGGCTTAGTCAAATGTCTTCACTTTTTTTATCATATTTCCTCATTAATTAAAATGTTTTACCATGTGACCCAGTAGTAATTAGATAAGTAAATCTGTTTAATTTGTTTTTAAAATTATAATTTATAGACTTGTACTTTTGTTGTAATCTATTACATAGCTAAAGAATAATTAAAGGTGAGAAACACCTTTTTAAGTTTTTGAGTGAATTGGGTGAAGGTTTACAGATCAGGTCAGTTTTCTAGTGTATAATTCATACACATTTTATTTCACATCTTTTGTTTGCAATCCCCACATTTAGCATCACGCATCCCACTTTCTCTCTGTGTGTCTAGCCCTTCTCCTTCCCTCGCCGTTGTGAATTTTGTCCTTGAGTAGATGCTGTCCTTTTGATCTCAGTGGTTGGCTCCTTTAAGGTGTGCCTACCTAACTACTGTTATTGTTTCCCTTTTAGATTGACCCATGTGGATGAGTTTACCAGTAGGCCTGAAAGATCAGTCAGGGACATAGTCTGAGGGATTCCACCAGTCTCTATCGGACATAACTGTTCTTTTTGAGAAATGATATTTCAAAATAACCTTGTCAAGCTAAATTTAAATGATTTGAAAATTTTGACGGTTCCTTACACATGAATGAGGTGTGCCATTTGCTTGAATGGCTTTGCAGTCTATGAAAATGAATGAATGAGGTCTACACTCATATGTTGCAGAATTCCATTATTATCTCATGTTACATCTGTCTAACTGTCTGACATAGGCTACATGAAGGCAATGATGTCAGTTAATATTTGTGAATACTAATAAGTATTAATTTCTGATTTTCAGATGAAAATTGAATATAAGTATAGGGGTGTGTTTCCTCTCATACTCCAGTCTTAAAGACACACACTCATGTTGCCTATTTTTCTAGATTTAGAAGTAATATTTTTTAAAGACTTAACTAACAGCAAGGATAATAGTGATTAGAAAAGGACATCAACGTGAGATTTCATAGAAAAACTGGCAATTCAAGTAAGAAAAAGAAAAACTGACAATTTAGGTGTGTTGGGAAAGCAAAGTGGTAAGAATGGCTTCAGAGCCCCTCACTTATGCAGTGATGATGGGTTGTTTGTAACCTGTCATTGACACAACAACTGACCACACACCATGCAGCTTTAAACAACAGGATTGTATTGTCTCACAGTTCTGGGAGCTAATATCCAAATTCAAAGCTATTTTTTTTTGTTTTGGGGGACATCCCTGCCCTCTGGTAGGAGTGGGAGGCCCAGCCTTGCTCCTGGAGAGCTGCTGCTGGATTTGAACCGCCAAGCCTGTGGGCCACAGTTCCACACACAACCACTACACCATCGGGGCTCAGCCCTAAATCTATTTTTTTTTTTAGTTATTTTACTGGGGGCTCTTACAGCTCCTATCACAATCCATACATATATCCATTTTGTCAAATACATCTGTACATATGTTGTCGTCACTTTAAAAACATCTTCTTTCTACTTAAAGCTCCTGGCATCAGCTCCTCATTTTTCCCCCTCCCTCCCACACCGACCTCCCTCATGTCCCCTTGATAATTTATAGATTCTTCTTTCTTCTTTTTCATGTCTTACACTGACTGCTCTCTCCTTTCACACACTTTTCTGCTGTTTGTCTCCCCGGGATGGGGGCCATATGTCGTCGATCATTGTGATCGGTTCCCCCTTACTCCCCACTCTCCTAGTATTACTCCTCCACTTATTGGTTCTGAGGAGTTTATCTGTTCTGGATTCCCTGTGTAGAGTGCATGTTCTGGTCTCACCAGATTTGTAAGGCAGAATTGGTGTCATGGTAGTGGAAGTGGGGTGGGGAAGAAGCATTAAAGAACCAGAGGAAGGGTTTGTGTTTCATTGGTGCTATAATGCACCCCGACTGACTTTCTCTTCCTTGTGGCCATTCTTACAATGGATGTCCCAACTGACTACTGTTTGGCCTTGGGTCTCCACTTTACCCTTCCCCTCACTCCCATTGATAGACTTTTTGTTTGTTTTGTTTTGAGTCTTTGATGCCTGATGCCTGATCCCATCAACACTGCATGATCACAAAGGCTGGTGTGCTTCTTCTATGTGAGCTTTGTTGCTTCTCAGTTAGATAACTGCTTGTTTAGCATCAAGCCTTTAAAACCCCAGATGCTATATCTTTTGATAGACACCATCAACTTTCTTCACCACACCTGTTGATGCACCCATTTTGTCTTCAGTGATCCTGTCAGAAAAGTGAACATCACAGAATAGGAAAGAGAAAGCGAACATCACAGAGTGCCGTGTTAGTAGAACAGATTGTTCTTGTGTTGAGGGAGTACTTGAATGGAGACCTAATATCCATCAGGTAACGTAATACTTTATAAATAAATATATGTACAGATCTCTATTCCCCTGTCATTGTATATAAATGTATTTACATAGCTGCATGCCTGTATTTAAACCTCTAACGATTCTATGCCTCCCAGTTCTTTGCTCTATTTCTCAAGACTGTCTTGAGGCTCCATTCTTTCTGGAAGCTGTCTAGAAAAAGCTCTCTTTTCTCTCCAAGCTTTTGATCACTGCAGGTATTTCTTGGTTTGTATAACTTTATCACCTTCCACCTTTATAGCCACTGCTTGTTTGTCAGTTTGTTGTACTATGGTGCCTTGTGTGTAGCTGGGTCTGGCACTGGTATTTCAGATGTCAGCAGGGTCACCCAGAGTGAACAGGTATCAGCAGAACTTCCAGACTAAGAAGATAATGAAGAAGAACTCAGCCCCTTGCTTTGGAGGAAGAAGCTGTTGAAAACCTTATGCAGAGCTTTGCAGCATTGTCAAATACTGAAGGGCTAAACAAGGGAAGCAGAACGTCATAGGGGAGATTCTGCCAGAGGATGGCGTCTCAGGCCCACGAGCACGCAAAATGTGAGTAAAGAGGAGCTGATTTCATGGACTGGCATCAGCCATGGTAACATGAGACGGGTAAAGTCGGTGGAAGTGAAACCTTTGGGATTGTCACTTGCGGATGCGGCACTACTCAAAGAGGAACAGCTGTAAAATGAAGTACTATGCTATCTGTGATCAGATTGTGTCTAACTGCCTTCAAAGAAACCCACCCAATACACCTTTTCAAATTTATGAAAAACCACAAAAGCTAGTGATGAAGAATGGAAGAATTCTATCAATGACTCCAGTCAGAAATTGATCAAGCATGCACTCAAGATACACTGATAATTATAGGTGACTGGAAAGTAAAAATTGGAAACAAACTGGACAGAATGGTAGTTGTAAAAGGTAAACTTGTTAATAGACACGAAACTGGAGGTTGCGTGATAGAATTTTGCAAAACCAATAACTTGTTCATAGCAAATACCGTCTTTGATGCAGGAAGCACCAAGAGAAGACAAAACACAAAAGGTGACTGTACACATGGATGTCCCCAAATGGTATACACAGAAATCAAACTGACTACATCTGTGAAAAGACACGATGGAGAAACTCACTATCAGCATCTAAACCAGGCCAGGGGCAACTGTGAAACAGACCATACATTCTCATGTGTAAGTTCAGGATCTAGCTGAAGGAAATCAAAACAAGCCCAGGAGAAGCAAAATATGACTTGGAGTCTGCCTACCTGGATTAGGAGAACACCTCAAGAACATATTTGATGTGTGGAAGGACATCAAGACCGCCATTCATAAAGAAAGCAAAAATGCAGGAAGGAAAGAAAAGATCTAAGTGGATATCAGAAGAGACACTAAGGGCTGAGCCCCGCTGGCATAAGTGGTTGAGTGCAGAAGTGCGGCCCACGGACTTGGCGATTCAAATCCAGCAGCGGGTCTCTGGAGCAGCACTGGGTAGCTCCCATGACCACTAGAGGCAGTAATGCCCCCCCAAAAAACAAGACAAAACAAAGACAGAAGAGGCACTAAAATGTGTTATTAATTATAAAGTAGCTAAAGTAAATGGAAGAAAAGAATGAAGTTAAGAAACTAAAACAATTTCAAAGACTGTGCAAGAAGATAAAACCAGATAGCATAAAGAAATGTGCAAAGACCTAGAATCAGAAAACCAAAAGGGGAGAACACATTCAGCATTTCTAAAACTGAAAGAACTCAAGAAAAAAACTTCAAGCTTCAATTTGCAAATTTTGAAAGCTTCTATGGGGAGAATATTGAAAGGATTGATGCAGGAAGCACCAAGAGAAGACGGAAAGAGTACACCAAATCACTGTCCCAAAAGGAACTACTTGATGTTCCCACTATTTCAAGCAGTAGCATATGAACAAGAGCCAGTGGTGCTGAAGTTCAAACTGCGTTGAAAACATTAACCAAAAATAAAGCACCAGTAATTGATGGAACACCCATTGAAATGTTTCAGAAAGCTAAAGAAGCACTGGAAGCAAGCACTTACTTGTCTGTGCCAGGAAATTGGGAAGACAGCCACTTTGCCAACGGACAGATCCATATTGTACCCATTACAAAACTAGGTGGCCCGGCAAAATGCTCAAACTATAAAATTATGTCATTGAGGGAATACACAGTCAATTTTAACTTAAGATAATCCAAAAACAGTTGCAGGAGTACATTGACAGAAATTCGGGCTGGATTCAGAAGAGGACATCGAACAAGGAATATCATTCTTGATGTCAAGTGAATTTCAGCTAAAAACAGAATATCAAAAAGATATTTACTTGTGTTTCATAGACTATTCTAAGGCATTCAACTGCATGATCATAATAAACTTTAGATAACCTTGATAAGGATGGCAATTCCAGAGCACTTCATTATGCTCATGAGGAACTTGAACATGGATCAATGGCAGTTGTATAAACAGAACAAAGGAATACTGCATGCTTAAAAGTCAGGAAGGTGGGGCTAAGTCCTGGTGGCATATGGTTGAGTGCGGGACTGTGGCGCATTGGGTTGGCAGTTCAAATCCAGCAGCAGCTCTCTGGGAGCAAGGCTGGATAACTCTCATGACCACCAGAGGGCAGTGATACCCCCAATAAAAACAAAACAAAAAAACAAAAATCAGGAAGGTGTGCTTCAGAGTTGTATTCTCTCACTATACTTGTTCAGGCTATAGCCTGAGAAAATCATCAAAAAAACTGGGTTATAGGAAGAGTATGGCATCAGAATTGGAGGAAAGCTTATTAACAACCTGCAGTAGGCAGATGACACAACCTTGCTTACTGAAAGTGAGGAAGAATTGAAGCATTGCTGATGAAGACCAAGGATTGGAACCTTCGGTATGGTTTACACTTCAATGTAAGGAAGACCAAAGTCTTCACAACTGGACCAATAGGTAACATCATTATAATTGGAGAAAAGGTTAACGTTGTCAAGGCTTTTGTCTTGCGTGGAACCACAATCAAGGCTCAGGGAAGCAATCAAAGGACATATTGCATTAGGTAAGCCTGGTGCTCAAGACCTCTTGAGAGTATTGAAGTACAAGGACACTACTTTGAGGACCAAGATGTGCCTAACTCAAGCCATGGTGTTCTCCATTGCCCTGTATGCATATAAGAGTTGGACATTGAATAAGGGAGACTATAGAAGAATCAATGCATTTGAATTGTGGAGCTGGAGAAGAATATTGAAAGTACCATGGATTGCTCAAAGGACAAACTATATATGAAGAAGTAAGACCAGAGTGCTTTCTTAGAGGCAAGGATGGGAATACTTTGGACATATTGTGAGAAGATACAATCCCTGGAGGATATCATGTTTGGTGAAATGGAAGGGCAGTGAAAAAGAGAAAGGCCCTTACTGGGACAGATTGATAAAGTGGCTGCATCAATAGGCTGAGGCGTAGGAAAAATTGTGAGGATGTCACAGAACTGCATAGTGTTACATTCTGGGTTGAAATTAAAAGTGCCTAGAGCTTAGGAGGTAAGTAAAAATGGAGATTGATGTTTAACACTTGATAGCCTGTACTAGTGGTTCTAGGGAAAGTGTGTAGCGTCCAAATCAGAGAATTAGGAATAATCCTCTGGGGATACTATTTTCACAGGCTGGCCAGTGAAAACACACAGACATTGCAAAGGTTGTAGAACCAGGTTGTTTCAGAGAAGGCAGGTCAAAAGCAGGATTTTTCAAGGACAAGAGATTGGTCACAGTAGCAAGTGCTATAGAGATGCCAGGAATATAAAGAGTGAAAAGAGAATGTTACACCACTAAACATGTTATTAGTGACCTGAAGGAGAAGTACTCCAGAGAAAAGTTGTTAGTAGGGCTGAGCCCCGGTGGCGTAGTGGTTGTGCGCGGGACTGTGGCCCACTGGGATGGAGATTCAATTCCAGCAGCGGCTCCACAGGAGCAAAGGCTGGGCCTCCTACTCCGACCACCAGAGGGCAGTGATGCCCCTCAAAAAAAAAAGTTGTTAGTATAGACCAGACTGATTTAGAATTTATCTTTCAATCTAAAATAGCCTATTAATTATTTTTACGTACTAGAAAGGTATACCACAGTGTATTTGCTGATATGGTTATATAAAGCTTACAACTTTTCAAGAACAGATTTGATTAATTGAACAATAATGATAGAAGAACTGATGAACTATGAGTTTAAGAACATCATACATGAGGAAAGCAAACAGTCGTTAAAAAGATAGGAAAGAAAAAAGGGGAGAGAGATCAATGACGATGTTAGAAGAAACTGAAATTTGCTCTGCATCGTAGAGAAGCTAAATCAAATGGAAGAAATGATGAAATCAAAGAGCTGAACAGAAAATTTCAAAGGGTCGCTCTAGAAGACAAAGTATTGTAATGACCCTAAAGTTAGAAAACAAAAAAAGTAAGAACATGCTTAGCATATCTTAAGCTGAAAAAAACTGATGAAAAAATTCAAACCTTGAGTTTCGATATTAAAAGATACTATGGACAAAATATTGATCGATACAGAATGCATAAAAGAAGATGGAAGGAATACACAGTGTCACTATACCAAAAAGAACCGGTTGACATTCACCCATTTCAAGAGGTAGCATATGATGAAAAACTGATGGTACTGGAGGAAGAAGTCCCAGTGGCACAGAAGGTGTTAATGAAAAACAAGACTCCTAGAACTGATAGAATTCTAATAGAACCATTTCAACAAGCTGGTGAAGTAAGTACTGAAAGCACTCACTCTTATTTGCTAAGAAATTTGGAAGAAAGGTAGATGGCCCATGGCTAGAAGGGATTAATATTTCTACCCAGTTCAAAGCAAGGTGACTCAACAGAATGTAGAAAGTGTTTCATTTTGTTGTAGAGGGGTGACGTGGAGTTGGAACCAACTCCATGCCATGAAACAACGACAAGATAAATTCACATCCATCGGAAATTTATTGTTGAGTTTTGGGGGGAAAAACCAAATTCACAAATGATGTAGCATGGTAGTTATTAATATTCTGTATACCACGGTTTTTATGTTAACAAGAATTTAAAGTAAAATACAACCCAAATTTTAAACTATATCTTCATGTTAATGTCTTCATTGCTTACTTTCTCTGCTACTTCACACAGAGACAGGATGATAAATAAGAGGTTGGATGGATAGAGTCTGCTAGCTGTTTGAATTATACTTTCTAAATTACTAATTGATTTTGGTATCTTGTACTTCAGCAAAAGCAAGATTAAGTTAAAAAATATTGATATTAGTGGCCTAGTTCACATATGCATGGGTTTATTCTAAACAAAATGTGTTAAGCAGCCTTTGTGATCAATGAATAGCTGCAGATAAGTTATCTTAATAATATACTTGTCTTAGTCTCATTAAATTGCCTTCAAAACAAAGGATACTTTTTGTGGAAAAAGACTATTTTGTGTTAACAAATAGTTAACATCAGTTTTTTAACAAAATTCAAGTAGACATCTTTCCAAATCATTGAAGCATTGCAACAAGTTTACAGGAACGTTATGCCGTATGGAAGAAGTTTTAAGATGGATCAAACCTTTTCAGAAAGGTTGGGAAGACCTCAACAGTGAGTCAGGAGAGGGAAGATCTTTAGTCTTAAGAACTAAGGAAACAGGCTGAGCCCCGGTGGCATAGTGGTTATGCAATGGACTGCGGCCCACTGGGTTGGAGGTTCAAATCCAGCAGCAAGGCTGGGCCTCCTACTCCCACCACCAGGGGTCAGTGATGCCCCCAAAAACAAACAAACAAAAAAGAACTAAAGAAACTGTGGCTAAAAAGTTCAGAAATGAGTTGAAGAAGACGGTCGAATCACTGTGAATGTGAAATCTACTGCAGTTGGGAGCATTTGTGGTTGGAATATTCAATTTTAAGTGAACATCTTTGCTTCAAGTTTTCAGGTTGATGAGTGTCATAAAACATTGCGTGAAGATCCACTAACTCAAAGGGCTAATTTTTCCATCAGTCTTTTAAGGAAGATTGAAACTAATGACGATTTTTATGGAGCAATTTATAGTCAAGGACAAGTCTAGGGTGGTATATCAGTACAATACAGAAACAAGATTCATTCAAAACTGGTTTCCCATGGGTTCTGCTGGGCCACTTATATTCAAAGCAGAGATACCAGTTCACAAGGTTATAATGACTATTTTTTTGGTAATCCCTGGGGTATTTCTCAAGGGGTAATGTTGATAGATTTTCTTAAAGGACACAGAAGGACCACAAGGGGTTTTTTAAAAGAAATTTGAGTAAATGCATGCAAAACTTCATTGGTGAGAAAAAGTCTAGGAAAGTTGTTCCAAAGGATTTTTTCCTCAGTCAGACAGTGTGCCTTCTCATTTTTTAAGAGTAGTAAAGGCGGCCTTAGAAAAAAAATTTGATGCTCCAATGGCGCAATCGGTTAGTGAGCAGTGCTTATAAGAAAAAAATTTTGTTGGGAACCATTATGCCATTCACCCTGCTCTTTTGATCCCCTCAGACTTCATTTGCTCCCAAACTCAAGTAACAGAAAAGGAACACAAATTTGAGTCTTTTAAAGATGCCAAAATTGCTGTTGATGTGATACAAATAAAATTGTTCAAAATTCTTTAGGAAATGCTTAAAGAGGTAGAAACACTGCCTTTAGATGTGCACAGTTCTAGCTAGAAGATATGTCAAAAAACAGTAGCTTTGCATTTTAGATTTTTGCATTTTAGAATAAAGGTGTTTATGGTTTTGTGGCAATACTTTTTTACTTACCTTTCTTTGTTGTTGTTGTTTTGGGATCACTGCCTCTGGTGGTCATGGGCATTACCCAGTGCTGCTCCTGAGAGCCGCCACTGGATTTGAACTGCCAAGCCCATGGGCCGAAGTCC